>BPLQ01014740.1:0-600000 GCA_021605075.1 Caerostris darwini | reverse complement strand
ATACATATATCATTAATATCCAAGAATGAATATTAACTTTACCGGTTTAAATGCTTAACGCAAACATTAACTTAAAAATGGATTAAATGGATTCGATAAATTAACTTAAAAATGATAGATTTAATGATAATATGTTTATTATTCGCGTTTCTATTTAACTGTGCCTATCTGATTTTCCTTTTTTTAATTCCCCTCTCCTCTTAAAAAATTTCCAAGAATTAAATTTTAATTTTTGGCACACGCAGTTCATGGCTGATTAATATTCAGATTTTTCTTCCGATTTCCATTATTTCATTCATAAGGTTTAATATTCTAGTAACAACTTTATTCTTAAATGGTCGGCAATCTTTTTAAATGCGCATAAATGACTGCTTTCGTGTTAACAACTTCATTGTTCTTATCTCATGGGACAGATCTAACGTTTTATGTATGCTTTCCTAGATTGAAGGTAATTCCCGATTCGAGGAACACTGGTTTAAATAGAAAGTTGTTATACAATATCAATGAAAATTATTTTTACTGCTATTACTCAGTAAAACTTCAAATAAATCAATAAGTAGTATTATGCTACTGTTATATATGAATGAAAATTATTTTTAAAGCTTATTACTCAGTAAAACTTCAAATAAATCAATAAGCAGTATTATGTTGCTGTTATATATGAATGAAAATTATTATTACAGCTTATTACTCAGTAAAACTTCAAATAAATCAATAAGCAGTATTATGTTGCTGTTATATATGAATGAAAATTATTATTACAGCTTATTACTCAGTAAAACTTCAAATAAATCAATAAGCAGTATTATGTTGCTGTTATATATGAATGAAAATTATTATTACAGCTTATTACTCAGTAAAACTTCAAATAAATCAATAAGCAGTATTATGTTGCTGTTATATATGAATGAAAATTATTATTACAGCTTATTACTCAGTAAAACTTCAAATAAATCAATAAGCAGTATTATGTTGCTGTTATATATGAATGAAAATTATTATTACAGCTTATTACTCAGTAAAACTTCAAATAAATCAATAAGTAGTATTATGCTACTGTTATATATGAATGAAAATTATTTTTAAAGCTTATTACTCAGTAAAACTTCAAATAAATCAATAAGCAGTATTATGTTGCTGTTATACACTGAAGTGACAAAAGTCATGGGATAGGAATATACAAATTTTCAGATGGCAGTAGCATCGCGTAGAACAGGTAAAAATGCGCAGCGCTTTCGCAGAGCTTTCATTTCTGTTCAAGTTATTCATGTGAAGAGGTTTTGACATGATGATGACCGCACGACGGGAATTAACAGACTTTGAACGCGGAATTTTAGTTGGAGCTAGACGCATGGGTCATGCCATTTCGGAAATCGTTAGGGAATTCAACATTCCCAGATCCACTGTGTCAAGAGTGTGCCGAGAGTATGAAATTTCAGGCATAACATCCCACCATGGACAGCGCAGTGGTCGACCGCCTGCACTTAACGGCCGAGAACGGCGACGTCTGCAAAGAGTCGTAAATTCTAACAGACAAGCAACACTGCGTCAAATAACCGCAGCAATCAATGTGGGACGTACAAAGGACTTGTCTGTTAGAACTGTGCGGAGAAATTTGGCTTTCTTGGGCTATTCCAGCAGAAGACCGACTCGAGTGCCTTTACTGACAGAACGACATCGCTTGCAGCGACTCTCGTGGGCACGTGAGCATGTCGGTTGGTCCCTAGATGAATGGAAAACCGTGGCCTGGTCCGATGAGTCACGATTTCAGTTGGTAAGAGCTGATGGTAGGGTTCGAGTGTGGCGAAGACCCCACGAAGCCATGGACCCAAACTGTCAGCAACTCACTGTTCAAGCTGGTGGTGGCTCCGTAATGATGTGGGCTGTTTTTTCATGGCATGGATTTGGTCCTCTGGTGCGACTGGACCGAACATTGACTGTAAATGCTTATGTTCAGCTACTTGGAGATCACTTGCAGCCATTCATGGACTTCATGTACCCAAACAACGATGGGATTTTTATGGATGACAATGCGCCATGTCACCGGGCCACAACTGTTCGCGATTGGTTTGAAGAACATTCTGGACAATTCCAACGAATGATCTGGCCACCTAGATAGCCCGACATGAATCCCATCGAGCATATATGGGACATCATCGAGAGGTCTGTTCGTGCCCAAAATCCTGCACCATCAACGCTTTCACAATCATGGACGTCTATCGAGACAGCATGGCTCAATATTCCTGTAGAAGACTTTCAACGACTTGTTGAGTCCATGCCACGTCGAGTTGCTGCACTTCGCCGGGCGAAAGGAGGGCCGACACGATATTAAGAGGTATCCCATGACTTTTGTCACTTCAGTGTATATGAATGAAAATTATTATTACAGCTTATTACTCAGTAAAACTTCAAATAAATCAATAAGCAGTATTATGTTGCTGTTATATATGAATGAAAATTATTATTACAGCTTATTACTCAGTAAAACTTCAAATAAATCAATAAGCAGTATTATGTTGCTGTTATATATGAATGAAAATTATTATTACAGCTTATTACTCAGTAAAACTTCAAATAAATCAATAAGTAGTATTATGCTACTGTTATATATGAATGAAAATTATTTTTAAAGCTTATTACTCAGTAAAACTTCAAATAAATCAATAAGCAGTATTATGTTGCTGTTATATATGAATGAAAATTATTATTACAGCTTATTACTCAGTAAAACTTCAAATAAATCAATAAGTATTATGTCACTGTTATATATAACAACAATTAAATAAATTTTATTTATATGAAAAAATTTTTACAGATAATTTTTTTTTTATCTTTAAAAATAATTAGAATTTAATTAATTTAAAAAATTAATTTCTTTCTTTCTTTTTTTTTTTTTTTTTTTTTTTCCTTTTTCCACGGACAACTTAGTAGACAGCAACATCTAGCCCAAGACCAAGAACCCGCATGGTCTCATGAAAGGAGGGACGGGGGGGTAGTTTCTGTTGTGATGTGGCATCTGTAGGTAGAAGTCTGACTTGGCTTAATGTTGCTGAAGAAAGAGGGCGGTACCTCAAACTTAATATAATCATGTGTTAATGTGTCATAACTAATGATTATTATATGTTGAAATATAAAAGTATATATTAAATAGAAAGACAACAAAGCTGAAATAAATTTTTAAAACGTATCAAATTATTTTTTGCCATTACAATTATTAATATATCATATTTAATTACTCTATTATTTGTAACTTAAAGTTGGATTAAAAAGTGGATCAAATTTCGCGACATTTGAAAGTTTTGAATTTTGAATAGACTATATTTAATCTCCGGGGGCCTGAATGGCCGAGTGGCTAGCGCTCTGGTGCTCGGTGCCACAGGTTTCGGGTTCGAGTCCTGGCGGTGCCATGGATGTTTGTTCGGAATCCCCTTTAAACCGTAGATCCCGGTCTAACATGTATCGTAGAGCTTTGCGGGAGTATTGTTACTCCGCGTCAGTGGCTTATCTTCGAGCTGCACGCACCTCCTGGGTAGTGCTAAGTGAGTAACGTTTGTGCAGCGCTTGCCTTAAAGCATCAAAGACAATTGTCTGAGTGGTTGCCAGCTGCGTAGGAACAAAAAAAAATGTAATCTCCGAATTTTCATTGTATAGTATTTACGAAGGGGCTTGATTGACAGAGTGACAAGCAATCTGACGCTTGGTGCCACAGGTTTCGGCTTCAAATCCCTGCGATGCCATGGATGCTTGCAATGATTCGGGTGCTCCTATCTCGAAATCTGCCAACAGGCAGACGGCTTTGACCCACCATGAGGCTGTTGTGCTAATGAAGAAAAAGTATTTTTCGAATTCGTAACTGTACTCCTTTCTGAATTGCTCTTAAGGAAGAATAAATAGCATTTAAAACGCTTCATAATGCATCTATTATCACTTATCTTGTTTCCTCAATTTTTAAATTTCACTACTAAATATCCCTAAATAAAGATTTGTTTCACTCATTTTGTTTATTCGTAGATTGAATTACGATTATAGTTTTCCTTAGGCACATTTTCAATAAAAACCAAATTATGCGTAGTAAAAATAGGTGATAAATGTTTCAAAAACGGAACGTTACGGATGCGTAGACATTTAGATATGTTTTGGTTTGTCGCTATACGGTCATTTTGTACACACTTTAGGCGAATTAGACCAGGACCTACAGTTTACCGTGGATTCCGAACCACTAACAAAACATCCATATCACCTCAAGGATTTGATCTAGGTACTGCGGTACTGTAAGATATACTGTATGTTTACTATATGTACTGTACTGCAAGCCTGGAGTACCAAAGGCCAGAATGCTAGCCAATTGACCATCAAGCCGCTGTAGATGTTTAGAGGCAACTTTCCAGCATTTGCACATTGTTTGGTGAAAATTCCTTCCACTATTATCCAGACATGTCTTGTACACGTTATCCCAATCGCCATCAAATCTCCTTGCTATAACTGCTCCGAGCGGTGTCAGTGGATTTGAACTTAAAGCTCTCTTGCATGCTGTCTGTTCACAGAGTAAGGAAAAATGTCCTTTGTTTTCACCATAAGTACATATCTTATTTCCAGTTTCCACTTTTTAAATCATCATCACCACCACCATTAGTGCAATAACCTCATATTAGCCAAGGCCGTCTTCCTATTGACAGACGAGTTGTTTTCTGTTTACAGGTAGGGTTGTCAGCCTTACGCTCTACAGTCATATGAGACTGGGGCCTACTGTTTAAAGGGAATTCCGAACCACTACAAACATCCATGGCAACGCCGGAGACCGATCCCGGAGCCTGTGGCACAAAGTGCCAGAGATCAAGGCAAAAATATATCCGATTAATAAACAATCAAATTTTTTTAGCAAGATTAATAAATTATTTAAAGTTATGCCAAAAAGGAAACAATGGAGATTGGAAACATTGTTGGAAACAATGTTGACAACAATGGAAGACAATGTTAAAGCGCATGATCGTGAAAGGAAAAGAATAGCCCGTTCGAAGTCTGAAACTCGTGCCCGCCAAAATGCCCTTTAACGGGAGCGTCGAGCTCTCAAGCGTCAACAGGCTATCAACCCTCACGATGACAATATTAAACACACGAAATGTGTTCAAACTCCTTCTCTTTACTCTCCCTCCTGTTCTTGTCCTCTCAAGGATACTTTTAATTCACCCTCTTCAGTTACTCCTTCCTGCTCTCATTGCTTCTTGAACAATACTCATTCCGATTTAAACGACTACTCTCATGAGAAACAGTGGCTCAAAGTCGAAGAACGTTTCTTTAAATCAAATTGCAATAATTTTCTCTGTTGACTTGGATGAAGCTGACTTTTGTAAAACGTGCAGCGATCATATTCGTATACGCAACGTTCCAAATCTTGCAGCCAATTATAGCTTTCAATATCCTGAGCAACCCTCCTGTTTGTCTGAGTTGAATGACTTGAAAGAGCGTCTCGTTGCTCTTCGTATCCCTTTCATGCAAATGCGAGAGCTTGGTCGGGATCATCAATATGGTATCAAGGGATCCGTTACTAATGTTCCTAACGACTTGCACAAATCGGTCGACTGTCTTCCTCGCAATGTAAACGATTCAGCCACTATCTACGTGAGATAGAAGAAATGTCTCTCTTTGAAATCGCACTTTATGTATCAATGCGTTAATCCCAATCGTGTTTACAATGCGGCTTTGTATCTAATGAACAAGCCTTTATACCAATCACAAAACGTTAATATCGATTTGGAATGGCTCGAAAAATTTCGAACAAAATCGTTTCCTGAAGGTTCAAATGCTTTCGCTGACCTGAATCCTATCTCTTCGGAAGAGAACGATGAGTCTGATATAGACGACGATGATTATGACGACCCATTCGTAAATCCCGCTCCAGCCGAGACGGTCATTAAGAAACTCAATACCAACATTGATGCTGGATTGGCATTAGCACCTGGTGAAGACCAAATGCCTTTGTCAGTATTGTTTGATGATCTCGCAGAAGAGCTCTCTTACCCAAGAATCTACTGCGGTGATATGCGTCGTTTTACGAGAAAGAAACCTCCCACCTACTCAGAGATTGTTAAATCTGAATTGAGACGTTATGATCGTCGAGATGCTACACCTCAAAAAATTCTGTACAGCCATCAAAAATATTTACATAAACTTCTTTTAAGTAGTATACAAATTTGTCTTCGAAACAAAATTCTTACCGACTCCTCTTTGACAGCGCAATAAGTTCAATACCAACAATGTGTACGTCAACTCTTTTACAAAAATCAGGCATACAATTTCATGAAGACGATCAAATGTAGTTTGGCTCACTGGGAAAAAGGAAAAAAATCGTGTGTGTGCTCAAATCCGACAATTTGGTATGCCAACACTCTTTTTGACATTGTCTGCTGCCATTTTATGTACCAATAATGCAAACACCAAAAATGCAGATACCCATGGGTAAACTGTACATCGGCATTAGACGATTACAATTTTTTTAAATTTGTAACAATTCCTCAAAGAATTACTTTTCGGACATGTGTAAAGTTGATAAATTAAAAATAGTTCATACAAGTGCAAATCCATTATTATATAAATCTTTTTTTTTTTTGTGTGAAGATAATCGTCGCTAAACACGTAGCTTTTAGAAAAAGAACGTTGGAAAGCGTTCCTCGTTTTTATGAATTTGTTTTCTTTAAAAACATTTCTAAGAGTTGATGGAATGGTGACTCACAGTAATCTTTTAAAAATGGGAAAAGGTTCTTCACCAGTTTTTTCTGCTCGTTTTCAAAGTACATGGATAAAGTTATACAATAAAACATCATCATCGGTGCAATAGTGTCATGGTAGCCAAGGCTGTCTGCCTACTGACAGATTCCGAGACAGGAGATGTTTTCTTTTTATGAGGTAGGGTTGTTAGTCCTACAGCCAACGTTCTGCAATCCTATTAGACAGGCATCTGTGATTTAAAGTGAATTCCGAACCACTACAAACATCCACGGTAACGCCGGGACGCGAATCTTGTGACACATAGCGCCAGAGCGCTAGTCACTCGGTCATGAAGTCCACCACATTTTAAATAATTTATATAATATTTTTATATAGCTATAGCATCTCGAATGTTCTTGATTAGTATAGGATAGGGTACAGAACAGATGAGAATCGCCCTCAGATTATAGGACATTGTTTCTAAGACAAAATCTTTCATTTTTGCAGACAAAAAAAATTAAGTATTAAAAGATGAAAATTAAGGTAAACACGCCAAAAATTCAAATGGATTATTTCACTTAACACATAATTTGTTTGGTTTGTCACTCTACTGTCATCTTGTGCACACTTTAGACTAATTGGACGGGGACCTACAGTTTAAAGTGTGTACCAGAGACCAGAGCTATCCAGTTGGCCATCAGGCCGCCACTTAATACATAAAAAGATGAAAACAAATTGACAAATATCCAATTGAGTGTCAACATATTTTCTTTAACATGTGAATTCTGCACTGCATTTTATTATCTTTCGATTGTCCTAGGTGTACCAATTAATTACGAATTTGCAAAAGCCTTTTTTATTGTCCTTTGAAAATGGAAGAAGACTCGTTGACTCTTTCCGCTGTCCCTCGAAGTCCGCACAATTAGGCAAGCCAGTGATCAATCACTGGTCACTTTGGCCTAATGAGTGCCCGTGACGTGCCCGGTCCATGCTCTTCGGCCCGAATGTCCATTAGACCTCGGAAGTGGCGACAATTGCAAGACTGCTGTGCGTGTACGCGGTGCGTGTAAGGTGCATTAATGGGATTGGATGTGGAGCGCGTAATGCAATTGCCAGGAATCATTGTGTTACCTTAGGGTACTCGTCGCACGTCGTAAAAGACAACGACTAAGAGCAAAATCAATCTTTGCGTCTGACGGCTACTCAGAGGAGCGATCCACCGCTCCGAACCATTCCTTTTTTTTTCTTTCTTTTTGCTGTGTGATCTGTCCATTCTTCTGCGTTGGTAATATTGATTTGTAGATGCTATGAATCCACGATTGTTTTCGTTACATTGTTTCAGCAGAAACTCAGCAGAAATTTTTTTAAAAAACAATCTTTGGTCGTCATAATTGCGAATTGTCGTAAATCAATCAACCTGTTTCCCTCGAGTTTTTAATTTAGAAATAAATTATTGGTTTTTTGTTTCCTCCTTTTCCCTTCTGGATCAATTTTGACCATGCTCTGTAAAACGTTACTAGTTTGAATATTTTATGTACTGAAGTAATATTCTGGAGTAGCAATATTATGCGCTGAAGTAATGTTATAAAATAATAAAAGTAATATTATGAAGTAGAAATATTATGTACCGAAGTAACATTATAAATTAAGAAAAAGTAATATTATAAAGTAGGAATATTATGCACTGAAGTGATATTATGAAATAATAAAAAGCGAGCCAACGGCCGTACCATGCTGAATATACCGGTTCTCGTTAGATCACCGAAGTTAAGCATCATTGGGCGCGGTCAGTACTTGGGTGGGTGACCACCTGGGAACACTGCGTGCCGTTGGCAAATTTGGGACCTGAATGGCCGAGTGTCTAGCGCTCTGGCGCTCGGTGCCACAGCTTTCGGGTTCGAATCCCGGCGGTGCCATGGATGTTTGTAGTGGTTCGGAATCCACTTTAAGCCGTAGGTCCCGGTCTCCTATGACTGTAAGAGCGTCACGGAGCAAAAGTCAGGCTTCTACCTACGGGTGCTCCATCTCAACAGAAGCTGCTTCCTTCCCCTTCAATCATGAGTCCATATGGGCTTGTGGGCTTGGCCAGCCAAGTGGGATAAGAAACAACAAACAATAAAAAGCCGTAGGTCCCGGTCTCCTATGACTGTAAGAGCGTCACGGAGCAAAAGTCAGGCTTCTACCTACGGGTGCTCCATCTCAACAGAAGCTGCTTCCTTCCCCTTCAATCATGAGTCCATATGGGCTTGTGGGCTTGGCCAGCCAAGTGGGATAAGAAACAACAAACAATAAAAAGCGATATGATTAAGTAGCAATATCACGTACTGATTTGATTTGTCCCTCTACGGTCATTTTGCGCACACGAGGGATAAATAGACCGGGACCTACAGTTTAAAGTGGATTCCGAATCACTAACAAACATCCATGCCGGGATACGAACCTGATGCCAAATGCCGAGCGCTAGCCACTTGGCCACCAAGCCGCTTATTATGTATTGAAGTAACATTCAAATGCCACATTTGCTGTGCGTCTTCTGTAACATTACTTAGTGATAGGCTTAATGGAAAATTCCGATATATTGTATGTCATTTGCAATTCTAGTGGTATGTAAGGAACGCTGAGAACTACGAAGCTAATTTTAGAACTGCTTTAAAATTATAAAGTTCTGGGTCCCACACATGCCCACAAATACATATCCACCAAAAATACATTTTCAGGATTCATACTTTATGGATACTTATACTTCATTCCAGAAAATATCGGTGCTGGGAGCTACAAACACTGTGAGCAGTTCCACTAAGGTATTTCAGTTTTGGATAAACATTATCAGTGAAAACTGGGATATAGAATCCAAATTAAGGAGATGTTCCTAGTGCAAAATATAGTAGAAAATCATTAAACACTATTTTTTATTTAGATTAATACGTGTAAGTAAATTAAATAAATTATATTGACTTAATGCTTATTAAATCATTTTACAATAGTAGGAATTTTTAATTTTTAATAGCGGGAAAAAAAAAACCCTTACACTGTAAATTTGAAATTCTTCTTCTTGATTATCACAACAGCCCATGGTGGGCCAAGGCCGTCTGCCTCCTGGCAGATTTCGAGACAGGATATGTTTTTTTTTTTTTTTTTACGGGGTTGGGTTGTCAACCCTACGTCCAACTCTCTACAATCCTATTAGATCGAAATCTACAGTTTAAAGGGGATTCCGAACCACTGCAAAATCCAGAACACCGCTGCAACTCACACAGGAAGCGTGTGGCACCTAACGCCAGAACGTTAGTCACTCGGCCATCAGGCCCTAAATTAAAAATTAGAGCAAAATGTTTCATAAAAAACAACCATGCTATTTAATTCAATAAACAATTTTTGTTAAGTATTGTAATTTTGATGAAGCATTTTTTTTTTAGTGTTCTTTTAACATTGTCGCCCTAACCTTACATTGTCAGCACATTTTTATTACAAAAAAATAATTTCGTACTTTCTATTTGAATAGAAATATATGTAATTTTCGATTTTAGAGTGCTTCTTTTTTGTAATTGTATAATTATGCATAAATTTACATAATTATTAATAAATTATACATTCCAACATAATTATTAACGAAATTAAAATGCTATAATTTCTATACATTTAAATATCTCTAAATATAAGTTTATATAAACATAAAAGAAACATATCAAAATTGACATTATGCAATTCTAATTTCAGCTATATTGTCTTCCTAGTTATTTTTTTATTCTGTAGCCGTTTCCTTTTTGTATGTAGCGAATTTTATTCTTGGTGTGACGATTCTTTTATTTCTGTATTTCATTTTTTTTCCTTTTTTGTTTCAGAAATGTTAGCATTCGATATGTTAAATGTTTACAACGGTTTTCAATTTAGCCACTATTACTGGCACCGCCCACACAATTTTAAGAAAAATTTTGCTGTGAGTGATATGTAAAACCTCATTGATAGTGGAAAATATTTTCGGCTTTAACTTTAAGAAATAATTTAAAAAAAAAACTTAATATTCTGTCCCATAGACTCTTACTAAATAGATCTTTCTTCTTGAAATACGCTATAGACCCTTATCCATAAATATTGATAAAAATCAGTTCATTTTAGAACATTTAGAACATTTTTTAAAAAATTAGCACACAATTTTTAAAATATAGTTCCTAAGCAAAATAGCGGCCTGGTGGCTAATTGGCTAGCGCTCTGGCCTTTGATAAAACAGGCTTCAGCTTCGAATCCTGGAGGTAGCATGGATGTTAAGTGATTCAAAATTCACTTTAAACTGTCGGTCCCTATCTCTAATTACCCAAAATGTGCACAAAATGTCTGTACAGTGACAAACCAAACCAAACCTAAGCAAAATAGTATCCAACATGGATTATTTGAATTCCTCTTGTAAAAGAAATTTCAATTGGACTTTATTAGGATTCTTTATTGGTGGAAAGTAGCCACCATAATTAGCAGCATGTGTTACAGTTTTCATTGTAACTGCGTATGAAGTAATCATATCGTCCTTTTTATAATATAATAATATGCTTTTTATACTTTATATATATAACAATATACTCTTTATCAGAATATTTCATAATAACATACTCTGAGAAAGAATAAATGTAATATAGTTGTATAGGTCTGCAAGCGTTTCTATTATAAAAAACAATTCAGACTTCTTTTAAATTGCAAAATCAAATTCCTTATGTCATAATCTCTAGTAAGAAATTTAGAAAAGTTTCTCATAACAAAAAAGGGTGCTTGTTATAAATTCGTATTGTTATAAATATTAATAAAAATGTATTGTAGACTACTAATGTAATAAGTTCTTTTTTTATTTCCAAGGGCAAGACAATACAAAAAGGCGAAAGATTCAGAATAATAAAGAAAATGCACACAAAAGAGTTGACCGAAGTCATTGCCTTAAGATTTCTCTAGCTTGCCAGTATCTCGCCATCTTGGACTCGTTATGACCATGAAGTGCCAAGCAACGATGGAAGGAGCTTGGTTCATAGTTCTGCCAAATCACAAAGAGGGCAATTTGATTTGTCAAAAATCCCAATGCGATGTAGATGTTCATTAAATCATTTCTTTTTAATTGAGACAAGCCACCAGAATTCCATTGAAATTCATGCAGGCCAACCAGACGGCGGTTAGGATATCAACGAGAGCTAATGTCAAAAATTGTAGACCACTTAACCGTGTAGCACGTTGCCCAGGGTGCACCACATTGCACCCCTTTTTATATAAAGTTAAAAGAGAAAATTCTAACATTTTTAGCAAAAGAGCAAGATTTTTAGCAAGTTAGAGTTAAAATTTTACCAAACATGCAGTAATTAAAAATTGAAGTAATTTGATTGAAGTAATTGTGAATTGTATTTAAATTGCCGAATAAATAAAATAAACAAAAAATTTATATATATATATAAAATAATTAATTAAACCCTTGGCACTACAGTCCATGTGGGGCAGGGCATAGATTTCGAGGCTTGGTTTGGTTTGCCGCTCTACGGTCATCCTGTACACACGAGGGCTAAACAGACAGGGAGCTACAGTTTAAAGTTGATTCCGAACTACTAACAAAAGAACATGCCACTGCCAGGATTCGAACTTGATTTCAAAATAGGAGATGGTTTCTTTTTACAGAACAAGGTTGTCAGCCCTACGAACAGAATCATATTAGGTCGGGACCAAAGGTTTAAGGTGGATTCCTCCGAGACACTACAAGTATCAATAGCGCAACTGTGGCTCGAGCCAGAAGTCTGTGGTACCGAACGCCAGGACGCTAGTCATTCGGCCATCAGGTCCCCAATATAAATAAATATATTATAGCATTATATATTTTATTGCATCTAAGGTTCGAGTTCTTTTTAAAATAGTACACGTAAATTGTAAATATATATTTACGTTAAAAACGTTACGTTATAATACGTTAAAAAAGGAGCAACAAAATGAATTAACGTTCTAATTTATTCCTCTAACAGTTTCTCTATTTATTTACTAACGAAATTCAATGAAATGCTTATGATTGCTGATTTTTATCATACAAATGATTTGGCGTATCCTGTTTGCACATTTCAATAAATACACTCCTTTAGAAATTTACTTCTAAGATTCGTCACGTGACAATTTAATCCTTTTATTTTTCTTTTTACAAATAAATTTAAATTTTTCGTAGTTGAAGATGCAATATGCAATTATACTTATAGGAAATAACAAAAAAAAATTGAATTCCCTTGCGTTCAATAAATTCGGAATATTTGTTACAAGAGTCCCATAACAGTTTTGCAATTATTGCAATTTTCTAATTTAGGCGAGAAACAGACTAACGAAATCCAATCAAATCGGCCTGCTTAAATAAGTTACAATTCAGCATCGTATGTTGGGGGAAGTTTATCCTGTCCTGGCTAATTAGAAGCTGGTGTCCCAAACTAACCGAAATCCGAGACGTCACGTGACAGAGCTAATGGCAAATCGCGTGAGTGGACGTCATTACCAGGGCCCCTGCCATTTTAATAAATTACGAGCCACATTTGTATATGCAATGGTAATAATTGGGTACGCTCCTGGGAGGACATCTCTTTAAATACAGAGCTTGTAGTGGATTTTTGGCCTCCCGCGTGCGTGCGACTTGCTCAAAAACATAATAAATGGTAATTGTATCTTGATGGCATGCCTTTAAAAATTGTGTTCAACTGTAAGAAAAATGGGAACATGTTAGGATTATGCATTTTGCACATATATATACTCTTATTATAGAATATGTACATATATATGCATATTATAGAAATATTGAATTAAGAAGTACCAGAAGGCTAAGAATTTTACTTTTTAAATTAAAAGGTTTGATAGTCTTTTGAATATGGCTTGATGCTTTTATATCTATATTTATATCTATATATATATATATATTGATACAGTGATTCTTATTACAAGCATTATAATTCTGTGTAACAAAGCAACAAAGCAAAAAATTACATCATTTGTTTTCATTTCATTATTTTATTTCCACTGGGTTACATCAAAATAGATAGATTAAAAAGAAATTTATTAAATATTCATAAGTGTGCAACTCCATCAACGAAGCTGAATAGCATGGAACATGAAGATATAAGAGTAAATAAAAGGTATATATATATATATACATTGAAGGAAAAAAATCCCAACGGCAAGAAAAAAATTATTGTAGAATAATGAAATTCGAACAATGCATTGGTCTAGTTAACATGCCTAATTGATTAAATTTTAAAGATCACAGGTTAATTTAAGATCAAGAAAATGCAGTTCAAATGTAAAATGCTGTTACAGTAATAGCCAGTGTAACCTCCCGAATTTTGAATGCAAGCCTGCAAACATGCATGCATTGTGTCATACAGGTGCCGAATGTCATTGTCATGCATTCAATGAGTTCCATGCTTGTTGTACTTGTTTTGCCAATACTGGGATGGTCAGTGCTGGCTGCGGATGATGCTGTAGTTATCGCCAATGATATCCCATACATGCTCAAATGGAAACAGATCTGGTGATCTCGTAGACATGTTGACACTCTGTACGGCACGTTGCGTTACAACAGGCGAGCGTTATCCTGTTGGAAAAATCCCATTTGAATGATGTTCATGAATGGCAGCACTACAGGTTTAATTATCAGACTGGCGTACAAATTTGCAGTCACTATGTTTGGGATAGCCAAGAAAGTGCTCCTGCTGTCATAGGAAATTGCTCCCCAGACCATGACTAAAGCTGGATGTCCAGTGTGTCTAGGCGCAGACAGTCTGGTTCCAGGCCTTTCCCGTGACCTCCTTCTGATCAATACACAGCCATCACTGCCACGGCACCAAGACAGAACCTGCTTTCATCCGAAAACACAACAGATCTCCACTCCGTCCTCCAATGAGCTCCGTCCTCGACACCACTGGTATCGCAAACGGCAATGGCTTGGAGTCAGTGGATTGCACGCTACAGGGCGCCTGGCTCGGAGCTGTCCTTGAAGTAACCAATTTCTAAAAGTTCGTTGTGTCACTGTGGTACCAACTGCAGCTCGAATTTCTGTATCAAACTCAGTACGATGCGCCACAGCTGTACGCCGAATACGGCGATCTTCTCTCTCAGTTGTGCCCCGTGGCCGCCCGGAACCCGGTCTTCTTGAGGCAGTACCATCCATTGACCACTGCTCCCAACAATCATGCACAGTGGACACATTCCGGCCAAGTCTTTCTGCAATATCGCAGAAATAACACCATCTCATAGTGCTATTATACGCCCTCGCTCAAAATCGATGAGCTTTTGATAATGGCTTCTTCGTCTTCTTAAAGGCATTCTTGGCTAATCTCACCTCAATACGTCACATTTCAAAGCTCAATAACACTCACGAACTTTACAGCACGCATTTAAAGCAAACCTGATTTGCATGTTCCGAGTAGCGCTACTAGCGCTACACTTCTGCGAAAAGCGCGAAAATTGGTTCGATGTCATCTTGCAGATGTATAAATAAACCTATCAAATTTCGTTTATCTTAGGATTTTTTTTTCACCAGTGTACATATACATATATATATGAATAATATATGTATGGTACACCAGTGTAACTTTAAAATTACAACACTTAGCTTTAGAAATGTTTCTCTTAAGTTATTCTTTAATTATTTATTCCTTGTGTCTAGCTAACAAATTATGAACATATTCTGAATAGTTCATATTTAATTTTAAAACAATCAGCCTTCTGGTAATTTAATTAGAAATTTCAATTTAAAATAAATTAATAAAAGTACAATTAATTACTTCAAATATTAAATTTTAGAAGGTTATGCTTGTGAAATATTTTTAAATATATTTGTTTGTTTCATTCAAATATTCTGTTATATAAACTTATTTTTTGTTATTTTTAACTTTTTAATTCTAAATATTTACTTACAATAATCTTTTCGCTACAAATTGTTAAATCTAATTATACTCTTAATCGTGTTTTGCCTTTACTATTTTCTTGATTCCTTTGAACATTATTATTTTTTCCCTAATAAAATTTATCAAAACTAAAATTGAAATAATCGAAATCTCGATAAAATTCTCGTGAATTATTTTTTCTTTAAAGTATGTGCTATAAATAGAATTTAATAGAAAATACGAAAAATAAACTGAGTTAATAAACTTTAGAGGAAGGATATATTCATGAATTCCATAAATGAAAAATAAAAAAGTTTGATTTTCTGTAGTCGGGAACTACTGAGTCCCCGATCAGTCAATTTGAAAAAATGAAGTAGTTTACCGATAAATATTGCAGGATAAGTAAATAGGACAGGCTAACTAGTTGAAGTTAGCTAGCTATTAGCTCTAATTACGAAACTAACTAGCTCTAAGTATTCACGTTGTTTCTGAATGAATAGATTCTCATAGATAACGAGATTGTGGGATCAATAAGGTAGGGTACCTTTCTTTCCAGCATTAAATAGCAAGAATGTAGTTTTCTTCAAATAAGTGAGATTGGAAATCTCTACTACTGATTGACAAATTACTGCAGATATGAGAAGATAAATTAACAGTGGGCCTGAATAGCAAAGTAGCTAGCGCTCTGGTGCTCGGTACCACAGGTTTCGAGTCCCGGGTGTGCCATGGATGTTTGTAGTGGTTCGGAATATATTTTAAACTGGTGGCAACATAAAACTCCTAAATGACTTTTGGTCTAATATGAACATAGTGGTTTCGGTCTAATATGAAAGTAGAGCGTTGCGGGGATAGTGCTGTTACACCTACTGCGTGTTACTTACTTTCAAGTAACACGCAGTAGGTGAACCTGGGTAGTGCTAGGTGAAAAACGTCGGAGCATCCCTTGCTTATGTCATAAAAGATAACAGTCTAAATATTAGCGAGCTGCATTAGAAAAAAAAGTTAACAGTAGATTCTTCTGGCAAGATAAAACTGCTAAACGACTTTTGTAATCTGGTGTGACTTCCGACCTTCAGAGCTTACAGTGGCAGTCTACCTGGCTGATTTCTTTTCCATAAACAAATTATCACAATTTATACTTGTTTCGAGAGAGATTTATTCTTGCTGCTGGAAATGAAGAAAGACCGTGATCTAACAAAACAAATACTTGCTAAGTTACCAAATATAGTAACAGACTTTCCATAGCTTAGCATATGGCGATGATGTCGCTAATATTCCACCAGAGTTTCTATGCTGATTGAATCAAGCTGGGTTGCCACTTTATAACCTTTTACTTTAAGTGGAATATCCAATAATTCAATAATTTTATTACTGTTCCTCAACCCGCCATAACTTCGTAAGGGCACAAGGCTGTGTGTAAAGACGAGGCTGCACAATATGATTATCAGCGACTATTTTAACAGCTAACAGTTTTTATCCCACTGTTACCACTCATACCGATGGATCTCCCTTTTAATGTTAAAAGGTTAAAATTTCCAATGGAACTTGTTTTTACGATCATAATGAACAAATCACAGTATCAGTCTATTAGGTACTGAGAAGTACATTTGAGATCGCCATGTTTTTATCATGGAAAAGTCTAAGTTATTTGCTCAAAGATAACTTCACACAAGACTATATTTATTCTTACACTTGGAAGTAGAAATAAAAGAAATTTTGTTTATAATCAGGTTTTGAATTAAATTAGTATTATAATGAATTTGAAAAATGAAATTTATAAATAAAATAAAACATTATATTTTTATATTGTTATTATATTATTCATGCATTTCTAAATACCTGTAAATAAAATTACTTCACTTCCATCCTGCATTTTCTTTATTATTATTCATTCTCCTGTCTGAGGAAATATAGAAAAAATAAACACCGCAGCAACACAAAGTAAACTGCTAGTTAGTATATATAACTTCTTCATACATACATATATATATATATATATATATATATATATATATATATGCATATATATATTTAGATATATATCTACAATTCAATTGTGTGCAATATTCAATTGCAGATTTACATATTAATACCTGTAATAATAATATGATATATTGTTTACACACACACATATATATATATATAAATAATATGCGTAAAATCACTAATACGCTTTCTCCGATATGATAATTTATGATATATACTTAAATATAGGATTTGAACTTTTTCTCTAGTTCTCTAGTAAGATGAAAAATATTTTACCGCGAAAATTAATCTTGTAATGTTAAATTCGTTGTTGGCCACTGCATGAAATTATTATATACTTTATTTATTTTTCTTGAGTATCACGTGTTTATTTAAAGTTGTACATTTTTTTTATTTTTTATTTTATTACATTTTCGAATTAATGTAATTTTGATTCTTATTCGTCTGAATTTTTATAGAAAGAAATTTTATAATGAATATTTTGAAATTTGTGTTATTAAAATGAATGTTTTGGAAATATGATAGCTAGTATTGCATAAAGATACTGAATGTTCAATAGCAAACGGTATAAAAAAGGTTGGATATTTATTGAATTTTTAATTTCGATTTTACAAATTTTTGTAACTTTTGTACCAAAGTAAAATAATTTATTTGCTGAACTGGGAAATACTACTAGTTGTGTACTATATAAAAAAAATTAACGACTACATCTGTTTACTATTATACCACTTTACACAAATAATTTCTGTGTTCTGCTTTTTCATAGAAATATAAAAAATAGCTAAAAATAAAAATAAGTAATTTAGTCCTCTTTTACGTTTAATATAAAAGTATAGATATAGAAAGTATAGAAGTCCGTAAGGATATTTTTATTATTACCCATCAGATTTTCGATGATATCTCTTTTTACCATTTCTAAAGTACAATATGTATTTAGTGATTTTTCAATAAACAAAAGCATTTTTAGTTGTAAAAAAGGCAAAGCAGAGAAGCAGAGCATGAAACAACATTTGGTCGTAAATCATTTTAATAAAGCTAATAATTATCAAAATAACAATAAAATGATAATCGTCTTATATATCTGATTATTCAACTGTAAATTTAGAACTAAGATTACTCCGTAAAGATAGTTTTTATTACCCATCAGATTTTCTGTGATATCTCTTTTAATAATTTCTATAGTGCAATATGCATTTGTCGATTTTTCAATAAACAAAGCATTTTCAGTAGAAAAAGAGCAAAGCATGAAACATGAAACATTTTCTACTAAATGTATTTTAATAAAGCCGGTAATTATTTAAATAAATAAATGAATAATCGTCTTATGTATCTGAACAACTGCAAAATTATAACTAAAATTAATAAATTTATAACTAAGATTAAAATTTATAGCTAGTTTGCATCGTACAGATCATTTTTTATCACCCATCAGATTTTCTATATCTCTTTTTACAATTTCTATAGTACAATATGCATTTGTCGATTTTTCAATAAACAAAGCATTTTCAGTACACAAAAGAGCAACGCATAAAACATGAAACATTTTCTATTAAATGTATTTTAATAAAGCCAGTAATCTTTTAAATAATAGCAAATTGATAATCGTCTTATATATCTGAACAACTGCAAATTTATAAGTAAGATTAATAAATTCATAACTGCATAAATTTATGACTAAGATAACTCCGTAAAGATATTTTTTATTACTCGTCAGATTTTCTATGATATCTCTTTTTACTATTTCTATAGTACAATACGTATTTGACGATTTTTCAATAACAAAAGCATTTTCAGTAGGGAAAAAATGTTCTTTTATAATCTGCTGATCATGAAAGAACATTTTCTATGAAATCATTTTAATAAATCCAGTAATATTTAAAATAACAATAAATTGATAATCGTCTTATACATCTGATTATTCAACTGTAAATTTATAACTATCCTGAGTTAAACAATTCCACAATGACTGTCCGTTTCTTTTCATTACAAGAGGATTTTCTTGAAGCACTTATCCAAATGGTAATTATTGCCAGCCGGCGTTAATTATCTCCAAATTGCAAGCCCCATTCACGACTAATTGGCCAATTCTCACCCCACTTGAACCTAATTACCAGTAATGCTTTCTCTCGACAAGAGCAAATCTTGCCATCTCCTCCTTGGCTAATCCCAATGATTGGCGTGTCTGCACTGGCAATTCTGAAAGGAATTAAGCTCTTTCTCTTTTTATTACCTCCTATCCCTCTTTCTCTAATTTTAAAGACTGAAAGTCACTTTAGGTGGTTGGTGGGGTTACTTGGAGGTTCACGATGATTTAGTTAGTGTCCCCTAAAAAGTCTGGCAATGAATCATAATTGCCATAATTTTGAAAATGTGCATTAAGATGTTCTACAGGTTGCTCTCTGTGTAAGTGTGAAGATTTAGTGGGGTTTTATTAAATTAGGGAGATTTATTAGTTTTATTAAATTAGATTTTATTTTTATTTATTTAGATTTATTAGATTTATTAGGGGTTTTATTAAATTAAGAAGCAAGTCACTTTGGTCCAGAAATATAAATCTTTTCGTATAAATCGCAGAGGTATATATTTTTATACGTGCTTTTTCTTTGGCATACCTATATTAAAAGTTATGCTCTTATACTCGTGACACAAAACTATTAGAGTGTTTTCGATCTCTCGCAAATAAAGAAAAAAAAAGAATTTTTTGTAAACTTAACAGAGTGTTGGGTTGTTTCTATGTGTGTGTGTGTATATATATATATCACTGTGCCCAAAAAGTAAGACCAATTTTCAATTTAAAATTCCCGGGGCTTATGGAATTTAAATTTTGTTCTTTTTAGATTAAAAATAATTTTTCTTTTCAATTCAAAATATTCATTAGTGTTTGAGTTACGCTAGGCTTTGTGAGACGTTAAAACTGATTCCGGCGATTTTTGAAATGTCTGAATTAATTCAGTAAAGAACTCGCATTAAATTTTGTTTGCGGAAACGTATAGAATGTTGCAGAAGACATTCGGTGAGCATTCCTATATCTGAAAGAAATTTTTAGAAGTGGTATAAACAGTTTAAAGAAGGCAGAGAACGCGTTGAAGACGACCATCAATCTCCACCGACAAATTTCAAGTCCAAAAAATTAAAGATTTGGTGCTTGCAAACCGTCAATTTACAATTAGAGACATTGCTGATGATGTTGATGCTTCTAAAGGATCGGTCAATTCCATTTTGGGTCTCAAAGGCCTCGAATCTCGATTGATAGCGAAAATACTGAATGCGCCAGCTCACATTGCATTGATTCTTCGTGACTATTTCGCCAAAAATTAAACCCATATCGTTCCATAACCACCGTATGCACAACGTGCGACTTCTGGCTATTCCCTAAACTTAAAAGACCACTCCGGGGACACCGTTTTGAATCGATTGAAGAGACATTTCAAAAATCTCCGGAATCAATTTTAGCATCTCACAAAAACCAACTCAAATACTAATGAATATTTTGACGGGGAATTCCACACGGATGTCAAGGACAGTGCCAACAACATAAAAAAATAAATATATATATATATATATATATATATATATATACACTGAAGTGACAAAAGTCATGGGATACCTCTTAATATCGTGTCGGCCCTCTTTTCGCCCGGCGAAGTGCAGCAACTCGACGTGGCATGGACTCAACAAGTCGTTGGAAGTCTTCTGCAGGAATATTGAGCCATGCTGTCTCGATAGACATCCATAATTGTGAAAGCGTTGATGGTGCAGGATTTTCGGCACGAACAGACCTCTCGATGATGTCCCATAAATGCTCGATGGCATTCATGTCGGGCGATCTAGGTGGCCAGATCATTCGTTGGAATTGTCCAGAATGTTCTTCAAACCAATCGCGAACAGTTGTGGCCCGGTGACATGGCGCATTGTCATCCATAAAAATCCCATCGTTGTTTGGGTACATGAAGTCCATGAATGGCTTCAAGTGATCTCCAAGTAGCTGAACATAAGCATTTCCAGTCAATGTTCGGTCCAGTCGCACCAGAGGACCAAGTCCATGCCATGAGAAAACCGCCCACACCATTACGGAGCCACCACCAGCTTGGACAGTGCCTTGCTGACAGTTTGGGTCCATGGCTTCGTGGGGTCTACGCCAAACTCGAACCCTACCATCAGCTCTTACCAACTGAAATCGTGACTCATCGGACCAGGCCACGGTTTTCCATTCATCTAGGGACCAACCGATATGCTCACGTGCCCACGAGAGTCGCTGCAAGCGATGTCGTTCTGTCAGTAAAGGCACTCGAGTCGGTCTTCTGCTGGAATAGCCCAAGAAAGCCAAATTTCTCCGCACAGTTCTAACAGACAAGTCCCATGTACGTCCCACATTGATTTCTGCGGTTATTTGACGCAGTGTTGCTTGTCTGTTAGAATTTACGACTCTTTGCAGACGTCGCCGGTCTCGGTCGTTAAGTGCAGGCGGTCGACCACTGCGCTGTCCATGCTGGGATGTTATGCCTGAAATTTCATACTCTCGGCACACTCTTGACACAGTGTATCTGGGAATGTTGAATTCCCTAACGATTTCCGAAATGGCATGACCCATGCGACTAGCTCCAACTAACATTCCGCTTTCAAAGTCTTTTAATTCCCGTCGTGCGGTCATCATCACGTCAAAACCTCTTCACATGAATAACTTGAACAGAAATGAAAGCTCTGCGAAAGCACTGCGCATTTATACCTGTTCTACGCGATGCTACTGCCATCTGAAAATTTGCATATTGCTATCCCATGACTTTTGTCACTGCAGTGTATATAGTTTTATTTTATATTTATAAAATTGTATATTTTATAGTTTTATATTTCCTGTCCGGAGGATAATAAAGATAAAGATATAAAAGTTATACAATTAAGTAAATTTGTAAATATTTGGTATATTTATTTCATAGCTTACTATTTAAGAACTAATTATTTGTGTATCATTTATGAAAAAGTGATACTATGGGCCAACTGTTCGACTGTATCAGTAGAGCACACTACAGTTACCAAGATGAATATTGGGTAAACGCGAGGGTATTTTCATACTAAAATATCTCCCATCGATTGATGGACAGTGGCTTTTTTTAGGATTCTTTTTACTTATGATACGTTAATTACGATTTGTTGTTTGAATCAGGAAATTCAAAAAATGCTGCTCATTCCCGTTCTTTTTTCTAGCGGATGTAGTGCTACGGGCCTCTTAAACTGTACCCTGGATTACGTCGGATCTGCTGCATTTCTGTCGTATCACTGACAAAAGATCGAAAAGTCAAGTGCTTTTTAAATAACTATAGGCAAGTGTGTGACCAGACATATTTAAGGTCTTTCAAATGTCTAATAGCCAATGCAAACAATATAATCTGATTCAACAAACATATTCTGCTGAGTTTTAAATTCATTTTATTCATACGTGTTAAGGGTTATTAAATTATAATAGATTTTTTTTTATCTATTGTGGATCACGTATCTCACAACAGTTCATCATAGCGATATTATATTCTGGAAGGAATGTTGAAGGTAATTGTTCTGCATTTGCATGCCGTATGAAAGATTCCAGTGCCTGCCCAATTGTCCATAAGAGACTCTTATTCACATATATTTCACAAAAATCTTTGAGTTTCACTTTACAAATGAAAGCGAACTAATACTGTTGGATAAAAATGACATGGAATGAAGATATAGATAATAAATAAAAAGTTGCAGTTCAACTCATCTAATTTTATTTGTTGAAAAAACTTCCGAAAATTTCGATATCTATATGGTATATAAATATACAATTAGGCAGAGCACAAAGTAAGCAATTAAATGATATATAACACTTTTTATTTAAATTAATATTCATATACACTGAAGTGACAAAAGTCATGGGATAGCAATATGCAAATTTTCAGATGGCAGTAGCATCGCGTAGAACAGGTATAAATGCGCAGTGCTTTAGCAGTGCTTTCATTTCTGTTCAAGTTATTCATATGAAGAGGTTTTGACGTGATGATGACCGCACGACGGGAATTAAAAGACTTTGAAAGCGGAATGTTAGTTGGAGCTAGACGCATGGGTCATGCCATTTCGGAAATCGTTAGGGAATTCAACATTCCCAGATACACTGTGTCAAGAGTGTGCCGAGAGTATGAAATTTCAGGCATAACATCCCAGCATGGACAGCGCAGTGGTCGACCGCCTGCACTTAACGACCGAGACCGGCGACGTCTGCAAAGAGTCGTAAATTCTAACAGACAAGGAACACTGCGTCAAATAACCGCAGAAATCAATGTGGGACGTACATGGGACTTGTCTGTTAGAACTGTGCGGAGAAATTTGGCTTTCTTGGGCTATTCCAGCAGAAGACCGACTCGAGTGTCTTTACTGACAGAACGACATCGCTTGCAGCGACTCTCGTGGGCACGTGAGCATATCGGTTGGTCCCTAGATGAATGGAAAACCGTGGCCTGGTCCGATGAGTCACGATTTCAGTTGGTAAGAGCTAATGGTAGGGTTCGAGTGTGGCGCAGACCCCACGAAGCCATGGACCCAAACTGTCAGCAAGGCACTGTTCAAGCTGGTGGTGGCTCCGTAATGGTGTGGGATGTTTTTTCATGGCATGGACTTGGTCCTCTGGTGCGACTGGACCGAACATTGACTGGAAATGCTTATGTTCAGCTACTTGGAGATCACTTGCAACCATTCATGGACTTCATGTACCCAAACAACGATGGGATTTTTATGGATGACAATGCGCTATGGCACCGGGCCACAACTGTTCGCGATTGGTTTGAAGAACATTCTGGACAATTCCAACGAATGATCTGGCCACCTAGATCGCCCGACATGAATCCTATCGAGCATTTATGAGACATCATCGAGAGTTCTGTTCGTGCCCAAAATCCTGCACCATCAACGCTTTCACAATTATGGACGTCTATCGAGACAGCATGGCTCAATATTCCTGCAGAAGACTTCCAACGACTTGTTGAGTCCATGCCACGTCGAGTTGCTGCACTTCGCCGGGTTAAAGGAGGGCCGACACGATATTAAGAGGTATCCCATGACTTTTGTCACTTCAGTGTACATAATCAAAGATAACGGCTGAATTTTGATAATGAATATGTTCATAAGGATTTAGATTTTTTGGAAAGCTGTCTGAAATGAGAATAAATATAGTAATGAAGGTAAATATGTGTTTTGAAAGGAGAATGATTAAGAGTAAATATAGTGTATTCGAGTGCGATCAACATGATAAAATTTGGCAATACAAAAATGAATAAATTAAATTATAGTGTGCAGGTATTGGCATGTTGCAAATGTGATGTGGTTGCATTGAGATACTTGAAGCACAGTTGGAGAACTCACAGCATTATTCCCACACGTGCAAACACCTCACACATACAATTAGTCGATTTATACGATATTTAACACATTTAAAATAAGAGACAGATAATTATATCTTCGTAGAAGGACTCCACTGTTGAGCCGAAACTTGGCTAGCGCATCATTACGTAAAATATACTTCCTCTCCGGATGAGAATCCGTAAGCCAACCGGCCATTTCTCCTGAACTCCACAGGAGGAACTCTTGCCAGTGTGTAGGAAGAAGCATTGTGATTAAATGTGGTTCCGATAGTGAAGTATGGTGAAGGTGGAAGAGTCATTGTTTGGGAATCTGTGTATGGGATATTGTCGGCTGATGATGATGTGAAGTTAACCTTCATTAAAAGTACAATGGATCAAGTGATGGATTGGGCCTGAATGGCTGAGTCTCTAGTGTTCTGGCGCTCGATGCCATGGATGTTTGTAGTGATTCGGAATCTACTTTAAACCGTAGATCCCTGTCTAATAGGATCATAGAACGCTGTCTTGAGGTTTAGTCAGTTTTCAGCCCTCATGGTCCCTCGCTCAAGTGAAAATGCATAGCCCAGTCGCCTGCGATGGGGTCTTCTGGACCTTGCACCAGGTCCAGAAGACACCATCGCAGTCTTTCCTGCACCAGGGGAATTAGTAATAACAACAACAATCTTTGCTAGTTCTCTTTTAACATTACATTTCATCCTTAATGCTAATCACACACTGTTTAATGGCGTATTAGACCTATATCAAGTTCATATATCTATTAGATCTCAGTTGTGTCATACAAAATACAATTGATAGATAGACAACAATAAATCAATACAGTATTATAATAACTTTATTTGAATGTTATAATTTGATTGCTTGGCAACTGATTAATTTCACAATTTAAAAAATTTATTGGCAATTAAAATAGATATAATATTTTCAATAACATTTATATTATTGCATGTGACCAGTATGATAGATATTCTTATACTACTTGCATCCCATTGTTAACCAGGCAACCAGCATACAGGAGGACACAGGTTTGAATTCGCTGTGGCATGAGGGGTCCAATATTGATTAATGCAGCATATGTACGATTCTCACCTCGACAGAAAGTTTTACGGGGTTTTTTTCTTTCTTATTTTACATTCAAATTCAGGACAATTAGTCCTGAAAGTCTTCTATAACTATCGTTGGACAATTTTTAGCATACAAAATGAGAGTTGATAAGAGATACAATGATGATACAATGTTGATAAGGGTACAAGTATGATGAGATCCTTGATGTATGAAAAAGTCCTGTGTATAAATGGTAAAAGTACTGTATGAAAGAAAATAAAGACAGGACTGTCTTTTCTGCCTATAATCTGAAATCCTGTATAACCCACAAGAGTTATAATCAGCTCGAAAAATAAAATTCTCGTATAATACACAGTAAAATACAATCCACTTGATTGTTCTTTGCCATACCACATACCAAAAAAAGTTCTAGTTTTATACCATGCCATAAAACTAATAAAGCAGCCAGAGCTTAATTGATTGCTGAATTATACAAAAAAAAATTTGTTTTAAAATTAAATAGCAGAAAACTAAAGAGAGCATTTAATAATAATTATATTAAAAATAATAATAGTTATTGAAGATAATAGGGAAAACAAAAGAGGTTATATTTTTCAGATGATTTGCAATATTTATATTTGTAGGAAGTTAAAAATCTGGATCAATGTCACAATTAATTATTTATTTGACTTTGTGGTCTGTTTCGTTATTTTGTTTCTTAACTATACCTTCATTCTATGACTTTTCATCCATCAACTTACACTGATGTAAGACACGCGTTGCTTTTTGTCCATTTTTATAAAAGTCCTGTTACCTTCCATCCTCCATAACTGTTGAATTTCTTTCTTTCTGTTTAGAAAATAATATTTTCTTTTTCCCAAAATACTGTCAATTTTGTTTTGATAAAAGCAATTTTTATCTGGCTGTTTTTCTTATTTTTATGGAGCTTATTTTTATGGGGGGGAGTTCAAAGATTGTATGCAGTTGCCAATAATTCCCACCACCACGTAATTCGAACAATGGATGGACAATTGACTAGCGCTCTGCCTTTAGTACAACAAGGCTACAGATTCGAATCCTGGCGGTGGCATGGATGTTTCTTAGTGATTCGAAATCCACATTAAATTGAAGGGCACAGTCTAATTAGCTTAAAGTGTGCAAAAAATAAGAGGAAAATGACCGTAGATCGACAAACTACCATGACATATGTTCAAAAAATTACGATACTAAATTTTGTCTATAAGAATGCAACGTATTAATATCATTTATACTTGATATTTTCTTGATTGGTTTGGTTTATCACTCAACGGTTATTTTGTGCACACTTTAGGCTAATTAGACCGGGACCTACAGTTTAACATTCCGAACAAAAAAAAAAACATCCCTGCCACCTCCAGGGATATTTTCTTGAAGCAATTTTCAATTTTTTTTTGCGCCTTGGTTATATATAATATTAATATTACAATTAATATATTATTATTATTATTATTATAATATTATTATTATATTGATATTACAACTAATTAATGTAATCGTTATTTGATATATTCTTGAAATATTTTTTCTTCTTCTTGGACATACATAATAATTTAACAAATCTCAAATTTCTAACGTTATTACAAAGAGCAAACCGTACAATTCACATGCCATAAAGCAGGACATGTATGAAAATCTGCACACAAAACTGCCATCCATTACTTCGACTCTTCTCCTTCCCTCACTCCTCCTCCCAAGCATTGGGGTTTCTTTTTCCGAAAAAACTACCAATTTTCTTTGGTAAAACTATTTGTATGTGTTTACCAAAGAAAATTGGTATGCTGTGTTTCTTATTTTTATGGAGCTTCCGTTGGGAGCGCATGTCCAAAGATTGCCAATAATTCCCACCACGAAATTGGAGGTCGGAATGCCAATTGGATAACTGTCTAGTTTTTTTTGTATTACAGGCTTCAGGTTTGTTAATGGTTCGAAATCCACGTTAATCTGTACATCACAGCCTAATTATCCTAAAGCGTCCAAAAAATGACCGTAGAGTGACAAACCACCACAATATTCTGAGGTTCGTATTCATGGATTATGCTCAGAAAATTATGATACTAAATTTTGTCTTGAAGAATGAACAACATGATGAATTAATATACACTCAAGAGCCAAAACATTATGACCACCTGTCAATAACGAGTTGGCCCACCTTTGGCGCGCAACACAGCTTCAACCCGCCTTGGCATGGATTAATACCACCACTTCAATACCAGTTAAATACCACTTCCACCTGATCACGTGCCTTCCACGTCATCCAGGCGAGTTCATTGCAAAATGTAGGGGTGGTCATAATGTTTTGGCTCTTGAGTGTAATTTATACTTGATATTTTCTTGATTGGTTTGGTTCGATTTGTCGATGTAAGGTCATTTTGTGCACACTTTAGGCTAATTACACCGGTTAGACTAGTTTTACGTGGATTCCGATCCACCAACAAACATCGATGCCACCGCCAAAGATATTTTTTGAAGCAATTTTCGATTGTTTTCCTCTTAATTATACGCAATATTTCAACAAAGCCCAAATTTCGAATGTTACTACTAAGAGCAAGGCCGGAAAATTATCACCCCATAAATCAGGACATTTATGAATATCTGCACACAAAACTGCCATCAATTACTTCGACTTCTACGCCTCTCTCTCCTCCCATGCAAAGTTTTTTTTTTCTTTTTCCGAAAATGTTGTCAATTTTTTTTTTTATAAAGACAATATGTCGCTGTTTTTCTTCTTTTTTTATAGAGCTTCAGGAGGATAAAATGTCCACAGATTGCATGCAGTTGCGAATAATTCCCATCATGAATTTCGAGACCTGATGGCTGATTGTCTAGCGCTCTGGCCTTTGGAACTACAAGTTTCAGGTTAGAATCCTGGAGGTGGCATGGATGTTGGTTAGTGGTTCGAAATCCATGTTAAACCGCAGGTCACAGTTTAATTAGCCTGAAGTGTGCAAAAAAGAAAAAAAAATGACCTTAGATCGACAAATCAAACCACGAAGTTTTTCTGAAGTTCCCTTCTTCTTCAACGACATGGAGCCTCCTTCTACCTACGGGTCCTCAATCACAACAGAAGCTGCCCACCTTCTCTCCATCCATGAGAACACACGGGTTCATGGACTTGGTCTAAAATGTTTCTATCGAGCCGACCAACTGTGATAAGAAAAAAAAAATTTTCATGATATTGCGGTACTATACTTTGTCTATAGGAATGAACAATAATAATTAACAAGATAAATTAATATAATCTATCCTTGGATATTCAATTCTCTTGGATTTCAACTACTACTTTATATTCTTGGATTTCAATACGTTATTCTTTAATTGGACATACATAATACCTCAACAAATCTCAAATTTCAAAGAGCAAGGCCGGAAAATTATCACCCCATAAAGCAGGACATTTATGAATATCTGCACACAAAACTGCCATCAATTACTTCGACTCCTACCCCTCTCTCCTCCTCCCATGCAAGAGTTTTTTTTCGTAAGCACTTCACGCGAGGGTACACGAATTAAAGTTAAACGTTCGCAATCATGTCCAGTTTTGCGTAATTCCCGTGACGAGGCCAATCCGAGCGCACGGTAATGAAGATGAATGGAATCATCAAGTCGGCCGGCCTTTCCCCGGTCACTGGAGGCTGGTCGAAATTAATAATGTCAGGTGGCATGGCGTGCCAGCGTTGCGAAACTCGAGACTTCCTAGAAAGGGGAGGTTAATGTTTATTTTGGACACAGTGAGTCATTAAGGGTCACTTTCATCACACGTAGATTAGAGTCACGTGATGAGAAATATTAATCACCCCCGGAGTGGGCGCGCCTGCTTCCGATTTCTTGCAAGCCCAGACATGTTTCTTTCGCCCCCCCGGTAATTCGGTATTCGGGAAAGTGGACGAGAAATTACCCGGGACTGAGTGAGAAAAGCTACTGTTGGATTCGTTCAAAAATCAAAAAAGGAAAAAAAAAGTTTTTTTTTATTTTTCTTTTTTTTAGCAATGTCTTCCTGGAGATTGTCTCATGTGTGTACTGCTATCCTAACAGAAAAATTGCAAGTATTTTGCTTTTTAAACATAGGGCGTGGTGTCTTTAATAATGATAAGGGATTCAATTTTTTAACCTGGAGCTTATTTTTTGTTGGTAGTCCTGTGACAGTGAGCTCTGACCAGCAAGGAAAGGAGACATTTCTTATTCCGCTTATGACGTGCTGAAACATAAATGTGCACTGTGACATCGATAGTTACATTCGTTGTTTGAATTTTCCGTTTTTGTCTTATACAATGCGTAAATTTAGGGCAATTACACCTGAAGAGTTATAATGTTTCTGTATGGAACGCTACTCCTCTAAGGATGCACTCTGAGTAACACTGAATTTGTTAAAATTTTGTCTTATTAAGTAATGTAATAGTCAATGATGTAATAGTCAAGCAGTCAAGCATATTGCATTGGTACAAAAATGTTTTGTTGAGAACAAGGTAAAAAAAACGCATGAAAATATTAAAATTATACATTTGTTGATGACTGGCAACTTGATTGCTATTATTTACTTATGTTGTTTCATAAATTTATTTATTTAATTTTTTGGGCTTTTAAATTTAGTATGTTTATTTATTTAATGTTTAATTTTTTTAATGTTTTGAATTTAAACTCTTTTTAAAATATTGTGAATTTATGTTATTTTTGAATTTTTAATTTAAACTAATATAAATCCAACTAGTGACACATGAAATGTGTTGTAAGTATAGTGTAAAATGTCGAGAAATTTATTCCTGTAGGTAGTATATACTTTCTGTTAATAATGCAGGTAGTGTATGGTAACTAGCATATAAAATGATGAAAAATTGATTCCTGCTAATAATATAGGTACAATGATGGTAGAACGATAATGGTAATGGGTGGTAACTAGAGTGTAAAAGTATGACAAAATGATTCATGCTGATAGTATAGGCCCATTTGCTGGTAGGACACAGATAATTAGCTGCGATAGTATAGTAAAATTTCTGGTACAAAGATGCAGATAACGATTCGTAACTAGAGTATAAATCAATGACAAATTGATTTCTACTAATAGTATAGGCACATTGCTGGTAAAGGGATACAGGTAATGATTGGTAACTATAGCATAATACGGCGGCAAATTGATTCCTGCCGATAGTATAGACCCATTGCTGGTAGGACACAGGTAGTGCGTGGTAACTAGCTAATAGAGGGTAAAAGTTCTGGTACAAGGATACAGGTAGTAATAATATAGATAGTGTATGGTAACTAGCATGTAAAATGATGAAAAATTGATTCCTGCTACTAATATAGGCACAATGACGGTACAGGAATACAGGTAGTGATTGGTAACTAGAGTTTAAAACTACGAATAATTTATTCCTGTTAACAGTATAGGTACATTGTTGGTAGAAGGATACAGATAGTGGGTGGTAATTACAGTGTAAAACGATGATAAATTGATTCCTGTTGATAGTATAGACCTATTGCTGGTAGAGGGATACAGGTAGTTCTTGGTAAGTAGAGCATAAAACGATGACAAATTTATTTCTGCCTGGTAGTATACACTCTGTCTTAAGAAAACTATTTCTTCGAGATTGTTGTAGAATGTATTGATAATCAGGTTGTTAAGCTGAAGTTTTCTATGTTTTCTTACAACACGAATCACAAATTCGTACATTCCCCTTAAAAGAAGGAACTGCTCCAGCCTCTATCGTCACCATCATAATGTTAACCAACCGAAAATGAATCCTTATACTTATTTTAACCACCAATATTTGCGAGTTTGAGTCATGTGAAATCAATTCAGTGAACTCAATATGTAACTTTTTGAAAATTATTCTTCAGGCTGTCTAGCTTATTTTTAGGAATAGATCAGATTTTATAGTTCTAAAATCAACTTCAACTAATTATCAACTTCAACTAACAACTGTAACTATCTTAAACAACTATTTTATTTTTATTTCTAGTACAGTTTATAAATTATTAATCACTCAAAATACGAAAGTATGCGTACAACTATTGACATTTTTAAATCGACAGATCTTACGAAAATAAAAAATAAAAAAAGAAACTGAAGCCATTATCGCGAAGCCTGGCTAACAAACAAGCCTCCGAAAAAGAGCAGCATCTCCCTGCTGAATCAGCCCCATTATTACGAATACTCTGCGGCAGTAATTAAACTACGAATGACTTTATTTAAAGATCATTAGAAACGAAAATGCTTTCCTTGAAAACAAAAGACGGACTCTCTTTTAAAGCGGCTAATTCATTTTGCGACGCCGGAAAATTAATTGTTTCATGTTTGAGCAATTATGCAAGCCCCTTTTTTTAAAAACGGACTCGTTTAAATCTTCTCTTTTCCTCCTTCTCCTCCCCCATCTTCCCGAAGGCAGAAGAAACTTGCTCTCTAAAAATCTTCCTACCCCTCCCCCTACATCAACCTACGCCTGCTTCAAAAAATATCCCTCGATTAGTTTCGACTTTTCCTCCTTTTCATGTTTCTACATGAAAAAGAACTTGAAAAGTTCATTATGCAATTGCCTCATTAGTAATAGTGGGGTTCGTTTTCGGAAGGTTCTCTTCCATCTCTATCTCTCTCTCTCTGATTTTTTATCGTTATTATTTCTTCCAAAGTCGGTACTTCTCTCTCTCCATTCCTTTTTACTCTCATCTTTTGTTCGATGGAAAAGAACGATCGAACTAGGGTGGAGGGGTGGAGAAGAAGAGACGAGGGGGTGGATAAATGTATTCGTAAAAAGAATGAAAGAGAAAAAGTCGTCTGAAATATGTCGTCTGAATACCCGATTAACTCCCGTCGACGACTGTCATTGGTCAGAATAACCCTCCGCTCTCGCGGTTATTAAGCCAAGCTCAGCTAATTAATTTTAACGAGACTGAAAAGTCGGTTTCCCTCCTCCCTTTTCTGTTCGAAAAGAACCCCAGCCCCCTCCTCCCCCGCACATGCGATCGTTTTCAGTAAAAACGGAAGCAGCAGCAGCAAAAGTACCCCCCTCCACCCCTGTTTGGTGAGCCCTGATCTCCAGCAGGAACAAAAGGAAATTGTTCTTCGGTTTCTAAATAAAACAAAAGAGATGAGAGGAAACAGGTAAAAGAGCAGGAACGAGTAGGAATCGTGATTAAAAATTATCCGCCATTGTAGGAATCGAGGAGGGAATCTTTTAACCGTCATTATGTCTTTTCCGTAAAAAGAAAAAAGGGGGGAACCGTGGATTCTTCATCAGAGCGAGATCCAAAGATCTTTTGAAATTGAATTTGCTTTGTGGTGCAATTTTTCCCCGATGGCCCATCTGAATGGAGCCTAGTTACAAAATTTAAAGAGATTTGGTAACTGATTTACGTATTTTAGTCCCCCATTGTGGACGCGTTAATTATTTTTCTAGAGAAAAGGAAATAACCGATTGTTTCAATGATGTGTATGGAAGCTTTTCGTTACATAGTGATTCATTAAGAATTATCTTAAAACGTTCGTTTCTTCTTTTCGAGCTATTGCACTAATGAAGCATTTCAGGGCTATTTTTTTACATAATTATTACACGTTTGAACCTTTGAAAATGATTTAAGATAATAATTTTTGGAGAGTCGGCTGAGAAAAAAAGACTTTCTGTAAAATAGAGCAGATTTGTATGATTGCTTATAAATCTCTTTTACAAAGATGTCACTTTTCTAGAACAATATAATGCAATTTTGTCTTTCCTTCTCTTTCATTAATAAATCCAATTGAATACTTCTTAACATATCACTCAGTGATTCTGTGTATGCAATACATTGGACCAAGAATCATACTTAAGGAACTAATATGTCGCTCTGCGGTCATTTTTTGCAGTTTATTCTAATTAGACTGGGACCTACAGTTTAACGTGGATTCCGAACCGCTAACAAACATTCATGCCACCGCCATGATTCCAATCTGAGGCCTATGGTATTAACGGCCAGAGCTCTAACCAATTGACCATCAGGCCGCCAAAAATTACGAGGAGAATAGTTTTGAATACTTTTCAAGAAATAACTAAGATTAATATGTATTTGCACATCCACTTCAGAATTCTTAATGGTTTTTCATTAGTAGTAAATGCTGTCACATATACATAATGCCCAGGTTATCGCATAATCACTATCGTTTTCCACAACGTTTGCAATTTAAGAATCCAATATCATTACCGTTATCATTAAGCTGACATGGTCTTCAAATTCCAAAAACCTCAGCCGGACTAATAACCAATTGGTTAGCGGTCTGGTCTTTGATACGGCCAAGCTTCAACTTTGAATCCTGCCAGTGGCAGGGATGTTTGTAAGTGGACCAGAATCCATATTAAACTATAGATACCGGTCTAATTAACCTAAAGTGGACAAAAATGACCGTAGAGTGACAAACAAAAACCAAATCTAAAGAGCAATTCATAATTCCGTCAAGATTTTTAATGGTACATTTACTTTATTTCAGCAAAATCTCATGAAAAACTTGCTGTTATGGAAAAGTTATAGATGGCTTAATGGAAAACCACTGCAATGCGTCAATATTATTCTCTAGAAGATAATATCATTTTGGGTAATTTTCAAAGGTAACTCAACATTCGGACGAAGACTCAGAAAACTCCCATTAGTTATTTTTGGCCAATGCGAGACATTTCTACAACCAACAATGGCTCTCCTCATTTTTAAAGTAATGATTTAGAAATGTCAGCCACCACAGGTTTCAAACTCGGTTCAATTCGTCTGGTAGCAATCACTCGGCATAATTAGGGAAGAAAAAAGAAGACAGAACTCAAAGTGATTCACTTTTAAAAAGTTAATTTCCATTAAAAAAATTATATTACAAGTATTAATTGGCATATTATGTACTTGCTAATTTACATAGATAAATAAGATGAAAGGAAAATAACCATCATGTTTTCTAGATTTAATGTAAGAATAGAAGACTTAGTTTTAATAAAACTCCATACATTGTATATTTTTCTTACTTTTTAACTGAGCAGTTAAAAATATTAGAAACTATAGAGAACAGGCCCTAATAAATTTCATTCTTTACATTACTAAACTTCGGGTAATTCTTTTTAAAATCAAGAATAATGGACTTTTTGGCCGAGGAAAATAAAAGACCGCCTTCACTTACTGACAATCGTTTTTATTGGCACAACAACCCCATGTTGGGCCAAGGCTGTCTGCCTGCTGACAAATTTCCATGCAGGAGATGTTTCCTTTTTACGAAGTAGGCTGTTAGACCTAAGCACAAAGTTCTACAATTATATTAGACCGGGACCTACGGTTTCAAATAGGTTCCGAACCACTACAAACATCCCTGCGGCCACCGTGATTAGAATCAGAAATTGGCATGGCATTGGCACCCTATGACATCGAGTGATAGTCACTCGTCCAATCAGCTTCCTTACTGCTAAATACTTATTTAATTTACAATACTCCCTGACTCTAACTATTACCTTAATATATGTTTCGTTTTAGAATGTCAAATATTTTGACACAAGTCCTCTGCCACTAGAAAGGCAAATATGTGGCAAATTCAGCATAACTCAGGGTGTATCACGTGGGACGTGTTATATTGACTATCACAATTTTTAATGAGCCCTCTCTTGCACGAATACAATAGAACGGTATTCCAGATCTACAGTTTGATTGAGTCCATTCCCTGATATAAGAACGCAAGAATTTGATTAGGCTCCACTGTCAGGTTTCGAACATGGCCCCCATCATCATCATCATTGTCAGTAGTGCAACAGCCCCATGGTGAGCCAAGGACGTCTGCCTGTTGGCAGATTTCTAGACAGATCTTTTCTTGTTTCTTGTGTTGTCAACCCTACATATAAAGCTCCACATTCCTATTATATTGGGGCCTACCATTTAAAGTGGAAACCGAACCCCTACAAACACCCATGACACCGCCGGGACTCGAGCCCGAAGCCTGTGGTACAGAACGCCAAGCGCCATCAGGCCCCAACCTGCCACCCGTAGTTTAAAAATTGACTGCGTTATTCACCAGACAGCTCATTACATTGATCAATTCATACCACCACCACAATGAGAAACTTCCTGCCGTTTCTTTTCATGCTCTATAGCTAGCATGGTCTCTAGTTATATTTATTTTATTACACATTCAGCGAATACTGACTTTCGATTAACCTGCAATTGAGGATGCGTCCGAGCGTGGAATTAAAGCAATTCATCTCTTCTGCTCCGATCATAATTACGTTATTCCGAACAGTATCATGTTTAAGCGACAAATCAAACCCTTCCCAGATATAGAAATGCGAGCATTTTGTTAGGCTCCGCTTGTCAGGTTTCGAACCTGGCACCCAGAGTTTAAAAATCCACTGCATTATTCACCATGTCACTTCACCCCTCAGCTCATTACATTGATCAATTCATACCACCACCACAACGAGAAAGTCTTTTTCGTGCTCTATGGCTAGCATAGTTCCTGGCTATATTTATTTTATTGCGCACTCTACGAAGCGGCAGTCAGCGAATACTGACTTTCGATTAAACCTGCAATTGAGGATGCGTCCGAGCGTGGAATTAAAGCAATTCATCTCTGCTGCTGCTCCGATCATAATTACGTCATTCCGAACAGCAGCAGTATGTTTGGAATGAGTTATTGGAATGGCAGTTTTCTCTCATGCGAACTAATCACTTCTGCGGGAGCTTACGTTTCAGTTTTAAAATTGCACTCTCGTTGAGATGAGTGCCTGCAGTCAGAGAACTTTGCCGAGTTGAATGGAGTTAAAGGTATGGTATCTCTGGTATATTAAAAATTGGAGCTGGACTTAATAAAGTTTTCTGTGTTGCTTCTTTAAACCGTCGGATTTGTTATTAAAGAGAGGCGATTGCGCATATTCTGCCATGTTCGCCGGAGATTAAGTGGGGCTGTTCCAAATTTAGAGATTCCTCGGACGCTTTGATTAGCTGCAAGCGAAATTGCCTCGTCTGAAACAATATACTTTAAAAGTATCTAGAATTGGAACTTGCATGAATTGGTCGAAAATTCAACGTAAGTCATAAAATACAGTATTCCGTTCTCAAAATCCCCATTTCCATAATATAAAGACTATTATTGGTAATGATTCCTATTGAAATTGAATTTTTGTTTTAAAGACAAATTATTATTAATAGGACAATGATTGTAAATCTTGCCTGAAAAAAAATAGATTAATTTTGCTAATTTCTCGCTTAAGATAATGATATATATCAAACTGCCCATTCCTGCCCAAATTGCCCATTACTATGTCATTCGAGTTCAAAAATACGAGTAATTCGAGTTCAAATAATAATAATAATAGTAATAATGATAATTCGATTAGTTGTATTATTATTATATATATTTTAACCAAGCCACGTCTGAAACAATATACTTTAAAAATATCTCGAATTGAAACTTGTCTAAATTGGTCGAAAACTCACCATAGGTCATAAAATACTGTATTCCATTCTCAATAATGACTATAGATAATGAATCCTATTGAAATTGAATTTTTGTTTTAAAGGCAGATTATAATTAATAGGGCAATGGTTGTAAATCTTGCCTGATAAAAATAGATTAATTTTACTAATTTCTTGTTTGAAAGAATGGTATATATCAAACTGCCCATACCTCAGCTATGTAATTTGAGTCCAAAAATACGAGTAATTCGAGTTCAGATAATAATAATAATAATGATAATTCAACTACCTGTATTATTATTGTTGTATATATTTTAACCAAGCCTCAGTTGGATAATTGGACATGCCACAACTACTTGATGAACGTAAATCTCTAATTCAAGTCACAAACTGCAATGTCTAATAAATCAGATATTTAATAGCTATTTGTTATATTGCTTATGTCCAGATGCAACACAGCGCGATGTGGCATATGCGATATGTAGAAATATTTTCTCTTACTCACATGAACACATGAATCACATAGTTGAATGGAGTTAAAAGTATGGTATCTCTGGTATATTAAAAATGGAGCTGGACATAATAAAGTTTTCTGTGTTGCTACTTTAAACTGTTGGATTTGTTATTAAAAAGGCGATTGCGTATATTCTAAGATGTTTAGTGCATCTGTTCCAAATTTAGAGAGGACTTGGACGCTTTAATTAGCTGGAAGTGAAATTCAAATGCTTGGGACAAAAATTGCTTCGTCTGAAACAATATACTTTAAAAGTATCTCGAATTGAAACTTGTTCAAATTGGTCGAAAATTCAACGCAGTTTATAAAACACAATAGTCTCAAAATTTCCATTTCCATAATATAAAGACTATTGGTAATGAATCCTATTGAAATTGAATTTTTGTTCTAAATGCAGATTATAATTAATTTGATAATGACAGTAAATCTTGCCTAATAAAAATAGATTAATTTTACTAATTTCTCGCTTGAGAGAATGGTATATATCAAACTGCCCATTCCTCGACTATGTAATTCGAGTTTAAAAATACGAGTAATTTGAGTTCAAATAATAATAATAATAATAATAATCCAACTGATTGTATTACATATATATAAAAATTAACCAAGCCACAGTTGATAATTGGACATATACAACAACCAGTTGATGAGCATAAATCTCTAAGTCAAGTCACAAATTGCAATGACAAATAAATCAGGATTTAGAAGCCCCTTGTTGTATCACTTATGTCCAGATGCAAAAAGCGTCCAAAAAGCGATATGGCATATACGATAGGTAGAAAAATGTTCTCTCTCTCATATACACACAAAAAGAAGCTGTAACGAAATACAATGAAGCATTGAGGAGCTACTAATTAGGATAATGTAATGTAACGTTTTTTGTTACTATCCATTTAATCCATATTTTTTTTCCGGCTCCATTTTTTTGTTACTATACGTTTATTGTAACGTTTTTTGCCGTTTAATCTGTTTTTTTTTTTTTTTTTCGTTTTACTATCCGTTTTTTATTGTTATCCGTTTAATTGCAACGTTTCTTGTTCCGTTTTAATATCCGTTTTTTGTTACTATCCATTTAATTGCAATGTTTTTGTTCCGTTTTACTATCCGCTTAATTACAACGTTTTTTGTTCCGTTTTACTATCCGTTTAATTGCAACGTTTTTTGTTCCGTTTTACTATCCATTTAATTACAACGTTTTTTGTTCCGTTTTACTATCCATTTAATTGCAACGTTTTTTGTTCCGTTTTACTCTCCGTTTAACTGCAACGTTTTTTGTTCCGTTTTACACTCCGTTTAATTGCAACGTTTTTTATCCGTTTTACTATCCGTTTAATTGCAATGTTTTTTATTCCGTTTCACTATCCGTTTTTTGTTACTATCCGTTTAATGTAACGTTTTTCATTACTATCCGTTCAATGCTAATATTCCATAATTATTTGTAACATAAAATTTGAATAAATAATTGTTTTCTCATTAGGGTATCTGAACAAAGTAATTTGTTACTAATGATCGAAAAAGTAAAAGAAAAAAACATTATCAAAATCATATCAACGAGTTTAGAATAATTTGGTACTCAAATCACTAAAACATAATATCATTTTAGAAACATTGCATTGAATGCATCTATTGACGTCACATATAATTAAATATCTTATATATCATAAATAATTCAAATATGGGGACATTATTTAAGCTACTTAGTCCGATGTCTAGATATTAAGATTTAGGTTAATTTTTAAGCTTTTTATTGTAAACATTAAACATTTATTAATTAATGTTAAAGTTAACTTTAAATGAATAATTATAGAAGAAGTATGGGCAATTAATTGATTTGAGATGTATCTTGCTTAAATAAATGAAATAAATAATGTTTAAATAAATATTTTAATATTTTTAATCATAGAAGATATAAATTAGGTATACAAAAATTTTTATGGTTTTTAAAAGCTATGACTTCATACAGTTATGTATTTGTTTTTTTCATAATTACATACTTTAAACTAATTTAATCCTTCATTCAGTAATATTAGTCTAATATTCATTTTTTTAATACAAGATACACAAAGACAAAAAATTTTCTCCACTGATTATTAACATAACAACACCAATGATATTTTGATTAAACCACTAATGTAATGGGAAAAAAAAACTTTCCAACGAATTTTATTAAATAAAATCAATAATATTTGGATTTTACTTTCTTATAGTAATATTAATTTTTTGTGACAAATTGTTTAGCAGCTAATGACCATCTGTGCAATTATAGGAAATTACACCAAGTGTCCATTTTCCTTTATCTTGCATTTAAAATTTAAATGTTTGTTTGTTTGTAGAACAAATTCTCAATAACATGCAAGTAGATGTGATTGTATTTTTTTCTCTCTACGGTCATTTTGAACACATTTTAGGCTAATTAGACCGGGACCTACAGTTTAACGTGAATTTTGAACCACTCACAAACATCTATGCCACCGTCAGGATTTGAAGCCTGTGGTGCCAAAGGCCAGAGCCCTAGCCAATTGGCCATCAGGATACAGGAGATGTGATGAGTAAGGATAATGCTGACAGCCTGAAGTTCAATCTAAGCTGCGAGCCAGCAATGGCTTAGTTCGCTAATACATCTTCAGATTTTCGTAAATAATTTTTTAATTTCAAAAAATTCTTTCCTTCCATGCAAGCAACATATAAGTAAAAGTGTTGAATAAAAGCAATTGGGAGCGCTGAGTGCTAAACAGACAGCCTTTTTTAGTAAATTTTAATATTTAGTACTTATTGATACTATTCTAGGAAAAATACAGATTAAAATCCCACGGAGAAGGTAGATAATTCAGTGTAGTATTACATATGTACATAACTTGTATTCAGTGTAGACTGTTCTCTATTCGGCAGAATTTCTAAACTCTATGGATATTGCTGGTGTGTTTATCATACTACTTGAGCCTCATATTTGGATTAACTATATTCCTCTTAAGAAATCTGTTGCACAAGAGACTCAGCAATGACACTGATTTCTGCATGATGAAATTGTATATTTACACCATTGAAGTAACGATTCTAACTGGATGTATCACTTTCATTCCACGAAGTTTAATCATCATTGAAAAAATTTTATTCGATTTAAAGCGCTAACAGTTCCCGATACATTTAGATTTTGACATAACAATCAATAAAGCTCAAAAGCCAGTTATTAACACTGGCAAGTATAAGCCAACTTAAAAAATAAAAAGAATTGTGTCCATAATTAATTGCCAGAAATTTAATTTCCAAACTTATTAATTTTTTTTATCTTGATGCTGATGTTTTATTTATTTATTTATTTATATTTTTTTGCAAAATATTAATGAAAACAAATCCATTTTTGAACTTTCTAATAATTAAATTTTATTATTTTTTTATCGTTGTTGTGTAATTCTTTTTTAGAGGAGACCGGGTAATTCAGCTAATCTTATATATAAAACTGAAATGTTTGTCTGTACGTTACACAAATTTACAGTTTTCAACTTGGAGTTTTCAAATTTGGTACTCGTATAGGCATGGAATACATAAGAGAGGATGTTACTTTAAAGATTAAAGATTTCGCCTCTTTCTGCCCTTTAATTCCCTTTTTATTAATAAATTAAAACTTTATTTTTATTGCCACCGTATAGTACCTTGCCAATTATGCAAAAAAAAAAAAAAATAAATAAATAAGGCAGAAAAAGAGCAGTATTGGTTATTAATTTATTTACCAAGCGAACCCAATTATATTCTTAAATATAAATGCTAACGAGTTTAAAGGTGAAAAAATTATTGGAATTATTTCTTTATTTAAGGCGAGTTATTTAAAAATTCAACCTTTTAATGCTGTTCAGTTATTTGTCCTTAATTAAATTTACCAAAGCAAAAAATGTTTTTTCTTCTGTAATTGGGCAAAGCCGGCTCATATATGCGATGTTAAAGATGATCAGCGAGTTGTGCTATGACTAGACGACCACTCTTTATGTCCTCTACACAAAATTTTCCTTGGTCTATAGTGATCTACTTTATGAATAATAAAGATTAAGAAGTACCACAAAAGGATTAAGAAGATTAAGGATGAAGCACCACAAAAATATAAACATTTCTGCTGGTGGCGTTGAAAAATACCAAAAATGTGGCAATTGCCCTGATATCGAGCTTACTCCTCATCATATCTTTGATTGGCCAGCTGTTGCAGCCGCCATGCATTGTCTGGACCATCCCAAGGAAGACGATTTATACTCCAAGCTGGCAATCAATATAAGTAATATTATTTGGGAGCACTACGATATTCGATTTTCTTGTACTCTTCAGGAGATACGACGACAACAACAACAAAGATTAAGACTCGGTAGAGGAGATGGACACTTTATAAATCACGATATTTCAAAAGTTCTTTTCGAAAAATGCAATTTTTGAATTTTATAATTATAAATATTTTTGTTTCAGTATGCGGAAGTTTTTTTCTGAGTTTCTTTTTGTAGTTTTCTGATCAATTAATATAGACGTTTATTGTAAAATAAATAAATTTTGAGAAATAAATTTAAAAGCAAAAATTTTTGTGTAACTTCTCTATATCAAATACCAGATGTGTTATAATTTTGAATTTAAATTAATTTTTTAAATACATAATGCATTATTTTCATATGATATATCTGTTAGTTGTTTAATTTTTTTATTTTATTTTATGATATTATTTTACTATTTTTAATTTATGATAAGTATTTCAAAATCCTTATTGAAACTAATTAAACATAAAACTTAGTATTTGACTTCATCTACTAAAAAGAGAAATGATGGCCAAATTTTGGGCATAACTATAACTTAGTTGAACGATTTTCTGTTATGATTATAATTTTTCAGAACACAAATTTCTCATGAAGATTTATTATTAGGTTCAGATAGGAATAGTTCAGTCGCTTTTTAAATTTCCATTTAAAAAAAATGTATGTTTTTTTTACAGCAAAATTAAATATTATATTGGAAAATTTGATATTTTTGCTCTAAAATAAGCTGAAATGATTTGCGGGTGAATCATTTTCTTTATCTAATAAATTTCTACTTTTTGTATTACATTGCAGCTCAAATATCCTCATAAGAGGTATAGGCATGGTCACCTCATAAGAGGTGAACCATGGTGAAGGGATTCTTCAACCAACAATTAAAAAATATAAAAACAATATTTTTCTTTTTATTGTTTTATACAGTGCTTTAGAAACACGAAATCTTTCAAAACCAGTTGTGAAAACAAAATTAGTGACACGATTGTTTTCATACTGATAATTGATAGTCGTGGAATCATTTCTACTTGGTTTTCGTAGTTGGTAGTAATGTCATCAGTTAGTAGTAATGCCATCAGTTGGTAGTAATGTCATCAGCTGATAGTAGTGCCATTAGTTGGTAGTCATTTAAATGTAGAATCTACAATTATCTGAACAAATTTCATGTTCAATTTCAGAAATATTAAGTACTTGGGCAACATATTTTTCCTTAATTTTCTTTCTGACATATTTTATCAGCAACCATCGTCAATATTAGGTTTCTTGTTGATAGCATTTTTCAGCTTCGTCATACTTCACAAATAAATTAATATAAAAAAGTAACTATATATTTTATAGTTAGAAAATATTCATTTACATGCAATATACATGCATGAGCATATGAGCATATAAATGCATATGAATATTTAATGCATGAGCCAACAAAATGAAAATATAATTGAAAATAATCATTTATATGCAATATAAATGAATATAAAGTACACAGCAATTACAACAAAAATTGTGAACAAGAAACTTTACTCGAAATTGTGAAAAAATTCATTTACATACATTTACTTGAAATGAATTTTTTTTCTATAAATATAATTGTACAACCTTCAGACAATCTTTAAAAGTAATTATTCCGAAATAAAATTAATACATCTAATATACCATTGTGGATGGTTGAGCAACTAATATACCATGACTCTTGAATCTCCAATCTCATGTCACAAATATGCCGACTACCATTATTTTTATTCATCAGGCCTTTTCTAAATAAAGTATAGAAATTTTTGAATTATTTGAATTCAAAATGTAACTGAATTTTTATAATTATTAAATACAGCTGAACTGTTGCAGTTTAATACAAAACTTTGAATAAAAAAATATATAAATTCACTCACTTGAATATTTAGTCAGATATGTAAAATCAACTATTAATCAATACATTGCGAAAATGATACCAACATATGTGATTTCATTTCACATGTGCAAAACTAAATGTATTAATATTTTGCCAACATTAGAAAGAAAAATTAACTTACTATAGAGAAAATAGGGATGGCTCAAGTATGCTTTATAATCTAGTATCCAGCCTTTCCAAATCTGATTTAAAACTGTTTTTATATAATAAACCTTTTATTTCCCCATATTATAAAAATTGTCTAAAAAATAATAAAGAAGAAATAAATTTCGTTTATAATAAAATTCGAACTTATATAAAATGGATAATATCCAGATTATACGATAATAAAAAAACAAAAATATTCAAACATTCAAGTACAGCAAAAAGGAATTTAATAGTGTATCCTCATTGAGAGGCAACAAAGGCAATGTTTATGATTAGCAATATTGCCTAAGAATTATCAGTATATCTTGAACTATTCGTTTTTGTTATATATATTGTAATGCACTGAAATTTTATCACATGCCAATATATTAGTTTTATTCTGCTATTATTAATAGCAACAAACAAATATACAATTTTTTTAAAAATTAAAGCAACGTAAAAATGCAAAACTTATTTTAGAATTTCATCATCTATATGAAACTACAACAATCATTTTGTTCTTCTTATTTACATTGAAAATTATGGAATGACTCACATTAAACAATATATTCAAACAAGTTTCCACTATAAACGAAAACAATTCATTTGCAAAAAATTGTTATTTACCTCTATTCTCAATGTAGGAATACATGGATATATTTTTGGCTAGACACAACTGTAGAGAAAAGCTTAAAAAAAAAAAAAGTTTAGAACGCCAAACGTTATAGTTTTTAAGTTGGAATACAGTGGAATATCGTACATACAAAAATCCATATATATGTATATATATTTACTCATATAATTCTTGAGTAATTCTAATCAAAACGGTCAGATTTGTCATTCATTAGATGGAAAAGAAGTTAAAATATTGTGTCAATACGTCAGGTAGCAATTCTTAGAATACTAAAGATTTAAAACAATTTTTGATTCTATCCTTTTATGTAAACATTGCATACTTAATCAATAAAAAAGAAGCTAGTTAATCAATCAAATCAAAGTTTCCGTTTACAATATAAAAACAAAATTAATCTGGAAAGAAATACTATGGATCTAGATTTATCGAGACAAAGACAGATGCTAAGATTTTAACACTAATATGAAAATTATATTTTAGTTAAATTATTAAATTCTGCGCGTTAATGACAAGGCAAAAAAATAATAATAAATAAAATAATAATAATAATAATAATATAAGGCAATGATCCAGTGATTTCCAATTATTTTTTGACCACATATCCCTAAAACGAAAAAATTAATTTAAAATCATATATTATTAATATTATATAATAGTGTACGTGGGTTAAATTAAATAACAAATTTACATTTTTAATTAGAATTTAATGTGAGCAATATTTTGTTTAACTTGACTTAACTTAAAGATGCGCTTTGAGATTATGTTCGCATAAACTGCTTTATCTCAATTTTTCCAAATGTTATTCAGATGAAAAAAAATACTGAAAACCGATAAAATTTTGCTTAGTAATATCTGTTATGATGCTCTCGGTTAAGTCACTCGACAATCTGGCTTTATTCAACTTTATTTTTGTACTTGGTTTTAATTGTTGTCATTGCAAAAACACTACATTACACAATAAAACCAAATGGTAAGACAGTATTTATTTCTGTGATTATTAAATTTATTTCTATGCCTCAAATTTTTTTAAAGCGTAAATGTAAGTCTTTTATTTTGATGCAAATTTACTTCATGTGAATTTACTTCTAATGATCCATTTTCTAAATTCTCACTCCACATGGCAATTTTCTTTTGGAATGCAGTTTACTTTCTCCGCTATTGTTACCTAGCGCTCTGACCTTTGGTACCACAGGTTTCAAGTTCGAATCTTAGCAAGGTCAAGGATTTTGCTAGTGGTTCAGAATCCAAGTTAAACTGTAGGTCCCGGTCTAATTAGCCTAAAGGGTGCCCAAAATGACCGTAGAATGAGAAACCAAACCAAACCAAATCAGCCATTTTTAAAATGTCTCCTTTTCCTTGAATAAACAAATTGAGCAGGTATATGCTTTTTAAAATATCAGCTAAGTAACATATTATCAAAAGCCCTGACACAGTAACTTATCAATACATCGCCTATTTTTTTAATGTACCCCTAAGTATCACATTGAGTGATCCTGGGATACTTGTATCCCATTTAGGATACCACTGCAATAACACAACTATTTCAAAGACACTAAATTGATAAGGACATTAAACTGATAAAGTCAGGGACACTAAACTGATAACTGATAACTAACAGTTACAAATTTTAGCGTATTAAAGTTTAATATTGTTTTCCACTCTTTAAAATTTTTAAAACTTTATTATTTATGTAATTACACACGTGCAAACTTTATATATATACCATTAAAAAGGATATAAATTGTAATATGAAACTGCATTGTTGAAATAAGCTAAAATTCTGGTGTATGCATAACTGCAATATGATGACTATCTAATCCATAACACAACCCTAAACGTACCATCCTATTCAAAGAGGAAACTAGGAAAAAGGTGCAGTGCTATCTTTACGGCAACATGATCCCCATTCTATTCGGGGATCACTCGATCATAATAACTACAACAAGCGACGACAAAGGCCAACGGAGTGGGCTCTGTCATAACCATTTTTTGTGCGGCTCTTATCACCCGAGCGCCCATCGAACCTTCAGCGAAGCATGTAATCCCATAGAGGGTGGCCGAACGGAAGAACTAATTGTATTATGCGGTACAATAGAGTATTTTTCTTACCCATTTAGTAGAGGCACGGCCCCTCTAATTCGCCCTATTAGGCGGCCTAATAGAGAGTGGTGGATGGATGGACTATTCAGAGACTAGGCCCACCTGGCTGGGAGGTCGAAATTTTCTGAAAGGGGGACGATGTGACAACCTTGTTGTATAGTTGCTCTATCTACATTGATCCGTAGATAAATCCGTTGTGGAGTTGTACATCAAAACTTGGCGAGTTAGCGCCAACAATTTCTTACCAGATCTATATAAAATAGAAAGGATTAGACAATAATTCGATCTTGAAGTGGCCTTTTATACGGAACATTGTATATATGTATATATATATGTATAATAAGAATGTAATCCGAAGTAAAACTTTTTGTTAATATTTCAGCAATAATTATTTAATTGGAAATTACAAATCAGAAAGAACTAATTGTATTATGTGACCAGAACTAATTGTATTATGCTGCCAGTTTGTTTATAAGTGCGATCTAAACTTCTGAAATATTCATGTTTAATTTTCTACATAAGAATGAAATTATAATTAATTTAAAGATAAAGGATTACATTTAAATCCGAAACAACGCTAATAAATTGGTTTTTTAATGAGAGACTCTGTTCTTGTCGATTATAAATGTTAGCAGGAGATTAAATATGAAGACTAAGATAATTATATTAAAGGATTCACATACATCATTATACAAATTGGATCATATTATATATATATATAATATGATCCAATTTGTATAACTATATATAAATATATATATATGCATTCTTATTATCTACCTGATTATATAGCAACACTTTTATAATTCATATTAATAAAGGCAAGCGGTTTTTTTTTTTTTTTTTTTGCTTATTTGTATAGTGATGTATGTGAATCATTTAATATAATTATCTTAGCCTTCATATTTAATCTCCTGCTAACATTTATAATTGTAAAGAAAAGAATATCTCATTAAAAAAAAAAAAAAAAAAAAAAAAAAACGTGTTTCTCTTTAAATGCTATTGTAGTCTTTATAATAAATATTATTAACAATGTTTAAATGTATCTTTAAATTAATTATAATTTGCTTCTTATGTAGAAAATTGAGTACGAATTTTTTCAGAAGTAGATGGCATTTACAAACAAACTGGCTATATTTGTTATTTGCAATTTTTAATTAAACAATTATTTTCCGAAATATTAACAAAACGTTTTGCTCTACAGTACGTAATTAATTTGAATTGAGAATAACTTTCTCTTTGCGCTTCCCAATTTGATGGTATTATGATTGATTATTATCAATTATTATTATTAATGATGGTATTATTATTATCTGCATTGTGATGAATACATTTCATTCTATTTAAATTACTTTTGATATGAAAATTAAAGAGTCAGTTATTTAAAATGCTTTATGTATCGAAATTTTGTGATTAATTTTTAACTAATATTCATCAATAAAACATTCATTTAAAAACCAATAACAAAATGATATTATAATGTTTAAGGAACTATTATCATGATCATATTACAGTTAACCATGTTTTCAAAGTTTACTAATTTTATACATCAGAATTAACTGCTATACTTTTGCGTGTGGAGTGTTGGAGAAGATACTGAAATTTTTATCGGGCATTACGCTTGTTGATGTGAGAATTGTTGTCGCAATCTCTACCCTTTTTTTCAAATCAGTTATTGTATTATTCACCACAATGCCATCGAATCTACATTCATTTGCATGTTGCTAGTATGCCAAATAATTATATTACAAAATTATATAACAATATTACAAAAAATATAATAATATTTGAAACCAGTTATATTGCATATTTTTCTCAATGTTTTAATGGTTCACATATTCTATATTTAAAAGAAAAAAGAATACTCAAAACTGAAGGAAGAATCCTGAAACTCGGAGAACTATAATGAATTATTTCAACTGCTAATAAAGACATAATATAAACAAAAATAATTTTGCTGTAAATAATAAAAGGTCTGATAATGAAAAATATTTATTTATTTAGTATAGAAATTAAATTTTTTATCTATTAGCACTTTTATCTCAAAAAATGCTTATAAATTTTTTTTATTTTCTGGCCAAAACTTTTAACATGTAGTTATGATTGAAATTTTTTGGTTTATATTTCTTAATTATGAAGAATTTAAATTTTTATGGAAAACTAATTATTATTATCCTTTAGGGTTTTTAATTTTTCTTTACTTTCTGGTTGAAGTATTATTAAGGAAATTGGAGAAATTCAAATAATTCGGTTTAATTATCAGTTATAATATAATCTTATGCATATAATTTTTGTTTTAAAATCATATAGTTTAAAATTTATTGAAATAGATAAAAAATGGGAAAAGGTAAATAAAATTAAATAAAATATTTTTAAGAACAAAAAAATACTAAAATAACTTCCATCGACACGTCTTTCTAATGAGTGTTCCAACAGTATGATTTAATAACACTTACAGTCATATATTTGTACAAATTACAAATTTTAAAATTTAACTTCTTTCCATATAAATAATAAAAATTCAACCAATCATTTAAGACTCATCAATAGAAATACAGAAGAAAAAAAACCACTCATAAAATATATTATTTAAAATTTATGAAATAATCATATAAACTACTTAAGATTTTATGAGTTAAAAAAACAGAAGGAAAATAAAAAAAAATGCCTAATATGTACAACGAAAAGCAAAATAAAATTAATGGTATTGCTTGTAGTTACATTCTATTTTAGCAGAAAAATAATTTTGAAAACAATCTTTTATTATAATTTACTTAATTTTGATCTATTCCTAAATGCATATTTTTATTCTCCAATAGATGTTTTTCTTTAGAATTTTTTCAAATAAGTATTTTTTTTCATACATTGTAACACTGCATAAGTAAAAATTGCAAGAATTTTAATTTCGTTCATAATATGTTTTGAATTTTAGTTAACAATCAGTGGTTGAAATTTTAGAACACAAATCAAAATTCAAGCTGCAGTTTTATTATACATCATAACTTATACAATTGTCCCGTCATAACTTACACAATGTTTCGTCATAAATTACACAATTAAACATCAAAATTAAAATCACAAGACATGAAGGTTCGAAAACGTAATTCACAATATAGCTTTTCAATCAAACTGTTACCATCGCATTAACTGAAATTAACTTTGAATTGAAATATTAAATATGTATCTGTAGCTGAAATTGAAACTGTAACTGAAATTAAAATGTTGAAACTGAAAATGAAATCTTAAATTTTAAATCTTATTGAAATTTTGAATTGGAAATCTTATAATGAAATTTTGGACTTGAAATAAATTTTATTGAAATTTGAAATAAATCTTATTGAAATTTCGAATTTGATATCTTGAAATTAAAATAGATTCTTTCTTCCTTTTTGGCTACATAACGAATAGTGAAGTGCCCAGAGAGCTAGCAGGAAGCCAAAAGTTCAAATTTCCTGTAGAAGTACGTTGCTGCTACAATTTTCGGACTGCAAATATATCTCTCGGATTAACTATCAGACTGATAAGATTTTTCTGAATTTTTACCCTTAATGTCTTTCGAAATGAATGAGCCCCTTATCAATTCATCAGAAGTCGATCGTATACAGAATGAGTTTCATAATATATAGATGCATATGAGTGTGTGTTAGTTGAACGTAGTTGCCTTCCACTTACGTAGCCACGAATCGCTTCCTCGCAAGTGATAAGGAGAGGATATATGCCTTCTGAAAGGACGTTTAGAGGTAATGTTTTACATTTGTATGTCATAAAGAAAACTCAGAGAACTCTCCCCGGCCAACTTAACTATCGATTCGAAACACTTTACACATGTTGTCGCAATCGTGATCGGGTCTCCTCGATTCTGAAAACAGTGACTATAATGGTTGTCGCCAGAGAAAACGAAGTTCTACACAATAGTTGCACTTATCCACGTTATAAAAATAAATTAACAATAATAATTATTATAATAAAAAAGGTAGAAAAAAAAACGTTCACAAAAACTTAGAGTTCGAATACCGTAGTAATAGACAATTATCTTCTTCATTAGCGGGACAGCCCCATGGTGGGCCAAGGCCGTCTGCCTACTGACAGATTTCGAGACAGGAAGAGGACACGGTTGTCAACCGTATGCCCAACGTTCTACAGTCTTATTAGACAGGAACCTACTGTTTAAAGAGAATTAAGAATCACTACAAACATCATATCACTGCCGGAACTCGAAAGCGAAACCTGTGGCACGGATCGCAAGAGTATTAGTCATTCGGCCATCATACCCTATTAAACACACAGTGTTTTTCTTTTAATGATTTTATTTTAAGCATATAATAAATGAAAAGATCCAGAATAAAAAATAATTTTATTTTATCACTATCCTTTACAAAATATTTTCATATATGTAATAATATTTTGAAAGAGCATTTTCATGCACAAATAAAATTACTTTCAAACCCTTAACTAAAATACTTTTTATAACAAAAATCAGTCAGAGAGCAAAATTCCCAGTTTCGATCTCAAATCTCTTTACTTTGTATTTCTTTTAGAGTTCAAAAACCGATCTTGGCGAAGGAGTTGGGCTTAGTGGCCAGCAGGTGATGCACGCGTGGCAAACCTAACAGAGCGGGCGACGTGTCTCCGCGGGGCCCACCAAACACTCCTTTAGTGGCCGCGCATTGGTCTCGATTTGAACGCTTCGGCAGGCATCAATGCGCGCTTGTTTTTCCCATTCCTTCCGGTCCGCTCTCCTGCTATTCTCAAGGAGAGCATCTCCCCATTGATTGTTGTCGCTCCACAATGCCGAATCAAGGGAGAAAATTGTATTGACGTTTTCAAAAGGTTTCTCAGTGTAATGTTTGTACATAGAGAGAGGGTAGTCCCATTATAGTGTCGCTAAGAATATGAAGAAAAAAAACTCTTTGTTACCGTAAAAATATTATTTTATGAACTATTATAACATAGCCCTAACTCGAACTACATAAAACAGGGTATTAAATGTCTCAACGATCGAATAAAACTATCTTTTTTTTTTCTGCTCAACAGAGTACGAGTTCTACTATATATGGTCTGATAAGAGGTAAAAAACAACAACTTTGGTTTGTAATAATTTTTGCTATTTAGATCCGAGCTATTTTACGATTGATTCATTCTTTTTTTTAATTCAAGACTAATCTAGAATAATTCAATGAATATTCTTTAAAGTGAAATATCTTCTTTGATACATTAACCTTCTTTTTTTATAAAAATCCAGTTTGCTTAGTTTTACTATAAGGATAGTTATGTACTTCTATTTTTTTTTTTTTTTTTTTTTAATGATTTTAATTTTTGCGATAACATTTTTTTAGGGAGGGAGAAAAGTAATTTTTTTTTGAGACATTTCTTTTTTTACGGGTTAGGGTTGCCAGCTCTAAGCCCAACATTCATATTGGATCTGGACATACGATCTGAAGTGGATTCCGAACCACTACAGACATTCATGGTACCGTCTAGACTCGAACCTGTGGAACTGGGCGCCAGAGAGCTAGTCGCCTCCCATCTGGCTCCTTTCAAAGACTAATGCTTTAAATTTTAAAATTATTTAAATACATAATCTATTTCATTTTCGTAATAACTCAAAATATCTAAAATACATAAATTTTTTTACGCAGAACATTCTTTCTTCGAAATATTTCACGCCCTCCATTAATAGGTCCCTCCATTTTTTTCCTCTTTGCGCCTTTCAATCGAATATCATTCCATGCTAATAAATTGAATGGTGTTAAACTTAATCAGATATTTCTTGTTTTGGATTAATTATGTATAAGATATTTTTGATGATAGCTATAAATGGGTAATATTTAGAGTCATTTGTGCATTATTTGTAGATAAATATGTGGATTTTCCAATAAAACTAGTTAATATATATATATAAAAAAATTTAAGTCAATTCCTACTTTTTTTCACTATATTGCAGAAAGTCCTTTAGAAATAGTTTTCATTCCTTTTTGTAAGTTTATCTGGCGTCATCTATTATTAGATACATGCAACTTAAATCTAAAAAAAAAAGTAAAATTAATTCATTTAATTTAATCAATGAATTAATATTTGAAAAAAATGTATTAACATCCAGTGTCATCCACTACAAGTTCAAAAAGAATGTATTTGAACTTGAGTGGATGAATAAGAAGTATGTTATTAACGATTAAAAATTTGAACAAGATATATATAGGGAGAGTGTGAACTAATAGAAAGAATTGAAGGAAAAATATATTAAAACCGACAAATACATAATATATACGAAATGTAATATACAAAAAGTAATTTGTTTCCTTGACACAGACTTCAAAGGTTGTTTAAGTTTATCTGGATAAGAAATGAATAAGATAAGAAGAAGATAAGAAATTATTAAAAGATAAGGTAAGAATTTGGATAAGAAGTGAAAAGAACAAAAGCAACAACTAAGGAAGATACTAATCATAATAATTATTTTTTTTAATACGCTTTTAATATTTTCACCTGTATGTTTGTTTGTTTGTTTGTAACTGACTCTTTGGGCTCCATTTTGCCCTACTTTAAGCGACCAGATTTAATTTAAACGCTGTAGACTTATCAAGGACCTACGACACTAAAATAGTTTGATAAGTTTATTATCTCACCATGATTAGGATCGCCAGGATGAGTGATTTTATTTTAACTTATGAAGAGCAATTTAACCCATGTAGAATGATAGTACCTAAGACATTCAAACCTACGTGGGACAGCGGCACAACGTACCACGCGATTGACTACGGATCAGAAGATTCCCTGTTCAAATCCTGGCTGGCTCGACATATTCGCGTTTAGCCTTTGTTTTACTCACAATTAAATTATTGTAAGAACTATACTTCCAGTCCTCCGTACCGGGACCTCATTTAAATATTATAGTTTAAAAACACGCTTTTAGAGTTAATCGAACAAAAAAGCAAAAAATAAATCATAGTTTAACAAAAAACTAAAAACACGCTTTTAGAATTTATCAAACTAAAAAATAAAAAATAATTGTTAACATAAGAATAAAGTTACTGAACGAGAAAATTAATGTTCTAAAAGCGTGGGGTGCTCGATATCAATCGTTATAATTTTTCACTAGTTTCATTCCGAAATGCAGAGTTAGATTAAAAATGTCATACAAAGCACCCCACGCTTTTAGAACAGTGGCATTCATTTTCTCGTCAGTCATTTTATTCTTATGTTAACAATTATTTTTTACTTTTTAGTTTGTTTTTAATTTACACAATTTATAACTTTCTTCCTCCCAAACTCAACCCCGTACCTAAGGCTTATGCATCCCTCTACTAAGCAGAAAGTTGAAATTGTTACATTGTTGGAGCTCATGTTCACCACGAACAAGCCACCATGGGCCTTCCGAGAAGACACAATTTATGAATAACAAAATAATAACAATAATAATAAATAAATAATAATAATAATAATAATAATAAATAATAATAATAATAATAAATAAATAATAATAAAAATAAGTAAATAATAATAATAATAATAAATAAATGAATAAATATAAATAATAGTAAATAAAATAAATTTATTGCAATAATTTTCATTGCATTGAATTTCACATCTGAAGACAAAAATATTTTTTCCCGAGCTCAAGTCATTTTTGTATAACATGCAAAAAAAAAAAAAAAAAATTCTGTGTATTTGAAAATAAAAATTTCAGGAAAAATTAATTGAAAAACGTATTTAATGCGCATCGAAACATTTGATTTATTGATAATCTCAATTATTTTAATATAATTAATGAGAAGTTGTTTCTCGGAAATCTTATTTTGTGGTAGAAATTTTTATTTAATTTTCGTAAACATTTATTTTAGTAAATGCATTTAAATTATCATTGAATTATTATTTTACGATTACAATGAAGTTATATTCATAAAAATATTTAGATTATGAAAATAAAAAATTATAGGGATAGTTTTTAGTAAATAAACGCAGAATATGTGAGAAAAATTTTAAATAGTTTAATAAAATAAAACGTAACAATTGCTTAAATTTTGTTATGCATTCATCGATTTGTTATATTCCACTTCAAATTAACATAAATTAATTCAAGCTGCTATTATAAATTACTAAAAAAAAAATTCTGAAATTAAATAATAAATTTTTGCCATAAAAACAGATTTTATTAATTATTTGTCTAAAAAAAAAATGTGTATCTAAACTTAAGACATCAACTCAAGTATATTTCTGCTACTATTTTTCTAAAATTCCTCATCGAGTGAAATATAATTATATTAAATTATTATTCAAATTTAAAATAAAAATAAAATGTTTTTGATTATGGAATAGTTTATATGCCAATCAAAATAGTAAAAAAAATTTCAATAATTGCTGTTTTGTTGAATAATTTTTTTTTTATTTTTGTATGCCTTTTAATTGTTCAAAGCTTGAAAAAAAAATTTTTTTCATTAATTTAAAATAGTTATGAATATTGTATAATTATATTTCTAATCATTTAATTGGCAAATTATTAGTATACGAAAATTTTAAACTTTAATCTTAAAATTAAAAGTAATGCTCATGTAATTTACACTATTTGATTTACTATGTAATAAATGTAATGGATGAATCACTTTTATCAAAGCAGATTATGAAATCATTGAAAACTTAATAGGTTGTCGCTGTTATCAAAAAGACTTCAGTGTTGTAAAAACATGCAAAATTATCAATTTTGATAAGAATGAAGGACTTACAAAACTGATTCGCTTAAAGCTAACAAATACTTTCCTTATAAAATATCAATCATGCATCTAATGTACCGAAAAACGGCTTCTAATGGATCTAAGAGGACATCCAAATTATTTTTATTCACTTATCATCCCTTCCTGCAATTGAAAAATTAAAATAAATATAAGAGCGGATGGACCAGGATAAATAATTGCAGGCCCCAAAAAGCAATTTATTTCCTAAAATCACGCATAAATTGCACCGTCCACTTCAATCCCCACTCCACTACCCTTAAAGAGCTCCCATAATGCCATTATTGCGTAATCGCGCTTTGTCAGAACGTCAATATGTTACTTGGCGGAGCTAAAGCCTGGCGGCAGTAAAAACCATCACCAACTCGGTTCCCCAATTTGCTTCAACAATACCTTATCCTCCATCAACGCTGTGTCTCCGCGGTGCACGCCTCCCTGATCCCCGATTGGCCTGTTTCGCCACCTCGTGCCCATCTGGCCAATAGACGGCCTCCTAGAGATTCAGATCGGGATGGCAGCTAAGCCTAGGACTCTATCAAGAGGAACTCATTGCCCGAGGCGGTCATTCTCTTTTACGCATCTGTGATCCGTCTGCGATTCATTCTCGGCCTCAAGTGAGTGCTTGCTTTATACTTGCCCCCAGGCAATTAGTACGATCGAGACGTACTAGTGTATGTATATATATCTCTCGAATAACTTTTCTAATCGTTATTATTTAAATGTTGAGCGATTCAGTCGTAGACGGATAAAGTTTGGAAAGTCATCGCGTTATTATTAACAATGGAAAAAGTCCAGGAGAAAAATGTAATTTATCTTCTCTAAATGAGATATTTGGCTATATCGGGAGATATTCGGCATTTCTAAGAAGTATTGACTGTTTGGAACTGGAGGCTCTTTTGACTGGCAGTATATGAATTGAGAGATTTGAAATTGATCGTATGACTTTAGTAACTTTCTAATATATGAATCCAGAACGTGAAGGAGGGAATGAATACATTTGAAACCAAAATAAATAAATGAAAAGTAGTAAACAGTTTATATTATATAAATAAATAAACTCAGGCCAACTTCCTTATATCTCCAACGGTATTCTCAACAACTGTGAAATGAATTGATTGGCAAACCTTTCATTGAAATTCTTCTAATTGTGGAAAAACAAAAGACTTGTTAGCATTGAAAAACTGTATTGGCTTCAAAAAAATACTGGTTGCCAATTGTTTAAAAGCCATCATTTTATTTTACATCTGATAAACTTCTGAAGTCTACCTTCTTCGTACTGGTATCTGAATACAACAACTGACAGATTAAAAATGCAAGTTGAAATGAGCATAGACCGCTCTCCACTGGCCACTCTCAGCTACCCGGAATCGAACGGGTGCCGGGGCAGTCACCTGGCGAAAGTAAACAAAAGCCCCGGCGACGAAAGAAAGACGGAGCTTCCGCCCCTCCACTCCATAGACGCGATCCTGGGGCTGAAAACGTGGAAGAAGAAGAGGAGGAGTCCATCCCCCAATGCCCACTCGGCCGAGGGTCAGCAGGGGGAGACCTGCCACCCCCACGCCAAAATATTTAGACCCTCAGAGGAAATTGATGACCACACCACAGAAAACTCAAGTAAGTTCTTTTTATACAGAACATGCACTGAATACCCCATATATACATACATATTGACAACTTATTAGAAGAAATTATAATCATTGTTTGATTTAACATGTGCAACAAATTTAAATTCTTTTTTGAGTAGAGATTTGTTTGGAATTTAAACGGGTTTCATAAGATTGCTCACTGGTATTGTCAGAACTAATAAAGAGAGTATTTCACATGTAAGAGTAAATATAAAAGCTTGTAAAAGAAATTGTAATCGTTGCTAGATTTAACATGTGCAACAAATGAAATTCTTTTTTGATTAGAGATTTATTTGGTATTTAAACGGTTTTCATAAGATTGCTCACTGGTATTGTCAGAACTAATGTAAAGAGAGTACATTCACATGTAAGAGTAAATATAAAATGCCACAGAAAACTCAAGTAAGTTCTTTTACTAGAGACCTAACGTAACGGCTGCAGATAGTTGCAGTACCAGGGGTGATACCCCGTATCAATAATTACTATTAAAAGAATCATAATTTATAGAAACCAAAAGTTAAAATTAAAAGGAAGAAATTTAACGAGCCTATGCTCTGTGAAATTTAAAAAGGTATAAAAGGGTTAGTAAATGTTCATCATTTAAAATAATAGTTAATGAAAAATATTTAAATGCAAAATTAGTGTGGCAGTAAAAGGAGTTTATAATAACCAAAATTCATCTGGATTGCTAAAGAGAGAAAGTATTTAACCATTCGACCATTTTGCCCCTTTTAGTATAGAATATACACACATATCATATATATACATAAATATTGACAATTTATTCGAAGAAATTATTATTAATGTTCGCTTTTGCTTATTTTTAAATATTAACAACTTAAAAATAAGTAAATAAATTATATATGAAATATATTTCTAATTTATCAAATCAAATTCTATTAGGGAAAAAGTTGTTTGCTTTTACTTATTTTTAAAGATTAAAAACTTAAAAAATAAGTAAATAAACTATGTATGAAATATATTTCTAATTTGTTAAATCAAATTCAATTAGGGAAAAAGTTGTTTGCTTTTACTTATTTTAAAATATTAACAACTTAAAAATAAGTAAATAAACTATGTGAAATATATTTCTGATTTATCAAATCAAATTCAATTAAGGAAAAAGTTTTCGATAATCTTCGTCATTGTCAGAGTTCGAAATGTTTACATTTTTATTTATTCAGTATCAGATTGTATAAGGGCTGCCTTTTATAACAATACATACTGAACTGTTTCTTATAATTTATATACATACATACTGATCTATTTCATATGTATCATTTTAAATTTACAGAATTCAAATTTAATTAGAAGAAATTATAATCAGTATATGCTTTTATTATAAGTACTGTTTGCTTTTATTAAATACCTTAAACTAGTTCGCTATGTATTGAATGTTTTTTTATTCCTACAGTGCATGTGAACATGTATAATGTATGAACATGTCAACATGTTTGATAAGAAAATAATACAATTTTAAACATATTTATGTATATCTCAAGAAAAAGATGGTAATTATCAGTAAGGGGAATCAATTTACCACATGCATGATGTTTTCCAGAAGAAAAGATTAATTTTTCCTTATATATATAGTAATTCACACCTATTAGTATAGGGGAGAAACATGTGCAAATATATGAAAATTGTAGAGATATAATTTAAAGAAATACAATATCTTACAAGTACATTTAATATCATAAATATTCAAAAGTAACTGAATAACTATCATATATATTCAGTACTTTATTGTTTTAATTTAATCAATTAAATGCACTTACTAAACTTAATGTACCATTTATGAATAATGCAATTTAATGCACCATTTTTAATTTACAGAACTCAAATGTTTAAACTATGGGTGAATTCTATTAAAGAAATAACATGATTTATTTCTTAAATAAATATATTTCTTATTTATCAAATCAAATTCAATTAAGAAAAATGATTTCGATAATGTTCGTTATGGTTACAGTTCGAAATGTTTGAATTTTTATTTATTCAATAAATTCAGGTTACACAATGACTGTTTTTTATAACAATATATACTGAACTATTTCATAAAATTTACATAAATACCGAACTATTTCATATACATACAAAATGAACTATTTTCTATACATACATACATACTGAACTATTTCATATACATACATGCATACATACTGAACTATTTCTATCTATATGTATCATTTCTAATTTACAGAACTAAATTTTTAAACTATGATTGAATTCTATTAAAGAAACACCATGATTTATTTCTTAAATAAATATATTTCTTATTTATCAAAACAAATACAATTAGGGAAAACGTTTTCAATAATGTTCGTCATCATTACAGTTCGAAATGTTTACATTTTTATTTATTCAATAAACTCAGATTACATAAGGACATTCTTTTATACTAACTATTTCATATGTATCATTTATAACGTATCATTTTTAAATTACAGAACTCAACTTTTTAAACTATTATTGCATTCTATTAAAGAAATAACATGATTTATTTCTTAAATAAATATATTTTTTATTTATCACATTATACTCAATCAGGAAAAAAATTTTCAATAATGATCGTTATTGTTGCAGTTCGAAATGTTTATATTTTTATTTATTCATTAAACTCAGATTACATAAGGAATGCCTTTTATAACAATACATACAGAACTATTACATATAATAAATGGATAAAGTTCGATATAGAACAAGATTTAAAAGTAATAATGCAATTTAGATTTATTCATATTACAGTATAAGTATTACTTGATTCATAATGTGTTGGAAACATCTTTATGAATACAAAATCCTGCTTCTAATTCACTTTCTATTTACTAAATAATTTTTGAAGTACTTTAAGAAATAAATTATAGAGAATACCAAAAAAAAAATTTTTTTTAATTGTAGCAACGCAGAATATTTATATAAGTATTAAAAATTTAAAATAATTGAATTTTAATAATGAATTGTTAATCAAGTATTTATGAACTGATTAATTGGTAGTTTATGTTAGCATATTGTTAATGTTTGTTACTTGAAAAGTATTTGATATTAAAACTATTTATTGATAATTCATTTTTCAAATACTTGTTTCTTTTCCCACAGTTTGCTTATGCATGTTTTTAAAAGCTTCCAAAATAGTAATAATCAATAATTCAGATATTTAAAAATGTTTATCTATTTAATTAGGTGTAATAAATATGTTTAACTGCTTAAATTACTAATTAATTATGATGTAAGCAATTTAGATAATCTAGAAAGGACTGCACTATAATTGTTGTTTAACTAGAAAGGACTACATTTATATGATTTAATTTAATGTTTTCATATTTTTATACATTGATATTAATGATAACATTAAAGATATATTTAATAATTTTCGTATTTTAAAAACATATATTTTAAAAATTATTAATATTATTAACAAAATTCATGACTACTTAAAATTTATTTTGATATAGCTTTTTTAATTAGCTGAAGAAATAAATGGCCTTAAATAAAAAAGAATTCGAATTTTATTTATTTACAGTGTTGTTTTATTTTAAAAAGTATACAATTAAAACTAATATCGTATATTAAACAATTATTTTTTCAATAAGAAAATATTTATAACATTCTTAAAGTCCAGCAATAGTAAAAAAGCTGCTAAATTCTCAAATAATAATAGAATAAATTAAAATTTTCCCCTAATTATTAAACAGTTATTTTGTAATTAACTTATCTATCTCTAAAAACTTCATTCAAAATATTTTACTGATTTTGCTCTTCAAGCTCAACGAATTTCTTTATTATTTATTTATTTAATTTATTTATTTTTGAATGGAAATGGTTACTTATTTTATACATAATTTTATATTTAACATTGCTTTACAAAATCAATACATTTATTCGTGTTGAAAGAATAAATAAAAGTTAAATGCTTTGAATATATTTTTTAAACTAATTTATTTAATAAACCAATTTGTATGCAAGAAATAATTTAAAATGAAGTTACAATATACTTGTTGAATTAACTTATATAAATAACATAAATAAACTGTACTTGTATCTACATACTCTTCTTCTTCGTAATTTCAACAAGTTGTATCATTTAATTTTTAAACTTTAAAATATGATGTGACATTTAAAAAAATCAATTCTTTTATTTCATGTATGTAATCCAATAATTATTGTCTTTAGTTTTTAAAAATATTCCGTGTGAGTTCAAATACATTTAGGACTTTTAGAACACAATGACATAGAAAGAATTAATTTAAAAACAAAATAATTGTATTGCTAATATTTGTTTCCTATCATTTTTTTTCATTGTAATAAATTTTATCTTCTAGTTAAGTATATTCTTACATATTCCTTAGCTTATCTGATATTTATAAGTAATGTTTTAATATTTTTATAGTTTTAATAATATTTTCATTTACAAACATATTTTGACTAGAAAATTCAGATGCATATTGCTAATTCACGTGACAAAGATACAGTATTTCAAATTCAAATCTTGGCAACAAAAATTTTTTAATATTTTCTTATTTAAAACGTGAATTGACAAGAAGATTTCATTCTGTCTATTGAAGTATGAAAGGATTTTAAATCGTTGATATTTAAGATACTTACCGAAATTAAAATTTTAAACTAATGTCAATTAGCATTAATTAAAATTTTAACATTAGTTCAGTTTTAACATTGTTTAATATTAGTTTAATATTAATTTTAACTTTAGTTTTTTAATTATCATTAGTTTTCAAAATTTACAACAGTTAAAAGAAGATTAATAAAAAAAATTATATTTAACTAAATTAATATACAATATTTTTAGTTGCCTTAGTTAAATTTTTAACATTCACAAATTAACAGTATTTCCATATATAAATAGTAATAATTACCTCTTCATATTTGATAAGTTAATATAGTTAATATTACATCTTCACATTTTGTTTGCAAGAAGATTTCTATTTTGAACGTCAAATTTGGAAAAACTGACAAATATGTGCAATGTTTCGTTTTATTATTATTACTTGATGTTATTTTATTAATTATGATTATTCAAAGTAAAAAAATAAAATAAATAAGTGAAATAAATAAATTAAAAGTGCTTAGTTCTATAAAATATGGCAACAATTAAAACATAATAGTAGTAAAACATAGTTATGTACATTGTACATAAGTATAGATAATATTTTACTCCATGTATCAATTATTATTAGCAAAATATTTTTAAATTTAAAATAATAATATTGCAATGTTGGTGTACCAGTCAATATTTTAAAAAGGGAATTCAAAAATTACCCCAAATATGGCAAAAACTGCGTAAGGCAAACTCACATCATTTATAATATAAAGAAACGATTAACTGAATATATGGAATATTTTCTTTCGTAATTTGCCAAATACGTCGGCATCATTATAATTATTATTTGATTTATTGATGACATGCAATTATTATTTTCATAATTTTTAGGGGTTGCTATCAATATAAAAAAATAAATATAATTTAGCAAAAATTAATTTTTTTTTTCTCTCTAAACTATTTTTTCCTATAGAGGTAAATAATGTAGCAATCCCATGACATTGCTGCACATTCTAATATTTGTAAACTATTTTGTTTTGAAACGAATTATTATATTCTACCCAAAAAGTTACATTACGAACTTCTCATTCTATCAATATCTTAAATTATATTTCCAATGCATATTTTTTTTTTTTCTTTTCCAAAAATGATTGGATTTTCACCTTTATTTACTTTAATGGCTAAAAATGAAGAATTAAGAAAAAATGGATGGAAAACTCTGAAATAAACTAAAAGTATTGTTATATCAATTAATAAAATAGAAAAATAAAAGTTTTATCTCACTATTATGATCTTTTACTGGCAACAATAATTCTTCGTATGTGAATGCGTGAGAACTGTTTTCTTAAAATAGAATTGTGTCAGACATTTTTTGTGCACACCCATTTTTCCACCAAAAATTCTATTTTTTTTAGAAGTCTCAGCTTTGATTGGTTAAAAAAACGATCAGTTAACATAGATTACAGATTTTTTTAATAATGTACCTGTAAATTGTAGAATTATTTGAGCAGATGTAGCACATATAGCATAAGTAGAAAATCAGAAAAAATTCAGGTGTTTTTCTTAGCATTATATTCTCTAAAATGATACATGTTTCTTGAACAAAATCCAATTTCCTTAATTTAATGAATATATAAAAGGATTTCAAAAATTGTCACCTAGAACTATTATCACTTGGGGGAAAAAAAGCTATCGCATAGAAGGGATCAAAATTATCGCATTTAGCTGGGGTTGCGTGACTATTAACGTAACGAAAATCACTCGAATCACGCCCATCTAATTTCATTCAATACTCATAAATGGAATACAACATGCAAGATTTTTTTTTGTGTGTGTAGTCATCTAATGAATTGAAATCAAAGTGTTGTATTGGACGTAATTAACTTGAATTTGTAATCGCTTATTAATCTTTAACAGTGTGGTAAGTGAATTTTCACACATTACTCACATTTTCAACAGTTCATATTATCACATTACATGACGGTCTTTCTTGTTAAAGAAGCAAAGACATATTTTTGTGGGGTGAATGGGAACAGAGTAAAAATGTTTTTTTAAAAAGAGTTATAAACTTTTATTTTAGAAGATACAATTATAATTGCTACTAATTATAATACTAATATACAATTGACAGAATTCTGTTAATAAAAAAATTATTATTTATCTATAGAAATCAATAAAAATGTCCTTTCTTATTAGAGAAAAATAAAATTGGAAATTTTTTTTTACAAAAATTTTTTATATGATATTCTTCTAAATAAGAATTAGTTAATTAAAAAAATTGCACGGAGAAAGATATAGCTTATCATAAAAATTACAATAGTAAAAAGAAGAAGAATTTATGTTTCAAAAACCTTTTGCTAAGAAATATGAACAATTATTATTCTTTCAAATATATAATCCAATAAATTTGACCTAGTATTTTTACTATCATATTCTCATGATTTATTTAACATCCTATAATTTAAATATTTATTTTTTTAAATAATTATATTAAAATAGCGGGGAATGAATTATATTCTAAAATTTAATGTAATTGGGGAATATCGTGTTTACAAAACGGATATTAAATTTGTCAATTTAACAACAATACTAATTTTCAACTTTAGAACATCTGTTTTTAGCTAATGTTATTTTAGTTTAATTTTGTTACCTTTTTGCTTTGCCTACGTATTTTGTTTATATTCCTTTAATAAAGATTACTTTAGTAATTAGTAATTTCTGCTTTTTTTACTTTACTATTACTGATTTAAGAAATAAAGAGCTAATTATCAAAACCAATGCTTAATTAAAATTCGTATTTAAAAATATATAACCGTGGACCAGTCAATAAAACATTTGTTTTTCTACTTTTTGCAATAGCAGTAAAAACCATGCTAACTAGGGGAATTTTTAATGGCGGTCATTAAATGATCCTAAATCCATTAAGTTTCTTAATATTATTTATTATTTACAGGTATATTTGTGTCTTTCTTTTTTCTGACTTCACAGTTTAGCAAATTTTTGTGCATTTTAGTTGCTGGCTATTAATGAGTAGTCATTTTTATTTATAAAAAGAAATCTAAAATTACATCTTTCTACTAACATTACAATTGATTTTCTTTCATTTCAATTCATTCTGTGGGTACCATTTTATTAAACACCTTTAAAAAAGATGTAATCTCTAATCATTTTTATCATTCATAAGATCAGTGATAGAATACATAGGTTAGATATAAAGCATAAATCACCCGCCACGGTTCGCGAATAAAAATACACAGTAGCCAGCCCCTGCAGCAACCAAATCAAACGATCCCTGTTTCCCACAGGCTCGAGCAACCCTCTGTGCCCCTAAATCCCGAACACGTGACCTCCCAGTAGCCCAGGGCAATTAAGAATTTCCTGGTTTTCGTGCACCGGAACAGGATTAGTATGGGAACCGATCGTTTTTCACGGGATTCTGAATTTCCAATCCCCCCCCCTTCTCGCAGGCACGTGTTCAACGACGGGCCTGTCATTTGTCGTTTGAACGTTCCGGGCAATTAAGCAAATGCAAACGATGAATGCATGCACACACCCCTTTGCCTATCTTTCTTGCCTGTCAGCCAGTCTAATTAAGGTGGCATTAGGATTAAAAATAAAGTGACGAGCGCTCCCAACTTTCGTGCTCCCGGTGGAGCAGTTTCTTTTCGAGACCACCTAATTGGTGGCTGTTTTGCTGATGGGTGGAAGCATTTGCGGAATAATAACAGCCTCGATAATGGTGCTTAAGCAATTAGTTTCAATCAGCGGTAGTTATTGGTAAAGTTATACGTTTTGGCTGAGCTGCTTCAAAACAAAAACAGCGTGGTGACTGACAATAGGTGCTAATTGAACTGGAGCCAGATCTTGCAGTTGTTAGATTTAATGTCGTCTTTAATGAAACGCAAGGAGCATCAATATTCAAATACAAGAAGTTGCCTTTATCTTTATAAATAAGAAAGTACTCTATTTATTATAACTTATTTTGCGATAGACGAGAAAATTGTAGATAAATAGCCCAACATAAATCTTAAAGTATAATTTATAAAGAGGAAAATAATTCGTTTAATTAGTGTCGTGGTAGATTTTTTTTTCAAAAGGAAAATAAGCAGTTTATATAAAAAATTAGAAAGAGAAATATTTAAAAGGTTAGAAGTTAAATTAAAGAAACACACACATTGAGAATTTGGTACCGAGCCCCAGAGCTCCAGCCACTCGACCATTCAGGCCCGAGGATTTGGTTTCTGATTATACTTATTTGATTATAGTAGTAGTGTTTCGCTAATCCAGCCTATTTTCAATAGTCTAATTTATAGAAATTCTAACCTGTCGCTACATAACAAATTGCTTATTTACATGTATTATGTGTGTCTCATGATTACTTATGCAAGTCCAGTTTGATGTTCTTTAGCTGAAAGTAACTAGGAAATTATCCAAAGACTTGAAAACAAAATCCTTCGAATGATCACCAATTCACCTTAGTACTTTAGGAATGAGGATACTAGACAATCGCATAACTTCCCAAATATTCGCCAACGTTCGCCATTCTTCCTCACACTTGCAATTCAGTATTAAATTCTTTTCCTAGGTACGATATTTCTTTGTTTAAAAACAATGAAAGACCACGTACGTTTTTTTTTCCCTCGTTCCTTCTCCTAAGAGTCATTACTACAAGCCCCACCTGATGGTGGGCCTCCTTCTAATCTTATAGTTTCTTCTCATTTCATATTTTTATTTTTATTTTTAAAATCTCAATTTTTTCCAACTTACTTTTAATTTATTCTATTACCTTTCTCTTTCATTTTTTATTAATTATATATTTATAAAATGTGTGCCATAATATTTCAATGGGCATTCACCTAAAGCAACGCTTCTCCAACATGTGTGTGGCTGCTCTGCAGTCAAAAAACTTTGAAACCACCCAAAATTCAGTCCATTTTTAGGAAAAATACATTTGTTTAAGGAAATTATTATTATTAATTATTTTAAGGAAAAATACATTTGTTTGTTCTTAACAAAACAATGTTTTGAGTTCAAATGTGTGTTGCTCATTTCAGAATGAATTGTAGGGATAAAAACTATAGGGTACTGCTCCGTTAATCCAGTCCATTTTCAGGAACGGAAAAATACATTGTTGCGCTTAAGAAAACAATGTTTTGCTTACAAATAAATGTTTGTTGCTCTCGTTGTTAATTTCAGAATGAAATTTGAGATTTTGTTTGTTGCTCTACGGTTATTTTGTGCACAATTTTGTCTAATTAGATGGGAACCTACAGTTTAATGTGGATTCCGAACCTCTAACAAACATAATTTAATAATAGAAATTTTTAATGTCACTTAAATAATTATTAAAATTTAAATTTTTTTATTAAAGTTACAGCAATATTATTATAGATATTTATGAAGCATTAAAATATTATACATCGCGTTTATTGCAGTTTAACAGTAATTTCTTCCTTTTCGTTGTTTGAATGCAATAAATAAAAATTTTTCATTAATTGAAGTCTAATCTTGAATAATCCTTTAAGTAATTAACAATCCACTATTTTTAATTATAAGTATGGAAATATGATGTATGTATTTGTAAAATAATGTTTAATATTATAATAAATTGGAAACATCTTTCATTGAAAACACATTTTTCATATACATCATATATGAAATCATTTATATATGATATATAAATATCATTATTCATATTTTTCATATTTTATATAATAATTTATCTAAAAATAAAGCAATATTTTGAGCCCGCTATCTGTCTTTTTCTTGTTCTACTACACAAAACCATCTGCTAAATAAATGTATCTAATTTTACATGTTTAAAAAAGTAAATTTTTATTGACACTAAGCTAATTTTTTTTTTTTTTTTTTTTTTTTTTTTTTGTACAAAAGATAAGTGTTTATTGGCCTTTTCAAAAAGATTGACAACTTAATACCGAATAAAAATTCGCTTTGTATTTTACTAAACACATTACCATCACTATCACACAAAATGTATTAAATTTAACTAATTTTTTTTTTCCACATCAAAATAATTAAATCTAAATAAAGCATTATGGCGAAAAAATAACCGCACACATATTTATTGAAATAGCTTTTTCTTGTTATTTTTTTCTTCTTTATTTTTCAACATTACTTTATATATACAATCATATTTGCATTATATTTTTCCATTCAATACATCAGCAAAATATTTTTAACTATGGCTCGTTTGATGAGAATTTTTGAAATGAAAAAAAATTCATATAACGACAACCGAAACGGTACGATACGACACTACAAACGATAACCGAAACATATCAATATTATAATAAATAGTTATACCGACAATATACAATAAAATTTTAAAACTACAATATAACGTCTGATAAAAGATTTCCAAACACGTTCAAGATAATTCTTGTTTGCTCTTTAATCTTCTTATTTCTCCGACAATAGTCGGTTTTTCCAAAATAAGTGAAATTGAATACAAAAGAACACATGTAACGCATAACATCCAAAAAACACTAATAACGCTTTTCAGAGCACACAAAGACATTTTCAGATGGGTCTCACAGCTACAGCGTCAGGCGGTAAAGGCAGCAAATGTATGATTAGACCCCACTCCCTATTGGGTGGCATATGTCTGTCGCCAACGTACAAAGAAGAATATGCTTAAAAGACCTGAACCCAGGGACCCAGTGCATTGTGTCGGCCCCCTAAAAGTATCAGGCGGATTAGTGTTTAACACGTCTCAAAGGATAAGCCGCGCCTATTGGACCGTGAGGGGAATCAAGTTATCAACCCACAGAATCTAATCAGATACAGCGTTAGTTTGCTACAAACTCAGATAGACAGTGTCGCGTAAAGATTTTCGCTTGATTCTGAAGAAAGGTGCAGGTTTTCAGGTTTTTAAAAGGTGTTTAGCGAGAGATAATTTCTTCTCTCTATTTTCTCGTTGAAGAATATGTTTGTGAATGTCAGGACAACTTCCGTCTCATTGAAAAAGCAGACTTGTTATTTTATTTTATAAAAAATTTAGACAAGCTGTCTAAATTTTCCGATAAGAAGTCTTAAGTTTCCTTATTTTATGTTATTATCTTGGTGTTTACCGGCAGAAATATATATATATAAGCTACAGCGTCAGGTGCTAAAGGCGGCAAATGTATGATTAGAACCCATTCCCTATTGGGTTGCATGTCTGTCGCCAACGTACAAACAAGAATATATTTAAAAGACCTGAACAGAGGACAAGGGTTAAATTAAAAAGGATTTTTAATTTAACCCTTTTTTATTCATTCATGAAATACAAAATTTATTAATTTAGTTTTACAAATATCTTTTTAGTAAAATCCATTCTTTAATTAAATAGGGAATTTTTAAAAAACTTTTTGGAGAGGAATAAATATTTAAATTTTTCCTGTTTTAAATACTTAAATATTTTGGTTATAATTTACGAAAAATATAGAATTTTTAAATTATTAATAAATGAATTTTGCTTAATACTTTAGCGATTATATTCATATTTCTTTATTATTATTAATTGCTACTAAATGTTATTAGATGCTTGGTTTTTAACAAAAATATAGAAATTATAACATTCTTTTTTCTACTTTAACAGTTATTGATTTTAAGAAATGTTAATTCCAAATTTATTCATCTTTTAATTTAAATACTATACTTATAACTTTACTTCTTTTGTATGTTAATAAATTTACAAAATATAATAACAATTATCCATTATTAACAAAACTCTCAAAACAGTTTTTTTAAAACAGTTTGCAATCCTGTGGTATATTGCAGTAGCTTCTATCTATTTGATTCCTGTAAAAAAATTATGTAGGATTCCGTTTTCTACTTTAATAGTATTGATTTTAAGAAGTGTTAATACAAAAATTATTTACCTTTTAATTTAAATACTCTACGTGTAACTTTTATTATTTTTATTTGTTAATAAATCTACAAAATGTAATTCAAATTACACATTATTAACAAAACTCCAGAAACTTTTTTTAACACTTTGCAACACTAAAGTAGTCGCTATCCACTTGATTTCTGTAAAACAAAATACTTATGTATGAAAATATTTCAATAAAAACGTTTACATACATCTGACAGGAGTTTTTAGCATAAATTCATAAGAAAATCTCAATAAATATTTTAAAATAACATTCATTTTAATTTAAAATTACAAAATTTAATTTTAAGAAATTAGTATTAACTGAACTTAATAATTAATATTGACTTAATTACATGAGTAAATTTGCGGTTTCTGTACTATTAAAGAACGTTTTCAATTCATTTTGATTTTTAACAGAATCAAATTAATTCTGTTTCAATGAATTTTTTTTATTAATCAAAAACACAATAACTTATATCTAAAATTATTTTAAAAAGTGAAGTAACTTTATAAATTTAAAAATTTTGAAATTTTTTCAAATATTTTGTGACTGGCAAGTTCTTTTACTTACAAAATTGTAGCTTTTTTTTAATGTCCAGATAAAGGTATTTATGTGCCACAAACTTTATTGAATTATCAAACCGATCGTTAAGTTAAAAAATCTTTGATAGAAAATTTATTTTACTTTAAATAACGCTACACCAAATTTCATCATTTATTTTTTTCTTTTTCATATTTAACTTATTAAGAGATAAATGCAATTAATTTAATAGTTGTAACAACAGCCTTTTATGAAATAAATTTAGCTAAAAGTAACCCGAAATTGCAATAATTGTTTTGTATATAGGTGATATATTTCTCTCTCTTTTTTAACTGAATAACAAATAAATGCATTTAATGTAATAGTTTTAATAAGAATCTTTCATGAAATAGTTTAATTAATAATTCCTTTAATTAAATAATATAATTTAATTCAACTTAAAAAATTATTAAGTATACGCATACCTTTTGTATTTTTACGAGTACACTACGAGTTAACTCATGCCAAAATTAGTTTTTAATTCTGGATTAAAATGTATATTTTGGTCTAACATGCATTATTCTAAGGTAAACACGTTATCGTGATATCGAGCATTAGCTACAGTCTTTCTATAGCGGTATCTTGTTTTACAGAGCTATGACTCAATTCTTTAGTGCCCAGAAGAGTCAAGAGGGGTGAGTTATTTATTGTTTACGGCCACTTGCATTTACTTTCTGTTTCAAAATCAGACGAAATGAATATATTTTAACTGATAATAGAAGCGATGTATAACATAGTGAATTCGAAAACTCTGCTGATATATCGGGTGATTAAAATTATGATTCTAATGGCTAAATATGTATTTGAATTTATATATTTAAAATGAAATAAAACAGAATAAAAGTTTATTGGTCGTAATTCTAATGTTGCGATTTTATTATAAATAAAAAAATAATATTCAATTTATACTAAAAAGCATAATATTTTGTATTTATTTTCGATTTCAGTAAAAAAAAAAAAAAAAATTTTCTAAAAGAAATCAGCATTAAAAAAATAAAGTAATCCTTTCTCTAAGGAGTTAATTGTGCGTTGTGATCAAATATCCTAATGTTGTTTTGCAGACATGCGACAGATTTTTCTCCTTTTTTTTATGAAACACCCCTGAGGGCAAGGGGTGGGAAGAATGCTTTTCGCACGATAATACGGCTGTTTTCATTCGAAAGAGAAATACGATTCCAAATTGTGCGCCCCTTTTAAAATTAGCCCGATTTCCATTGAACACACGTCAGGAGCACAATTGTGCTCCTTCTATAACGGCGGTGGTGAGCGCGAGGGTACTATAATTAGGGATCTGTTGTCACCGTAGGCCGAATGTGAGTGCCAGTGTGCCTGTGCCAATGAATCAAATAACGTTTTTTTTATATATATTTCATATTGATAGTAATGTCTCAGATTCTGGTATTTTTTTTATGTCAAGGATACAGATACTATGGCCGTAGCCACTCTCATAATATGTCCATTTAAAACAATAATTGTTTTATCATATGCAAGCATGATGTTGTGCTAGTATGAGTTCTGAGTTGTCCACAAAAAGTGTGCGAGAAGGAAAAAAAGTAAAAATCATTATTTAAAACAGAATAATTTTCTCTCTGAAGGGTCTGATGGCCAATTGGTTAACGCTCTGGCTTTCGGTACCACAGGCTTCAGGTTCGAATCGTGGTGGTGGCATGAATGTTTGTTAGAACTGCTGCTTCCTGTCTAATTAACCTAAAGTGTGCAAAAAAACGTGAAACTATAAACCAAACCCCAACATTGATGATTTGAATCCTTTCTTTTATAAACACTGCTATCCATAGAGTAGTAATCTAACAGTACTCGCATCAGGGTGTATCATATCAAAATATGTAATGAATCGTATAAAAAATGTAGCATGGATGTTTGTTAATGGTTCGGCATCCCCGTTAAACTGTAGGCCCCGGTCTAATTAGCCTATAGTGGTCACAAAATGAGCGTAGAGGGACAAACCATACCAACCCATGACAAGAAATCTTCTTTTAAAAAATATTTAAATAAACATTCATTTACCATGTCATTTTAATTTTTATCATTTAAGATTTACATGAAATATGATTTTATTACTAAGATTAACGTGCTGCCAAATATATGCTCTGTATAAGTTATGTGCTCTGTATTTCTTTTTAAATAATCTTGCTTTCAAATGTAAACAGATTATTGTTTCAATTTTTTCAAAATATTGCCTAAGGATCAGTTTTATTTATGAAAATTAATTTAACTCTCACTTGATATTATATATTCCGGTTCCGTTTTATGGAAAGAGTGATAAAATGTGTTCACATTTGATAAATTCAAGTTCGTAAACAATTTCAGCTTTTTTTTTTTTTTTTTTTTTTTTTATAGTTTGCTTTAAAGGAATAAACTAAATATATTTGTGTGTTTTTCGTGTTATTTTTTTTTTTTTTTTCATTACTACCAGAGCGACCTGATGGCAATTGGCTAGCGCTCTGGCCATTGGTACCACATGCCTTCAAAATCGAATTCTGGCGATGGTATGGATGTTTGTGAGTGGTTCGGTATGCACATTAAATTGCAAGAACTGGTCTAATTAGCCTAAAGTTTGCAGAAAATGACCGTAGATCGATAAAACAAACCACCAAATATTGCCAGTGGCCTGACAGACTATTGGCTAATCCTCTGGTTATTGGTAACTGTAGGTCCCGGTCTAATTAGCTTAATGTACGCAAAAAAAAAAAAAAAACCATAAAGGACAAACCAAACCACCAAATACTGTCAGAAATATGGGGAAAAAACTGTTTTACATCAGTAAAGGTAATGAAGAAAACATTTTGCCAGAATACTATGAAATGACGGAAATTTGGTAATTTTTAATGAATTTTCGTGAGGGAAAAAAACTGATACTATACCATGATACCATGATTCCCGGTCTAATTAGCTTAAAGTGCGCAAAAAATGACCGTAGAGCGACAAACTACCAAATACTGTCAGAAATGTGTGGAACAAAAATTATTTTTCATCAGTAAAGTTAATAAGAGAACATTATGAAAGAATAATATGTAATATTTTTAAATCATGAATCTATTTTTGATTTTCTATAAAAATTCTTTGCTGCGTACTATATAACAGAAATTTTCATAAAATGATGGAAATTCGATAATTATTGATACATTTTCGTGAAGAAAAAAAACTGATACTATACCATGATACCGTGTTTTTTGCTTCGTATAATAGAAATTTTCATGAAATGATTGAAATTCGGTAATTTTTGATGAATTTTCAAAAAAAAAAAAAACCATGATACGGAGTTGCTTCGTATTGATACTATACCATGATACTGTGTTCTTTACTTCGTATAATAGAAATTGTCATGAAAGGATGGAAATTCGGTAATTTTTGATAAATTTAGGTGAAGAAAAAAAACTGATACTATACCATGATACGGAGTTGCTTCGTATAATAGAAATTTTCATAACATGACGGAAATTCGGTAATTTTTGATGAATTTTCAAAAAAAAAAAAAAATTGATACTATACCATGATACCGTGTTCTTTACTTCGTATAATAGAAATTGTCATGAAAGGATGGAAATTCGGTAATTTTTGATGAATTTTTAAAAAAACGGAAATTCGGTAATTTTTGATTTTGTAATATACCATGATACTGTGTTCTTTACTTCGTATAATAGAAATTGTCATGAAAGGATGGAAATTCGGTAATATTTGATGAATTTTCGTGAAGAAAAAAAACTGATACTATACCATGATACCGTGTTTTTTGCCTCGTATAATAGAAATTGTCATGAAATGATTGTCATGAAAATTCGGTAATTTTTGAAGAATTTTCAAAAAAAAAAAAAAAAAATTATACTATACCATGATACTATGTTCTTTGCTTCGTATAATAGAAATTTTCTCGAAATGATGAAAATTTGGTAATTTTTTATGAATTGTCGTAAAGAAAAATAAAAAAGATACTATATCATGATACGTGTTCTTTGCTTCGTATAATAGAAATTTTCATGAAATGACGGAAATTTGGTAATTTTTGATGAATCTTCGTGAAGGAAAAAAAAAAAAAAAACTGATATGCTAACATGATAGAGTGTTAGAGAATAAACATATTCATTACAATATCTGTTGAATTATTGAAAATTTATTGGAAAAGTAGCCTCTTTTACCAACTTATTGACAACCGCCATATTCTTCTGGAGTTCATATACGAGGCTGATCCTCATGATAGCACACAACAAAGCACACCGCAACAGCTAATAATCCTATTCATCAGCTGAACTGAGAGAGCGTAAAAACCCTGTGTCCTATTACCGACACCACCAAGAAATCAAACACGAGTCAACAACAGCCGAAACGAAGCGATTATCTCCACTAAACTGTCGCGAACCGCCGAGGTTGATGTCTCTTTGTAGTCTCCTAATTTTTTTTCTCTCTTCTGCACCCCCATCCACCCCCCGTGGGAGGGATTGGGGCAGTTATTGAATCGCAGCTAATCTGCAAATAACCGCCCGCGGCATCAGAAGGGGTCGAATACTGAACCTAATTTCCTGCAGAAAGTCCTTCTTATGTGTCCGCCAGCACAGAGGAGGTGACAATGAGTGACACAGTGGGGGATGGGGGGTGAGGAACGAAGGGTGGACGACTATACAGGCGGTAAATCGCAACATTGTATCGCAAGGCAGACTGTGATTTCGCACAAAGGATAACCACGCCAAACACCTCCTTTCTTTTGAAGATGGATCAGGACTACAGGAGAAAGTCTTGTACTTCCAACAAGGTGCCACTTTTTTCCTTTTTCGGTAAAGATGAAAGTCTGGATGGAAAAGTGTCGCCATATCGGGTAATGAACCGGTACCAAATGACGTTAACAACATAGAGGGTATTCTACGGGTAGCAGTTCATTCACTATATAACTATTCTTTTTTTTTTTTTTTTTTTTTTTTTCGTCCTTTTTCTTTTGTTGTACGGTTTGCATTGAGGTTGAGGCATTGGGTGAGTGAAAGTTTGGTTTGTCGCTCTACGGTCATTTTATGCACACTTTAGGCTAATTAGACCGGGACATGCAGTTTAACGTGGATTTTTCCAAACCACTCACAAACATCCATGCCACCGCCAGAATTTGAACCTGAAGCCTGTGGTACCAAAGAGGGCTAGGTAATCAGACAGGTAATTGGACATCAGGCAGTTGAGTGAGTGAAAGAAATTGAAATAATGCTTTATAAATTGGCACAAATTGAGGAATTGTATCTTTATGAATAAGCATCGATATGCTTGGAATAATTTTTCCATAATTATCATCAGTAAATATGGTATAGTGTAATATTGCACACAAAGTATCATTTTTGAAGAAGAGGGAGAATCCAAATGAACGAAATGTTGTTTGTTGTTTGTTGTTGTTGTTTCTTATCCCACTTGGCTGGCCAAGCCCACAAGCCCATATGGACTCATGATTGAAGGGGAAGGAAGCAGCTTCTGTTGTGATGGAGCACCCGTAGGTAGAAGCCTGACTTTTGCTTCGTGACGCTCTTACAGTCATAGAAGACCGGGACCTACGGCTTAAAGTGGATTCCGAACCACTACAAACATCCATGGCACCGCCGGGATTCGAACCCGACACCTGTGGCACCGAGCGCCAGAGCGCTAGACACTCGGCCATTCAGGTCCCAAAATTTGCCAACGGCACGCAGTGTTCCCAGGTGGTCACCCACCCAATGATGCTTAACTTCGGTGATCTAACGAGAACCGGTATATTCAGCATGGTACGGCCGTTGGCGAAAGAAATGTTGTATCGGTAAAGGAACCATATTGTTGTCCTTTACCATATAGTTATCTGATTTACTATATGGTAAAGGAACCATATAGCAAATCAGATAACTATCTTTTATGGAACCAAAAAAGATAGTTACCTGATTTGCTATAACATTTTTCTTATTTTTTTGTAGCAATAGTTGCGTCGAATTAACTGATTAATTTAAAAGATCGGAGTAGACAAGTCTGTGTTTGGTCATTCGTTAAATTGAATCATAAAGAAATTGTCTGAACTAGAATACTAACAGAACACTAAAATTAACAAGAAATTGTCTACAGTATCATTAATACTTTAGTGGCATGGATAATTGGCTAGCGCTCTGGCCTTTGCTACCATAGGCTTAAGGTTCGAATTTTGGCGATGGCATGGATGTTTGTGAGAGGTTCGGAATTCACGTTAAAACTGTAGGTTACGTTAAAACTAATTAGCCTAATGAGTGCAAAAAAATAACCATAGAGAAACAAATCATTAATGCTTTAAAAATAAATATCCATGTATTTAATATAATATAAATACTGATAGAAAAGAAAGACTGATGTAAATTCATAACAAATAGATTTTTTTTAACCGTAATTTTACCAGCATCGAAAAAAATTATGAAATCATTTAATTGCAAAGTACTGAACAGTAAATGTTGAATGCAATACAGATTTATAGCCCATTAACCAAAAATTGTTTTTGTGACTAGAAGTACGATATTTTCATGCCGTATATATATATATATATAAGCGTAAGAATAGTGTCAATAAAAAGTATGACATTTAGTATTTACATACAAAATTGTTTTTTGAGTGCTTCCTATACATCATTGAAATCAGAATTTGTTTTCATTATATTCAGTACGCATAGTAAATTTTATTATTTTATGTTCAAAAATGAACGTTAATTTCTCCATGATAATAGAATTTGGTTCCAAAGATTTTAATTTAAATCTTTAATTTGATTGAAGATTTTAATATTTAGAATAATCAACACGATTAAAATAAAGATTAATAAGTAAATTAATTTTCTCCTCTTTTTAAATAAGAGGAGAAAAAGTTACACAAACAAAATTCTTAAAAATGATTCTAGATCTTATATAACTAGAACTAACTCTTAACTATACTTAAAAATACTTAAGATTACCTCAAAATGATTCTAGAAAAACAAAATCAAAATAACTCACTTAACGTTGAATCTTTTAATACAACTCTGGATTTTTAATTATTATTATATTTTTTTTTTACTCTTATGATTTTGAAGTTTCAGTACAAAATAATGTTCTATAATTTCCCCCTAATAATTTGTATCTGAAATATATAATTATTTCATGTCTAATAATTTTAAATTTAACTGATAGAAATAGATTTTAATGAGAACTTATCATGGGTTTGTAATTAGATTATTAATATCAATGGAAAAATATATAGCTTAACTTAAATTTTAGAGATACTGGCAATAAAAATTTGTTTAATTATTCATTGTGATTCATGCTAGTCATTAGATATTCTCTTTATTTAACAAAAGTAAATTGGCCTCTATAAAACATCATCTCTATTGCTAGGATTACTATCTTCGTATGCTCCTTGGAACATGTGGCCTCTGATGAAGTAACACACATAATAATCTATGTTTAATATCTATATATTTATATATATAATGTGTATGTAATAATCTATGCATAATATATATTTAAACAAATGGATTTAGAAAATGATTTTTTTCCCAATACCATGGGATTATTAGGCTTGATTTACATAGTCATTGGCGGAATAAACTAGACTTATTATCTAGAATATAATTATTATTAGATTAGTCTTATTATCTAGACTTATTATCAAAGTAGGCGTCATTATCCGGAACATATAAACTAGACATACTGAAGGGAAATAGTAACAATAATCTATTTTTAAAGGATAATGTTATACTATAATGTTTGCATGTTATACTATAAAAAAATCTGAAAAAGTCCTATCGTAGAATTGATTTGCTTGCCTTCTTTTTATGTCCACCTAATTTTAAGTAAATTACTAGCACACAAATTAAAAAAGTATATTATATAATTGTTTTCTGTCGATTTGTGAATATCTTACAATTATTCTAAGAATTTTAACTATAAAACAATTCAATTATATTATTTTTAAGTGTACCTTGGATTCTATCCAATCGAATGGAATTGAAATTCAAATTTAATTAAAAATCATTGCTTGGTGAAAAATATTTTTCTGATTAGTTTCTCGGGTATTGTATGAAATATTTATGGAATCATAAGGCAATCATTGTAGTTATTAATATGTATCTAATTTATGAAATTTTCTTGCCCAAAAAAATTTATATGAAAATCAGACATAATTACTTATTTGAAATTATCTATTCTATTAGGTTGGCAGAAAAGTTCTTTCAATTTCTCACCATTTAAAAGCATTGCGAATGCCTAAACAATTTTCTTGCCAACCTAATATTTTAAACATATAAGAGCCCATTTTTGATTATGATACATTTTATTTTATTTAGCATGCAGAATTATAGTCAGAAGATTTAAAGTGATATTTTACTTTATCACGTGATGTCTGGACAAAGAATAAAAACTTTAGTTATTAATATTTATTGATATCTTCGCTCTTTGATTTTAATGTTTCGATTTTTAAGATTTTCTTTTTATGTTTTCAATATGTATATTTTGATCTATGGGCATTCTCTTATAGAACGGGATAAATTCATGGAATGTCTGCCGTTCCCATCTTAGTCACTAGAGAAATATTTTTCGAATGTTGACGTATTTAATTTTTTGAAAAAGAATTGTAAGTTTTTTTTTTTTTTTTTTTTTTTTTTTTAATTTTTCTAATTTTGATTCTAATTTTATTTCTAATTCATTTCTAGTTTCTAATTTTTTGAAACAGAATTTATGTTCATAATTTTTCTGCTTTCCATTCATATAAAATAAAAGATAATTTTTTTATCTTAGCTTCATTCTTAAAATCTTCATTTGAATAATAACAATCCAGTTAATTTTTTGGTTATGCTAATTTTGCTTTTGCAATGTTAGCTTACAATAATGAATTAATAAGGTCATAATTCATAAATATAAATATAGATGTGCGCAGCGTGCGTGTGGTTTAGCACAACTTAAAAATTCTAACGCTAGATGTTCAGTTTTTTCCCCTGGATTAAGAATTCCTCTCCAAAAATTTGTAGCAAAAACTCACGGCAATATTTTTATTAATTCTTTTTATTTAAATAAAAAAATCCATTTTTTTTTATAACCAGGAGATTTTCAAGCGTCTAGATGGAGCAATGTTTAAAATCTGATTGCCACCATATAAATTATTGTAAAAAAAATAAGGTAGAAAATTTACAACGTTAGTTTTCTATTTATTTCCAAGTTAATATTGTTATATTCCTAAAAATAAATACTATTAAATTAAAGGAGAAAAAACTTATTGGAAATTTTTTGGATAGGAATATTTGTTTTAATTAATCAATTTAAATTATTTAAAATAATAAGTCTATAATTCTGCACATATATTTTTTATAAATAAAATTTACCAAAACTAAATCCCAATGCGTTTTGAACGTATTGGGATTTTTAACTGGTTAACTAATGCTAAGTAACAAACTAATTAATATTAACTAACTAATTATTTATTAGGTCAACCTCACTGGTCAACTAATGCTGGTTTAACTTTTATTAGTCAGAAGTATAGTTTTAACTAGATAGATAATAAACTGATAATTTCTCTTAGCTGCTGTACATTAATCTTACTTATTTTAATATTAAAAATAATAAAAATAATATATATAAAAAATTGTAATTGGATGGGCCGATATAAAGGGTTACGCGTAAAAATTTAGAATTTAATGTAAGAAGAAAACTTATACCCGAAATTTTTTAAATAAAAATAAAAATAAACAAATAAAAATACCACTAGAATTCTAAGCGGTTTCCGTTTTTTGAAAAATCTCATTTTCATTTTGAAACAAAATTGTTTTGATTTCATTAAATGATAATTTAAAACAATTTTACATTAATTTTTTTAGGAATTAATTTTTTACTAAAATATTTAAAAATTACTCACTTGTTTTGTTAATAAACAGTAAGTGTAAGAAAAGCTCGTGAAAATAATTTAAAAACGAAAAGCTCGTAAAAGAAATTTAAATAAAAGCTCGTGAAAGAAATGTAAACAAAATGTAAACTTATAACAGACACGAAAAACCTCGCTCCTGAAAACAATATCCATATATTTTATGGGTAAAAAGTTCTATTGGTGTAACAATTTAAAGATAAAGTGCATGAACTAGATGGATGTGCGTTATACCAGGGATGGGCAAACTACGGCCCGCGGGCCAAACCGGGCCCGCCGGAAGTTTCTATCCGCCCCGCGAATATAATTTTAATTTGTCGGTCCGAGGCAAATTAAAAGAAATATATATTTATATATTATACATCCATCTCCTTTTCTATTTTGATTAAATATATATATTTTTTTATAAAAAAACTTATTATTTTTAATATTATTATTTTTATCTCATTTCCCGAGGTTAAATTCAATACCCTCAGTAAATGAAGAGAAGCTTAAGAATTATGAAGATGCCTTGAAAAAACTGCATTTTGAGTTCGAACTCAGATTTCAAGATTTCAGTGCCATTTGAACAGAATTGGATATTTCTACCATGGCTTCCAACGTAAATTGTGAAGCAGTGAGGTTTGCAAGTTGAATTAATTGAGTTGCAATCTAACAATCATCTCAAGAAGTTGTTTCTAAATATGCCTAAGTTAGAGTTTAACAAATCATTATCGAAAGAAAGTTTTCCAAATTTAATATCTCACGCCCAGAAAATCAGTGTTATGTTTGCTTTATTTTATATACGTCAACCATGAACCTTAAAAAGAATTATTTCAGAAGTAGCCTGACAGATGAGCCTTTAGCCTCTTTACTTAGAATCAGTACATCTCACTTCGAACCTCACTATAAGGAACTTTTAAAAATGAGATCGCAATTTCATTTATCTCATTAACATATTTAAATTGTAATACTCGCATATTGTTCTTAAAATTTTAGAAAAATTATCCTGGCCCGTCAAACTTTTTTTTTTCGATTTTTGGCTGGCGACCGAAAAAGTTTGCCCATCCCTGCGTTATACCATTCGATTAATCACTGTACTTTTAGCCATTTCTTATTTTAAATCTGTTTTTTGTGTTAAAGCTGTACTAATTCTGTCCGAATCTATTTCCCCAGGGAGTCCGGCAACCAGCGATAACCACCTGTCTTCCAGCTCCCACCCGGATTCGGGCCCGAAGGTCGACCCGGACAGCGGGTCCGAGGAAGGGCCTAAAAAGAAGCACCGCAGGAACCGGACCACCTTCACCACCTACCAGCTGCACGAACTGGAGAGAGCTTTCGAAAAGTCGCACTACCCAGATGTGTACAGCAGAGAGGAGCTGGCCATGAAGGTCAACCTGCCGGAAGTCAGGGTCCAGGTAAATTGTCCATAATATTCATTTATTCTTTTTTTCAATTCCTTCTATTAGCTCACACTCTCCCTATATATATCTTGTTCAAATTTTCAATCGTTCATAAAGCATCTTTTATTCATCTTATTTAGTGGATGACACTTGATGTTAATACAGTTTTTTCAAATATTAATTCATTCATTAAATTTAATTCATTGATTTTAGTTTTTTTTAGATTTAAGTTGCATATATCTACCAATAGATGGCGCCAGATAAGCTTTAAAAAATGAATGAAAATTATTTATAAAGGACTTTCTGCAATGCAGTAAAAAAAAAGTAGGAATTGATTTAAAAATTTTTTTTTTTTATATTACTTGTTATATTTACTAGTATATATCAATGATCTTGAGCAGAATTTTATGAACTGTCAATTTTTCTTCCTGTTAGGCAAACCGGGATTCAGTTAATCCCTTAAAAGATCATCCCGAGCATACTCTTTTATCATATTTGTATTTTGCCCGAACACCACGAATTAACTCGTTCACAAACGTTTCCTTAATTTTGAAGTTAAACGAGTTTTCTTGGCGGTATGATATTTTTTTAAGGCAAACACGAGTTTGAGGTTCTTGACATCTCATGTCTGAGAGTAGTCATTCTATAGCGATTTTATATCATTTTACAGACTTGATGCACTGTCCTTTAGTTTCTAAAAAAATTAGTGAACTGCATTGTATTTATTTATTTATTTTTATTATTATTATTATTATTATTTTTTTTTTTTTTTTTTGGGGGTATTTCCATTTGCCTTTAATTTCCGTTATGCTTATGTTTATCATGAGCAAAAACTGAAAATTTGTTAGCGATAAAAGCAGTGAAAAACATTCAAAAGTCTCTGGCGATGGAAAGAACTTATCAACAGCATCATTATTATTTTTATCAGTGGCGCAATAGCCTCATGGGAGGAGGGCAAGGTCGTTTGCAGATTCCGAAATATGAGAAGTTTTTTTTTTGTTACGGGGTAGGGTTGTCAGCCATACGCCATTGCACTACAGTTATATTAGACAGATATTCTAATCACAATATTTAAACAATTATAAATATTCGTGTTCATTGCCTTTCATTGGCGCAACAGCCGGATGGTGGGCAAAGCCGGCTGCCTACTGCAGATTCCGAAAATAGAAACATTTTTCTTTACGGGGTAGTGTTGCCAGCCTTATTCTCAACGCTCTACAGTCATATTAGACCAGGATCTATGGTTTAAAGTGGATTCCGTACCTCTACAAGCATTCATCGAACTCTAAGCCTGTGGTACAGAGCGCTAGTCACTCGGACATCACTTCCGCCCCCTTAGGATTATAGGTTTAATTCTGATGCGCAATTGAAAATGGTATATATATATATATATATCGCCATGTTAAATTACAATTAAAATTATATACATGTTTATATATATATATATATATATATAACTTATAATAGAATATGGTTTTAATACCGATATTGGTAACGAAAACTATTGGATATTTGACACAGCAGTAAGCGCACATTTTTGTGGTATTATAAACACGCTCACCATGTAAATCTATAACTGAAATGCCTATATAAATCTTACTAAATACTATATATAGTATAATACTCTATATACTATATGATACTATGTATATCATACTAAAATGTATGTAGCTGTAAGAGGTATATCATGCCAAATAAAAGGTGTTGGTACTGTTAGAAAGTTTTTAAAAACTAATGGAAGGACAGATTTTGCAAATGTACGAACGCCCCCGCCAAATCTAAGATATAATCTGATGGCACACCCTATTTGATAAAGGACAAGCTGATTTTATTGGGTAGAGGGGTAAAATTACTGTATTCTGCAAAGAAGGCAGGAAATTGTTCACAGCTGCAAGGAAAATGGGTTATATTTTGTTACCAGAGTTACCCTGATAAAACTCGAGATAAAGTAATTGCTGGTTTATTGGTTTCTAGTAGTGAGGATGAGGTATGGCATAGGAAATATTATCCTGTGAATTCCCAATACACAATCGATACATGTAACAGTGATAGTGTAAAAGAATTGTAACATTTCAAAAGTAGATTCGTATTTTACGAACCATTCAAGTTGGCCAAATTTAAAAGACATCCATTTCAACATTAATAGAATAAGGTCTTTTAACAGTACGATTCTTTTTTTAGTATAATTCGATGAACAAATTTATTTTAATCTTTTAAGTAAAATTATTTTTTGTAATTACAGCAATTATTATTCAATCAATGTTAATTCAGAATTTAAGCAGCATCTTAAGATGCCTCAGAGTATAGACAATCACAAACTATTAATGATTTCTGTTTACAGCTCCTATGAATCCTGAATTGATCAATGAGAAAATTATTAGAATAAATTTCGTATTATAAATTATTAGAATAAATTCGAAAATTATTAGCTATGATATACAGAGAGGAAGTGTGTTCTATGAAAATAACAGATAAATTTTATGGATTGTTACTGTTTTAGGAATTTTTATTTTTTAATACAAGCTTTCTTATAAAAAAAGATTAAAGTTCGACATGATTCGAGTATTTAATAATAAACACTGATGTTATTTTTTGATAATATCATTTTGGTAAATGTTAATATGGGGCCTGATGCCCGAGTGACTGGCACCCGGTGTCAGAAGTTTCGGGTTCGAATTCCGGCGGTGTCATGAATATTTGTAGTAGCTCGGAATTAACTTTAAATAGTAAGCCACGGTCTAATATGACTATAGAAAATAAGGCTGACAACCTTACCCCACAAAAAGAAAACATCCCCTGTTTCAAAATCAGCCAGTATACAGACAGTCCTGGCCCACCATGTAGCTATTGCGCCATTGAAGAAGAAGAACTGTTAATGTACTTAATTTATGTTTTTGCCATGATTTTAAAACATAATGAAGCTCCTTGCTTATATTTGAATTCGGTAGGTTTTGTTTACATGCGAGGTTAGGTATGAATTGAATACCAGATTACATAGGAAATAAATTGATATTTTATGAATAGTAATTTGTGTTAGTTTACAAACTAAAGACTATTTTTGATAAATTGATCAAAGTGGATTTGAGCAATAATTCTGCGATTGACGAGCAAGCTGACAATGGAGATTTCTAATATGAAAAATAATTTACATTTACACTGAAGTGACAAAAGTCATGGGATACCTCTTAATATCGTGTCGGCCCTCCTTTCGCCCAGCGAAGTGTAGCAACTCGACGTGGCATGGACTCAACAAGTCGTTGGAAGTCTTCTGCAGGAATATTGAGCCATGCTGTCTCGATAGACGCCCATAATTGTGAAAGCGTTGATGGTGCAGGGTTTTGGGCACGAACAGACCTCTCGATGATGTCCCATAAATGCTCGATGGGATTCATGTCGGGCGATCTAGGTGGCCAGATCATTCGTTGGAATTGTCCAGAATGTTCTTCAAACCAATCGCGAACAGTTGTGGCCCGGTGACATGGCGCATTGTCATCCATAAAAATCCCATCGTTGTTTGGTTACATGAAGTCCATGAATGGCTGCAAGTGATCTCCAAGTAGCTGAACATAAGCATTTCCAGTCAATGTTCGGTCCAGTCGCACCAAAGGACCAAGTCTATGCCATGAAAAAACAGCCCACACCATTACGGAGCCACCACCAGCTTGAACAGTGCCTTGCTGACAGTTTAGGTCCATGACTTCGTGGGGTCTGCGCCACACTCGAACCCTACCATCAGCTCTTACCAACTGAAATCGTGACTCATCGGACCAGGCCACGGTTTTCCATTCATCTAGGGACCAACCGATATGCTCACGTGCCCACGAGAGTCGCTGCAAGCGATGTCGTTCTGTCAGTAAAGGCACTCGAGTCGGTCTTCTGCTGGAATAGCCCAAGAAAGCCAAATTTCTCCGCACAGTTCTAACAGACAAGTCCCTTGTACGTCCCACATTGATTTCTGCAGTTATTTGACGCAGTGTTGCTTGTCTGTTAGAATTTACGACTCTTTGCAGACGTCGCCGGTCTCGGTCGTTAAGTGCAGGCGGTCGACCACTGCGCTGTCCATGGTGGGATGTTATGCCTAAAATTTCATACTCTCGGCACACTCTTGACACAGTGGATCTGGGAATGTTGAATTCCCTAACGATTTCCGAAATGGCATGACCCATGCGTCTAGCTCCAACTAACATTCCGCGTTCAAAGTCTGTTAATTCCCGTCGTGCGGTCATCATCACGTCAAAACTCTTCACATGAATAACTTGAACAGAAATGAAAGCTGTGCGAAAGCACTGTGCATTTATACCTGTTCTACGCGATGCTACTGCCATCTGAAAATTTGCATATTGCTATCCCATGACTTTTGTCACTTCAGTGTATAATGCTATAAAGTTCTATTGTTAAAAATGTTTTGCATTTTTTTAAAGAGAATAAAGGAAAATGAGTATTGAGAATAAATTAAATAATAAATTAGGAGTAATTGCAAGATTAAATTATTGCACATAAAAGCAGTTTATGAAAAAACTTATTACCAGCAAAGAAACATACTATTCAGAAGAGCTATAAATAAATAAGTAATATCACTAATTTCTGTATAAAATAAATGGACGATATGTCTTCAACCAATTAATTGATCAAAAATATAAGTTAAAATATAAATTCATCTTATGATTATATGTATGAGGATTAAGATAAAATATAGTATTTCTAATGTTGTCATGATTGCTTCTTCTAGTGTAGTTTAAAATTGTCGGAGTATATTTTCAGTTATTCCAATTCATATAAATTTAAATCGATGAATCATATAAAAAAATTTCCAAATTTATCACACATTCTTTAAAGAATACAAAACTATCTATTGCACTAATTAAAATTTGTTTTAATTTGTCAACGAATTAGCTGTTTTTATAATTTAAATATATTAATGTTGTCAAGTAAGTAATATAGTACAATAGATGTAAAAGTGCAAGTTTCAAAATTAGCATATAAATAATATTAGCATTATAAATTTAATAATAAATTACAAAATTAGCATTATAAAAATTATAAATCATTTCGGCCAACGGCCGTACCATGCTGAATACACCGGTTCTCGTTAGATCACCGAAGTCAAGCATCATTGGGCGCGGTCAGTACTTGGGTGGGTGACCACCTGGGAACGCTGCGTGCCGTTGGCAAATTTGGGACCTGAATGGCCGAGTGTCTAGCGCTCTGGCGCTCGGTGCCACAGGTTTCGGGTTCGAATCCCGGCGGTGCCATGGATGTTTGTAGTGGTTCGGAATCCACTTTAAAAAGTAGGTCCCGGTCTCCTATGACTGTAAGAGCGTGACGAAGCAAAAGTCAGGCTTCTACCTACGGGTGCTCCATCACAACAGAAGCTGCTTCCTTCCCCTTCAATCATAAGTACGTATGGGCTCGTGGGCTTGGCCAGCCAAGTGGGATAAGAAACAACAACAACAACATAAATCATTTCGCTGCATTGTAATACAAATAAATTAAATTTAAAAAAAAAAAAAAAAACATTGGGAATAAAATTAAATTACGGAGTGTATAATAATTTTATCTCTATTTGTTTTTATAAATATTTTAAAAATTTGTTATGAAGCGTTCCTTTATTTATCGCAATATAATATTGAATTTAACGCACTATATTAACCTCATTTATCATGATATCTATGTTTTGCAAATGTAAAACCAATGAACCTATTTTATTAGTTTTTTATATGATATTTTGGATAAAAAAGTTTATTATTAAAGAACTGATTATTCAGTTAAGCAAACATTACCACTGAGCCTTGCATCTTAAAACTTCAGTACATGCTTTTTCGCCGTTAATGTACACACTGCAGCAGTTTGAGTTCAGATATCTATTTGACGAACTCGTGGCCCTGTGTTAACATGCAAAGCACAGATTCCCAAAGAGAGCACAGAGAATACAAGGAAAGTATAAGTTCTAATCAATTAAGCTCAGAGTGCAGGATAGCTAGCGGCATGCATTTTCAAAACGCGAGGAGACTCGGTGGTGATTGTAAAAATATGTGTAAGCCCCTCGCATCGATAAAAAAAAAAAAAAAACTGCCTGGTGAGAATTTTTCGAATTTCCACTAGTACAACGCATAAATGTTCGTCATTCCTAAAACTCCATAAAAAGAAAAACCTCCTAAATGTCCACAAATAATCAGCGAAGGAACCATCTACTTCTCAATAATATGTTCATAAAAATATAATGCCACATTCTATCTGATATTTTGTAATTGATTTATTCTACACACACACACAGTTGTGTCTGTGTGTGTGTGTGTGTGTGGTGGTTGCTGTTGGCCGAGTAGCTATCGCTCTGACTCTCGATGCCACATGTTTTCGGGCGTAAAGCTGACAATCCTATCACGCAAAAAAAAAAAAAAATCTCCTGTCTCGAAATCTGCCAGTGGGCAGATGGCCTTGGCCCACCATAAGACTGTTACGTCAATGAAGAAGAATATATATATATGTATATATATATACTTATAGCATTATGAGAGGATGTAGATGTATTCGCCTTTGAAGATGCAATCACTTTAGTTAAATTCTGCGTAATCTGTAACTTTGAAACCTTCACGAAAGTAGAATTTTTGATTTCCGAAAAATTGGTGGTCATTCGTCGAATTGGATTATCGAAGTGTTAGAACTGAGAGGTGACTTTGACTCAAACTTGACACAACTTTTTAAAACGATGGGGCTTACGGTTGCTACACATCTCAAGTACAATTTACACTCATGTCCAAAAATTAAGGATAATGAAGTTTAAGCAAAGAAAGAGACAGAAGCAAAACAAATTTGACTTATTTGTAAAGTCTATTTATTAAACAAAAGGTAAAGATAAAAAAAGATGCTTTATGTTTGACATAATTAATAAAAATTGCGATTTTTACTCCCTGGAGCAAATTTCAAAAAAGAACCTATTTACAAAAAACAGTATAACATGGTTACTATGGTGGTTAATATGGAGTATGTCTCCCGGACGATGCAATACAGGCCTTACAACGCCAAGGCATGCTGAGTATCAAATTATCAATCTGATCTTGGGGAATATTACACCACTCATCAAGCAATGCCCTCCGAAGTTTCGGTTGACAAGTGGGAGGGGGTTGACGGGCTGCAATTCGTCGGCCAAGCATATCCCACACAAGCTCTATTGGATTCAAGTCTGGTGAGTATGCTGGCCAATCCATACGGGTGATATCCTCCAATTGAAGGCATTCGTCTACAATATTTGCACGGTGAGGACGGGCGTTGTCATCCATAAACAGAAATTCAGCACCCATGGCGCCCCGAAACAAACGTACATGTTGTTCCAGAATGACATCCCGGTAGATGTGGCCTGTCAGCGTTACACTCTGAACATGCAGGTCAGTTCTGGAACCAAGAATAATTCCTTCCCAAACGAGCCATCTTGCACCACCGTAACGCTGTTGTTCAATGGTGTTCTCTTGGTGGTAACGGATACCTCACGCTCTCCATATGAAAGTCCGGCGAGAATCAGACTGCAAACTAAACCTGGACTCGTCGGAAAACATCACACAAGACCACTGTTGCGGTGTCCACAATGCATGCTCTCTACTCCAGATTAATCGCAGGCGACAGTGAGTTGCGTTAAGTGGAACACATCTGACAGGCCTACGAGCATATAGACCAATGTGCCCTAAGCGTCTGTACAAGGTCTGCCTTGAAACTGTCGTACCGGTAGCTGAAGAGAGCTGACGAGACAGGTCTGATGCTGTGCTCCGTCTGTTTCTTTTGGCAGTAACTGCTGAATACCGGTCCTCATTTGGCGTTGTAACTCGGGGGCGACCTGTGCTGTAACATCTACTCACATTACCATCATCTTGGAATCGTTGCCAAAGCCTGGAGATGACACTCTGGGCGATTCCAAGTTCCTCGGATACTTCCAGCTGGGTACGTCCACATTCCAGTCGTCCGATAATTCTACCACGTAAAAAATCATCCAAATGCTTCCTTTGTGCCATAACTATGCGGTTATTGCACTGAAAGGCTTTTAAAGCACCTGTGAGCAATTTTACTTCTTTGACACCATTCCTTATATACCCCTCTCTTACACTCTCGTCATTGAGACGTACTATCCGCGCCATCTGGTGATTTCCTGTAATTTGCATATTCTTCTTCAAGATGTGTGTGATAATTCTACAGGTGAAATTTTTATTTTAGAGTTCAATTTCTGTGTGATTCTGAATTATCCTTAATTTATGAACATGAGTGTATTTATTCATTTTTTTTTTATCTTCGCAAGCGGTCCTCAGTATAACTCTCGTGCGAATTCATGGTGGATCCAGTTTATTTAAACATTTCTCTTTCTTCTCCATGTGCGGCCTGTTATATAGACCCCGTGAAAATGCATGGTGGATCCATATTTAATACTTTTTTTTTTCCAAGATCAATGAATATCACTCCACGTACTACAAATTGGGGATGAAAGAATTTATTTTATATCTGCTTAAACAAAAAAGTAAACTTATTAAACTCCGAAATTGTTGTTAGAATATAAGTAAACAGAAAGATATTAATTTAACATTGGTTGACATTGAATATAATATTATTATTAATAAAACTGTATATTTTTTCAATACTGCCAAATAATGATTTTGAAGTGAAATTTACCTTAAATTACACACAAAAAATTATCATGGTTACTCTTTAATAATATTTTAATATAAAATACAACTGACAACAGCAATTATTAGTTCTATTTGATATTGAAATTATAATAAATATTTTATGAAATAATGTAAATTGATATCATGATAAATGAGAAATTGATAATCTTATAAATAATAATAATAATAATAAATTATAATGAATTATTTTATTTTATATTGTTAAATCATGTAGCTCGAGACTTTATATATAAGACAGAACCTCGCTGTTTAGAGGTTCTCGTGGCGACATTATTATGACATCATTTTTCTTTTTTTATGATTTTCGCTATATCCGCCTTTTTCACATGTAGCCAAGTTTACAAATCCTTCATGTAAAAAATAAAAATTTTAGCCTTAAATATAAATTGCAAATTACTATAACGTTTTTATATTCAATGAAAAGCATGCTGCAGTTTTATTTCAAAGTAATATAATTAAAATAATTCCAATGTTAATTCCCTTTCAAAAAACAAAACAGATGACACGCGATCAAGCTCAGTTAACGCAAAAATTAGCCTTTCAGTGCGGAAGCTACCATTCTATCAAACAATTACTCTTCCTCGGTAATGTATACGGGACAAAGAATACAAAAAGAATTGCACCTGACCGGGAAGCACGGTCGCTGAATCGATTGGGGGCCGTGACGTCAGAGCCGACAAAGGGCCAAGTGTTTGCCCCGGCCCTGTTATCAACGGTCGAGCAACGGGAAGAGAGAGAGATTTGGCGGGGCCTCGCCATTGACTTCGATTTTGTATTAGGACATGAGGAAAAAGAGAGAGCGAAGTGCAATTGCAGTGATAATGCGAGAGGGACTACGGAAGTGGGAAAAGTGGTCAATCACTGCTGAAATTGATTTGAGGGTTTAGAGAGAACGAATTGGGGGAAAATAACAGCAGTGGTGAAAAAATGTCGTTTTGATAATGTTGGTGTATGTTTGTTTCTCATAACAGATTAAAAATGCACTTCTAAATGTTTTATTACTTAAAATTATTGTTATATTTCAATGGACATCGAATTTCCATTAATGTACCTGCTGCACTAATAATAAAGAAATATCAAAACAACCTGTACCTGCTACACCAATGGTTATTGAGAAAAATAAAACTTAGTAAGAGATTTTAGAGGATGCTAATATCTCACTATTTGTGTGTCTTGTAGAAGTAATCTCCTACATGGTTGCCTAATTGTTCACATGAGATATATATGCATATATATATATATATATATATACTGTCACAATATCCCTCGAATCTCCTCACCCTTGAAAGCATTGCAACACATGCCATAAGTCTCTCTGGTGATAGCAGTTATCAGGCAAAGAGCTTAGTATAACTATATGTTTGGATTTATGATATATATATATGCCTAAATGCCTAAAAATTCTTTTTTTTTTCTCATTTTACTCAATTAATTTAGCTATTTTTTTTTAATAAACTAATTTTAATAAGACTTATTAATTAAATTTTAATTAATAACTCTTATTAAAATTAAACTTAAAACTTAACTTAGTTTGAAAAAATTAATAATAAGTATTATTAAAATTAAATTTAATTTAATGAGTACTCTTCATTTAATTAATTTATTCTATTGAATGCAAAATTTCTAAATACAATATACAGAATTCCTAAAATTCCTAATAATTTTTAAATACAAAATTCCTATAATTCCTAATAATTTTTAAATACAAAATTCCTAAAATTCCTAATAATTTCGAAATACAAAATTCCTAAAATTCATAATAATTTCGAAATACAAAATTCCTAAAATTCATAATAATTTCGAAATACAAAATTCAAAATTCTAAAAATTCCAAAATTCATAATTTCGAAATACAAAATTCCTAAAATTCATAATAATTTCGAAATACAAAAATTCCTAAAATTCATAATAATTTCGAAATACAAAATTCCTAAAATTCATAATAATTTCGAAATAAAAAATTCCTAAAATTCGTAATAATTTCGAAATAAAAAATTCCTAAAATTCATAATAATTTCGAATTACAAAATTCCTAATAATTTTTAAATACAAAATTCCTAAAATTCCTAATAATTTCGAAGTACAAAACTTTCCTTTCTTCTTTTTTTTCCCCTGTGAATGAAATATGTTTAATATTTGTTACTCTATTAGCACACTATTTGTTTTCCTTCTAGTTTTAAATATTTTTTATGGTTCTATGAATTGAATAGTAATTTATTCAAATATTTTTTGCTCTTAACATCAGAAACAACTCAATAACGGAAAATATGCTCAGTAATTTATTCATTTAAATAGTTTTAAACCATCGACTTTTTCTTACTGATCGAAAGGGGTAGGCACTATTTTCTAGATTTCGAACTAAAACAAAACTTTCGAACTTAATATATACTTAATGCTCCATAGATTTAGTCTAACCACCTATTTGTGTTCATTCTGCAATATATCTAAAACTTGTGGAACACATTTTGTTGCATATGAAATAGGAAGAACCAAAGAAACAAGCTGCAGAGTGCTTTCGGATACAAAATTCTATTTTTCTCTTGAATTTTCGATATGTCTGAGAATTCGTGGTTCAAAAAGACAACAATGCTTCACTTTTTTAGGAAAAGTCTAGTAATCTTGTTTGAAAAGAGGAATTTCAATTTTCTTTTATGTTGTTTCTAGTCTGTAATATATGTCATTCAAAGTTTTTTTTTTTTTTTTTTTTTCAATTGTTACAGTATTAGTCGATCAATTGCTTCATCAATTCATCTCATTTTTATTTTTATTCTGTTTATTTCTTTTCTTTCGGTTGCCAAAAGTACCGTGCACCATTTCATTTCATCCATAATCACTTTCAAAGTTCAGTACTATATGAATGACGACTCGGGGATTATCGAATTTTATGCTTTTATTTCGTCGCTTCATTGTATTTTATTTTTCACCAAATCAGTGTCTGTTTCATTTGCATAACATTTGGATAAATTTAGATAAAACAACTAACGCGAGCATAAATCTCAAAACGTCTGGTCAAATCACGTACTGGCTGTAATCTGTGTACTGTATTTTTGAAAACAATTGTTTTTTCTTACGAACTGATCTATTTCTATTTTACAAGGATATCGAAAGCACCCTACATTTATGTCAATGCATACCTTTCAAGAAATATTAGTATTATTGAGTTTTTTCAGTTAATTGGATACGATTGAATTTATGATTTTTCAGAATTTTTTTATTTCGCTTATTATGAGTATCGCTTTAATCAATCTACAATAATACAGATTCGGCTTTGCGTTACAGAGCATTTGAAATCTTATTTAACCAAATTTCAAATTATTTCAAAATTACGCAAAAAATAATGAGCTATTATATATATGCTACATTGTTTTTATACTTGACAGCTTCTGAAACTAAGCCTCTATTTGATTTTTCAAAGCCTACCATTCTGAATAATGTTTTATTCTAATCAGTTTTCGTGATTTCGGTCCTGATTGGTGAGTGACTAGAGTTCAGAATCAACTTTAAACCTTAAATCCCTGTTTAATATGATCATAGAGCCTAGTGGGGGTAGTGTTACTCGCGTCCGTAGTGTATCTTCAAGCTACACGTATCCCTCGCGTAGTGCTAAATGAGACAGCGTTCGTCGGTGCAGTCCACATTGGGCTGCTCACCGGGACATGGCCAATACGATCCAGTCCTCGACGCAATTAAAAAAAAGTATTCATGATTTCTATCACTTTTAAGTATTTATTAACACAATTTTTTCTTCACATCCAATTTCTTCATGCTTCTTTGATTCAATTTTAATACTTGATCTGAGGATTGATCTGTTTCTTGATGAAGCTTAAGCCCCGCAATTTGTAATATAAAAGTTTCAATAAGCAAAAATTGGACTTACTTTTCGTTAATTCTAATAGCTAAAGTATTTCTGTAATATACATATATATATATATAAAGAATACAACACGGGAACACAAAAACAAAGGAAAACGGACAAGGAGTGAATATGAAATACGCCCACGCGAAATGCTGCAAATTTAAATTTATTAGGGAAATACAAATATGAAAAGGTTGAGCGGTAAAGAACTGCGCTGGCAGATTAAAGAAAAGACTACAAAAACCTATATAGAATATGCAAAAACAGGGTATGAAACATGTCCAAGATATCCGTAAAACATGAATGAAACTAGTAAATAACTAAAAGAGATGTTTATAAGTAATCCAAAAGACATCCTGAGGATAGGTTTATCAAAGAATATATATATATATATATATATATATATTTATTTATATAAATAATTAAGAATTAAAAAAAATAATAATAAATTAAAAATTTAATTATTATTTAATTAAATTTCTTTTATCAAAATTAAAAATTTTAATTTTTATTATATATAAATTTATGTATATAATAAAAATAAAAATATATGTATATAAAAATATATAACATATATATATATATATATATATATATATATACACTCTGTTTTTTTTAAGGAAATGGCCCCACTTTTTACCAATTTATTTCTTCCCTATGAATAAGTATTGAAACCAGATACAGAACACAGATTAACTTTAGTCTCCTCCATACAAAGTAAATCCTTAAGCAATAACAGAAATAAAAAATAAAATAAAATAAAAAATAGAAACGAACTCTCTCAGTTGCGTCTTTAAACTGAGATTGATATTTATCTTCGTCCCAATTTCCGATCCCAAAGCGCATCTCGAAACAAAGTGTTGCCACATTCTTTAAAATTAGGTATCGTATTTTAGGCGTCTTTGCAAATAAAACATGTGTTTGCAGCCTTGTTCCTCTAAACACACACAAAAAAAGCAAAGAAAGGCAGAGAAGTTGTTTTTTTCTTTCATTTTCAAGTCGGAAACACTCATCTTATAAACTTTTCCGATTGCAAGGATGAAAAAAAGAAAAGAAAAATAGTTCATTCATTTCACCGGGTTCTTTTCTGGGAGATGTCAGTCGTAAGTGCATTTGTAAGGCAATGGAAATGAAGCCCCTCTGTTTGCTTTAGTTTTCAAAGAACTGTACATTTCCCTTCTTGTACCAGCAGCAATGAATGTATTTCGCAGGATAAAAGGGGGGAAAACGCACGTATCTACTATCTATATTGGATTCCGAGAAAACTGGAATGGGTGTTTTCTTTCGAAATGACTTGCTTCCTACATAAGTATCTCGGCAAGGCTGTATTATGGTAACTTTATGGGAAAAGCTGTGTTTAAAAAAAAATAACAAAGAGGTTCCTCTACTGGGTTAAAAAAAGGAAAAACACTTTGGATGAATCAGGTAGTAAGGCAAAGAATGTAAATCATTTGAAAGAAAAAAGAGGAAGAATGCTATTTTAAAATGACGGAAATACCATTTCCGGTTTTCTTTTTGTAAGTTTATGTATAAAAATTATTTTGCTCTTTTTATTCAAAGAATAATACGCCCATGTAAATTGAAGGGTAAAGTTATTTTTTTAGCACGATTGTAACAAAAATAGCAAACATTTAAATTATTTCTTCAATTATTAAAAACTTAAAAAAATATTAAATGTAATAAATATCTACATTTGCAATTTAATGAAACAATCAATGATCAATAAGAATCAATAATAATTTTATGAATCCCAAATGCTAATCAATAGATCACAATTCATTCAGGGTAGGCAGTAATGCATCAATAGCTTTCCTGCATGAAGATGTTTAAAATCTGTTTAAGAAATATTTAGACCACAAAAAAAGATATACTATAAAAGATACTTTAATGTTTTTGAAAGACTATTTGTGTGTGTGTGTTAAATGGTACGATTAAATAATATTTTGTATTTTTTCTAAACATTTGAAAAAAATATATATGTTTATTTTTATTTACATAACATTTCAGTTATTCTTTAAATTAGTAAAAAACAGTATTAAACTTAATAAATGTCTACATTTCAGTTTAAAATTTAATGAAATAATCAACGATCAACAATTAATGATGAATCCCAAATGCTAGTCTACAGATAACAATTCCTTCAGGCAGAACAGTAATTCATCAATAGCTTTTTTGCATAAAAGTGTTTAAAATCTGTTTACGAAATATTTAGAGAAAAATAAACTCTAATGTTTTTGAAAGACTATTTTTTTTATGTTTGTGTTAAATGGCACCTTTAAACTAATATTTTTCATTTTTTTCTAAACATTTAAATTATATAATATATATATATATTATACATAATGTGGATCTGAATGGCCGAGTGGCTAGCGCTCTGGCGCTCGGTACCACAGGTTTCGGGTTCGAGTCCCGGCGGTGCCATGGATGTTTGTAGTGGTTCGGAATCCACTTTAAATCGTAGGTCCCGGTCTCACAAGATCGTAGAGCGTTGCAGGGGCTTATTTTCAAGTTACCCCCCTGGATAATGCAAAGTGAGTAACGTCTGTGCAGAGCTTGCTTTAAGACGTCTGTGTTTGCCAGCTGCATCAGAAAGAAAATATACATAATGTACTTTGGAAAGTATTGGTGGAAAGTATTTTTCAAAATGAAATGAGGTGATTATTATTATTTTTTTTTTAATTTCATAAAAATGTATCTTGAAAACAGTTATAATTTTCTCTACAGGAAAAGTCTTTTCATTTTCAAAAATCAAGATTTAATCCAGTAATAGCAGAAAAAAATATGGAAGTTTTTTTCTTTAATGTATACTTTTTTTTTTTTTACATGAAAGAGCAGATTCCTATTCCTATATATTGCAAAAATTGTTATTCATTTCCGGGTATTAGTGAGATTGAAGAAAATATTAGGTATCAATTGAAAGAAAAACCCAGAGCACTTCCATTAGCAGCCCACCTATTCAAAACATTATAATTGCCACTTAGTATAGTTAGACTACCGATTGTGTGAAAATGTAAACACCAGTTTGAAAACGTAAACGGACGAATTGATTATTTGTTACGGATGATAGTCAGATATACGTTGCTCAAACTATTTTGAATATAAAAATGTTCAGTTGGTTAAATTGTAAAATTTTTATTATTTAATTCTTCTTTTGATAGCATGTAATTTAATTATTTAGTTATTAAAATTGAAAGTTCTTTTATTGCAATTAAAACCCCTATCCCAATAACAACTCTCCCTATTGCTTTGTTCTGTTTGAAACCGCCCAGATTGGCCACCTACCAAATATCCGCACAATCGTTGGTCGAACTATATCTTTGTTTTTAAAGTGTTAACTTCATTGCAATTCATCATCAAGAATTTAACCATCGCTTTCAAGCTATCTCGGGTTATTATTGGTTCACTGGTATGACTAAACATATATGTTTATTTTATTATTTTTCGCTTAAACAAGTGTAATTGATTAAATTCCAATAGTCCAAATATTGATCTCAAACTCCTTTTAGCTTAAAATGTCTTATTTATGAGTTATTTATAAACATTTTCATTTTCTATCACAGGTTTGGTTCCAAAATCGACGAGCCAAATGGCGACGACAAGAAAAGCTCGAAAGCCAGAATGCTTTACGAACACTAGGACACGTATCTGGTGACTATCACAATCCAGGAAGACCTCAATCACCTATAACAAGTCTTGGTACTGCTCTAGCATCTTGCTCCTCTCCAACCTCAATGCAAACTGGAACCAACCCAATGTCTTTGGATCCATGGTCACTCACAGGTCCCCTTCTCACTCCTTCCTTAGCTGCTGGACTTCCAGGATTCTTAAACAGACATCCCTCAGTATACCCTAGTTATCTGACGCCAGCTGCCCCAACAACGACCCTCACTGTACCTTGTACCATGGCGGAATTGGCTTCTGGTACGCCAAATGGACCTCTTGAGCATCCGGGACCTGTAAATTTATCGTTAGGTCCACCTGAGATGCAAAAAGAAGACTCTGTATTGGATCCAAGAAGTTCCAGTATAGTTTCTCTTCGTAAGAAAGCTAAAGAACATGTGGAATACCTACATAAAGGTCTCACTATTATTTGAGTATAGTGTTTCAAAAGTAAAATGTTTCCGGATTGGTTACTTATCCATCTTTAATTTCTTTTTCAAGACTTTTGGAATGAAAAATGGACGTTCTATATTCAAAATAAATAAGATGAATTAAATAAAGAGCAGTGTGAAAAATATCTTCGTATTAAACACTTTTTTTTTTATCATTTGAAGATATTTGAAGATTGCAATATATATGTTTGCCAAACAACAATAGTTCTGAAATTTATATAGGATACAATATATAAAAAAGCTTATTATTAGAAAAATTGACCTCATTACCTATTTTTTTTAATAATTTATAGAAGATTTTTAAAAAATTGAATCAAAGTTTAAAGCATCTTTTTTTTTTTCATAAACTTAGTGGCAATTTGACGGTTTTAGAAAGCGTGAATATACTATGCAGAGGCACTTGGTATATATACTGGACAATTTGGTTATATATACTGGAACATGGAGAAAATGGGACTAAACTACAGATACTGATCATATCTACATACAACAGTTAAAAGACAGGATTTTTGTTATCGAAAATTGAATCTAATTAATAATTAAATCTAATTAATTATTGTAAATATCACTTAGAATAAATAGAAGAAAAAGGAAAGAAAAATGCATAGAAATGAGAACTGATGATTAAATGAGAATTTATTGTCTCAAAACAAAAGTATTTCATGAAAAAACTTTTACATAACTTTGTGGTCCAATGAATTTTAACCATTCAAATGTATATACTATGAAGATTTGAACAAATAAAGTATGATGGAAAATAAAAATTATTTGAAAGAAAAGAAGTTATTTTTTTTTTTTAAATTTCCATTATTGATAATATTTATAGAAATCAATATTCTTATTTAGTCAAAAATTCCACGTACATTTTACAAGTTAATTTTTTTTTATTAACAATCAAATATAAAAGAAAATAAATAAAAACATAAAGACAATAAATTTGTCTTTAAAATACTATAAAATTATTATTACAGAATATATAAAAATGTAATTTTTTAATCAAAATATTCAAGTGAAATTAATTTAAGAAAAATAAGAACAACTCTTAATTAATTATACACAGCTAGTTTTTATTCTTAAAAAGTTTTCATGCAATTGTTTTTTAAAATACTATTACAATAACTACATTTAAGCTCCTTATTTTCATAAATCTTTTAGAAAGATGTTTAACATAAAAATAAATAAATTAATATCAAATCTATTATAAAATATTTGAAAAAATTATTTGTGAAATACAAGGTGATTATAATTAATGCCCCACTTTCAAAATACTGTGAAAAAATCACCAGTCGTCACAATGAGTTCAAATTTGAACTGAAGTTAACTCGAAGAAAAGGGAAACGGTACGGCATCAGAAAAAGTTTCAAAGTGTATTAATAGATGACGTTATTAATACACTTTACGCTACGCTACACTTTGCACACACGCTATTAATACAGATAAGCGGCATAAAGAAAGTGAATTCGCTTGCCAGTAATATTTTGAATCGAAATTACAACGTATTTGACATGAGTTGCACATTAAACCAACTATAATGTTAAATGTGCTTGATTGTTTCGACTTCCAAGTCATTCAACAGTCGTGACACTGTTAGTGGAAAGTCCATCCACCACACCAAGATCATAACAAATTGGATTTGAAAAATCGGTGGAACTTCTCTTGGAACTTTTTTTTTTGGAGCCGTACCGTTTCCCCCTTCTTCAAGTATCTTCAGTTCAAACTTGAACTCATTGTTTTTACAGCATTTTTAAAGTGGGACTTTAATTATAACCTTCCTGTATTTCACAAATCGATATGAAGTCTTTACAGCTCTTATCAGAACATGTACCTAAATAATTTTAACATGTAGATGCTAAAAGCTTTAAACTGGGCAATACACAATTAAAATTTATATATAATTTACTTTAAATTCCTTTTCTTATTTTAATTCAAATGTTCAAAATGGGAAAAGCATAAAATATAGAAAGTATGCGAATTTAATAATATATATTCTGATCGAATAAGCCATTTTAAAAGCAGTTATATCCCATACATATATTGCTAAACAAAAAATATTAATAAAATATTAATTTAGATTAAAAATTGTTGGAACATGTATTAAGCAATTACTCAAAGCATAGAAAAAAAGTTTTAAAACAATATTTTACAATGTCTACCATAAAATAAAAATTTATATCTCCTTTAAAGAAGAAAGTATTAAAGTTTAAAGTTTAAAAAAACAAGAAAAAATATAGTAGAAAGTTTAAAAAAATAAAGTAGAATGTTTAGAAAGCAGAAAAAATACTTTTTCTTAAAGATTTGTATCGTTCAATTTGATTTTTCCATTCTAAGAGAGCTAAAAATTTAAAGTTAAAATGTTAAATAATATGTAATAGATACTATTTAACATTAGAACGTAAAATTTTTAGTTTACAAATCAAGTTATAATTTAGTAAGCGAATAAAGTCTAAAGTACCAGAAGTAATAGTCAAATTATTAAAACTGAAAATTCAGAAAGAAATATAAAATAAATCAGTGAAACATATTTAAATCAAGGCACACTTACAATATCTAATGGCAAGTGATCTAAAGAAACAGAATTCGACAGTCCTTTACCCTAATTCAATTTTTTTGTTTTCATACATCATAGTGGTTATTTCATTCATTCAGTTATTGGCTCATTTTCCCTCTGATTGTTGGAATTCACTATTTTTAAATATAATTTTATATATAATTAATAATAAAAAAACACAATTTATAAGCTATTAAAAATTTATTTTGATTTTTTTAAATATTTCTTTTCTTGACAATAATAATTTCTTTCAATGACATCTATACAATATATGTACATTATATGTAACGGCCATGCCATGCTGAATATACCGGTTCTCGTTAGATCACCGAAGTCAAGCATCATTGGGCGCGGTCAGTACTTGGGTGGGTAACCATCTGGGAACACCACGTGCCGTTGGCATTCACAAATTTGGGACCTGAATGGCCGAGTGTCTGGCGCTCGGTACCACAGGTTTCGGGTTCGAATCCCGGTGGTGCCATGGATGTTTGTAGAGGTTCGGAATCCACTTTAAGCCGTAGGTACCGGTCTCCTATGACTGTAAGAGCGTCACTGAGCCAAAGTCAGACTTCTACCTACGGGTGCTCCATCACAACAGAAGTTGTTTCCTTCCCCTTCAACCATGAGTACGTATGGGCTCGTGAGCTTGGCCAGCCAAGTGGGATAAGAAACAACAACAACGACACTATATGTGTACAGTTATTTCTGAATTTAATCTATATATTTATATATATTAAGTATAAAGAAATAAGCATATCATATATTTCCGTATATAAGCCGACAATCTTATAATTTTTCTAAAGCTAAATTACTAAGACTTATATACAGACTCACTTATTCCATGATCCAGGTGAAAGACATAAATCACCAAATATTGCTAAATGTAGCCTGTTTTTATTCCAATGTTTATATTTATGTAATAATATTTTAAATTAAATGAATTATATATTTATGAAAATGAACTGTCCCATTTTTCGAAATTACTTATATTGATGCTTTTTGGGGTTGTCACCAAAATGATAAATTAGATGTTTGTGAACTCATCTTCCCATTTATAGAACTCTTTTTAAATAAAAGATTCAAAACTTCAATTCTTATTTTATGTAATAATTTGTTATCATAAGTTGTTTAAATAGTATTGTTTTTTATTGATGTTCGTAGAGGATGAAAATACTAAAATATGTTATTTTTATGAAAATTGTGCTAAAGATTTCTCTTCTTATAAGCTAAAATCTATACCTCTGATAATTTTTTCTTTTTTTAAAAAACTATAATTTTTATGTACCGTATAATAATAAGTAAAAAACACAAAAACAAGTTATTGTTTTTTTTTAATAGAATAAAAACAATTATTTCTTGGAGAAAAAGTATTATTTTTGAAAACTACTTACTCCATAATTGTCAACTTTAAGAAAGTTTTTTCGAATATTTTCAAAATAAATTTTAATTAATTTGTGTGTGTTAAATAAATAATTTATATCTATATATTTATTCATATCTTCCTCTCCCTCTCTCTCTCTCTATATATATATATGTCAGTATTATATTTTTTATACAAAAAGTTCGAGTTAGTATTAATAGAAAAAAAAAACAATTATTTTTTAGAGAAATGGTGTTACTTTTAAAAATTACTAACTCCAATATTGTCAACTTTATTAAACATTTTTCTAATATTTTCAAACAAACATTTTTTAATTAATTTGTGGGTTTTAAATAAATAACGTTTTTTTTTTTGCTTCCTTATTAAAGAATATATTAATGTAAAATGCAAGTTTTTCTTTAATTTAGTATGTGTTTATATTTTAAACATAACCCAAATGCATGAAAACCGTTTATTTCGCCGCCATTTTTCTTATAAGATTTACTGCTTACGGTTCAAGAATAGTTAAATATATTAAACTGATAGTTCGTCTTTCGTTTTTGTATTTTATATTATTTTTAAAAAAAGTTAATAAATTTGTAGGTGTTAAATAAATAACTTCTGCTTATATTACTAAAAATATATTAATGTAAAGTGAACGTTTTCTTTAATTTACAATATATTTATACTTTAAACGTAACCAAAAGCCATGAAAACTTTTTATTTCGGCTTCATTTTTCTTATAAAATTCATAGCTTACGATCCAATTAAATACATTTAATTAATAATTCGTCTTTTGTTTTTAAATTTTTTCGTATTTCCATGTTCCGATTTTTAAAATTTAGAGTTTAAAGTTACTTTCCTATTATGAAATTTTTTATGGATATTATATTATTCTCATATAGGTGAGAATAACGTATAATTTTAATTTATTGAATAGTTTCATTATCTTTTACTTTCAACAAGGCTTATTAAAGTAAAATATATTATGTTCATTACTGAAGTCGTATATACATATATAAGCTAGTAAAATAAAACATATACATAGCACAAATATACATATATATATATATATATATACACATAAACAATGTACTATATAAACATAAACAATTAAGGCATAAATAACATTAGACTTAAAAATAGATAGATAAATAATAGATTATAGATATAATACTAATATATATATTTAAAATAGATAAATAACATTAGATAACATACATTCATGATACATAATAACATACATACATATATATATATACACACACACATATATATATATATATATAATATGTATATATTATATTTATAATGAAAAATGATCTGTTATGAAATTTTTTATGGATATTATATTATTCTTATATTATTGAGAATAACATATAATTTTAATTTATTGAATAGTTTCATTACCTTTTTCTTCCAATAAGGCTTATTAAAGTAAAATATATCATATTATTTACTGAAATCGTATATACATATATAAGCTAGTAAAATAAAACATAAACATATATATATATATATAATTTAGAGTTTAATATTATTTTTCTGTTATGAATTTTTTATGGGTATTATATTATTCTCATATTGTTGAGAATAACATAATTTTAATTTATTGATTAATTTCATTATCTTTTTATTTTAACAAGGCTTATTAAAGCAAAATATTTCCTATTATTTAATGAAATCGTGCAACACATATAAGCTAGCAAATAAAACATCTAGATATATATATATATATATATATATATATATATATATATTTAGAATTTATTGTTATTTTTCTGCTATGAAATTTTTTTATGGATATTATATTATTCTGATATTGTTGAGAATTGTAATTTTAATTTATTGATTAATTTCATTATCTTTTTCTTAAGGCTTATAAAATATGTCACATTATTTACTGAAGTCGTATATACATATATAAGTCAGTAAAATAAAACATATTCTTATAGACATAAACATATATATATAATTTAGAGTTTAATGTTATTTTTCTGTTATGAAATACAGAAATACTAATACGAAATACAATATTGTCATATTATTGAAAATAACACAATTTTAATTTATTGATTAATTTCATTATCTTTTTCTTTCAACAAGGCTTATTAAAGTAAAATTTATCAGTTTATTTATAACATTTTTGAACAGTTATTTATTGAAGTCATATATACGCACATAAACTAATAAAATAAAACAAAAACATATATCCATATATATATATATATATATATATATATATATAATTTTACTGATTAATGTTATTTTTCTGTTATGAAATTTTTTATGGATATTATATTATTTTTTTAGTGTTGAGAATTATAATTTTAATTTATTGATTAATTTCATTATCTTTTTTTTCAACAAGACTTATTAAAGCAAAATGTATCATATTATTTACTGAAGTAGTGTAACCCATATATGCTGGTAAAATAAAAAGACACCTGGTAATTTAATACCAGGGGGAAATTCGCAATTCTACTTAGAGGAAGATTAAGATGCTATCAGTTGTTTAAAGTAACATGGACTTCGACGTATTCAGTGGAGTGTCGGAAACTGAAAGCGAATGCCGGACACCATCTTGGCAGGTACATGTTACGATGATTGGATTAAGTCTGAGTGAGAAACTAATACCGAAATAACTTGGGCAGAAACTGTTTTAAGACATGCTTAGTAATTGGTATTGTTATTCGATCCGAAAGAAGTAACATGAGCTAACGCAGCATCTATAAATGATTTCTCCCTTGAATAAGTTATAAGGGCTTTTTTTCTTTTGGGGTCTTTTTTATACTTATTCCTCATGTGTGGTGGTAAATTGTTTGGAACTTATGGTTTTTATTCCTTTCTTTTTCTCCTTTATTTAAATGAATGAATTAACTGAGGTACAAAAAAAATCACCAAATAAAAAGGATTTTTTTTAAATTGATTCCAAATATACGTAATATTCGATATTATCGACGTAAGCTCTTTTCGGAACAACAATTCAAACTGCACTTTAAATCAGGGGTGGCCAACCCAAATGATCTTGCGGGCCGCATAGAAAATTATATATCCCCATATTAGATTTAGACTCACTATAGACATTCTTTTGGAGTGAAAAACTGAAACATAATGAGTTAGTATTATTGTGTTTACTTTTATACTTAAATATACACATAGATAATATAATAATACTGACACACAATGACACACACTGTAAATAAATATATAACACTAAAAATGAAATATAAAAAAATATATAAAAATAAACGAAATAAAAAAATGAAATCATTAAAAAATAGTTATTTTACTAGTGCGATATTTGTTTCTCCACTCTTTCACTTAGCTTTTGCAAATCGATGCGCGCGCATCTTGAGTTCGTAGAATATAATTGAATTATTCTGCGAACTCACAACTTTAAACTCATAAATAAAACAGGCAATATCTGTCATATATTCTGAAGAATATTATTTTAAAATCAAAGTTAATTTTTTCTCATAATTTGAACAGTTAATTTTTAAATGTACGGATGCACAAATAATGCATTTTTAATACATTGTTTTTTTCTACTTTGGAAATTATAAGATAAATATATTTTGTAAAAGTGTGATCAATCTCACGGACCGAAAAAATTTTCAAGGTGGCCGTATGCAAGTCCGTGGGTTGACCACCCCTGCTTTAAATAAATGCAGAATGAAATTAAAAAAAAAGGTTATTTTCATATCAAATTACACTTATGTTCAAATTTATCACTACATACTCCTAAATAATCATATTCAATGACATAGCTTGTCAATGGAATTCATGTTTGCAAGCAATGTGCGAAAAACAAGTGTAATTAGTATTATCCAATCATAGTAATCAAACGGTTTCTGATACACGAATCTAAACTTCCGTCAAGCAACTGAATCAAGCATTTTGCGCAAAGTGAATATTTGTGAGAATTTAGGCAACACAGTGTTTTTTAATTGAATGAATTAACTGAGGTACAAAAGATATAATTAAAAAGGATTTTTCAAAAAATGATTCCTAATATAGATAATATTAGATATTACCAAAGTAAGCTTTCGTTAGCAAAACAATTCAATGTAGAATAAATAAATGTAGAATGAAAAAATAGGTTACTTTCATTTTGAATACACTCTTGTCCAAAGTTACCTTTACATACCTAAAAATAATGATATTCAATGAAATATACAAACAATGTGATTCACGTTTGCAGGGCATGTGTGGAAAATAAGCTTCATTAGCATTATCCTATTAAAAGTAATCAAACAGTTTCTGATATACAAATCTAGACTTATGTTATCCGACGTTGAATCAAGCGATTTGCGCAAAGTGAATAACTGGGTGAACACGGCGCTTGATTTCAGAGTGTAAAGGACTCGAATCGATCTGTCATGGCTTTAAAGTATCATTTGTGACGACCCAAAGATATCGGGATGCGATATTAGAGCCTTATGTAAGACTTTTCTGAGATACATATGGATCTGACTTTTTATTGATGGACGATAATGCTCATCCACTTACAGAAAACCTTTCTGACTAATTCCTTGTAAGTAAAAACATTCAGCGAATACAATGTCGAACAAAGTGTCCTGATCTCAAACCGATAGAGAACGAAAAAACTGAAAGAGCATTTGCACGTAGACATCCTCTTCCTGGCGATGTAAATGCTCTGAAGACGGCATTGCTGGAAGAGTGGAACTTAATTCACCAAATTGTGGTTAACAACGTTATTGCCAGCATGAAGACTCGTTGGGATATGTGTGTACAAATCAAGAGAGATAGCATTCCATATTAGATTTCCTTTTTTTCTTTTGAATTATTCCTTTTTTTATGAACTCTTTTTGTCACATTTTATTACTATTTTTATTATTTCATACTGCAATTATATCATATGCGCTGCTCTCATGTTTTTTCCTTTGTATTTATGTGTCATAATGTATAATTCCAGACAAATTCAAAAAATTACAGTTCACAGTTTCTGAGAAATCCTTGAATTTATGCATTGAAAGATAATTTTGGACATAAGCGCATATTCAGTCACGTTTCGGCCGTACCATGCTGAATATACCGGTTCTCATTAGATCACCGAAGTCCAGCATCATTGGGCGCGGTCAGTGCTTGGGTGGGTGATCACCTGGGAACACCACGTGCCGTTGGCACCCACAAATTTGGGACCTGAATGGCCGAGTGTCTAGCGCTCTGGCGCTCATTGTCACAGGTTTCGGGTTTGAATCCCGGCGGTGCCATGGATGTTTGTAGTGGTTCGGAATCCACTTTAAGCCGTAGGTCTTGGTCTCCTATGACTGTAAGAGCGTCACGGAGCCAAAGTCAGACTTCTATCTACGGGTGCTGCATCGCAACAGAAGCTGCTTCCTTCCGCTTCAATCATGAGTACGTATGGGCTCGTGGGCTTGGCCAGCCAAGTGGGATAAGAAACAACAACAGATTTTAAATAGTCTTATAAAAATTTACAAAAAAAAATTAAACATTGAGTCTTGTTAATACTTTAGTCTACATTAAAATGTGACTTTTCCTTATTAGATGAAATAATGTTTCATTACATAACAATCCTTAATAATTAAAAACTTTTTTTATGATCCAGACTTTTACAATCATGAGAGTGCTTACTTCATAATACATTATTAAGTAGGACACGACATTATTCGGTTTGTCCAAATAAAATATTGAAATTCGATAATTTTTAACAAAATAGACTATTGATCGCAGATTTAAAACTAAAATTAATTTGAAATTAAGATCTAATTTAAAATTACGAATATAAGGAAAAATAAATCTTTATAAATAATATTTCTTTTCATATTCAATTAAGTATCACTTAGTTATTCTCGAAAATAAAGTATTTATAAATAAGTACTTCTTCAAAAATTTAAAATTTCACTTTATGTTTACTATACAAAATTTGCAAAATCTCTCCTTCATTAATTCATATTTAAACACATATTCTTTATCAGGACATTCGAATTTAAAATAAGTTGGATAAAAAAAAGCACCTTAATTTTTTAACTAAGCAATTAAGCGCTGATATTGTTGTAAAATAAATTACAAGGCGATGATGTTACAAAAATTAATTTAGGAATCACTGTTATAAAAATTGACGGAATGATTATAGCAATATAATGTTATGACCATGTTTTCTAATGCAGCTGGTAAACAGAGACAGCTTGGTCTTTGGATGGCTTAATGCAAGTGCTGCACAGACGTACTCACTTTGCATTACACAGGGGGTGCGTGTAACTTGAAGATAAGCCACGGACGCGGAGTAACACTGCCCCCGCAACGCTCTACGATGTTATTTGAACGGGACCTACTTTTTAAAGTGGATTCCGAACCACTACAAACAACCATGGCACCGCCGGGACTCGAACCCGAAACCTGTGGTACCGAGCGCCAGAGCGCTAGCCACTCGGCCATTCAGGCCCCTGTTATGACTATGTAAAAATCACATTTTTTATTTCATTAAAAAAAGAACTAATTAAAATGTTTTTCTTAATTTTTGGCAAACAATAATTAATTCAGAAAAAAAGGACTTTGCGTTTTAGATTTTAAATTTTTGGAAATCCTATACAGGTATTTATCTATATTTTACCTACTTACCTTTTAATGATATTTCACCTTTATCTAAATTTATATTATCTAATTGTAGTATTTTATCTAAAATAATTCGTTAATTTAACAGATACATCATATTTAATTTGTAAACAAAGAAATCTTTTAATAAAGAAATAAAATTCTTTAAAAAAAAATGTGTTTACTTTAAGTTTTTTAGTATCTTTGGGCCACATTTGAAAATAAATTTTAAAAAAAAATATTTATTTACATATCTAGATAAAATATTGCTAATTTAATAAATAAATCAAAAAGTTAAAGCTTAAACGTTTAAGCAAAAAGTTTGTAAAATTGTTTTTCTTTCACCCACGATAAATAAGCAATATAATATTACAATCTTTAATTTCTTTACGAGATAAGTTCTTTCTCCAATTTATTTCGTAATATTTCATTAGAACCTTTGAATCTCAAATGATTTCTCACATTTAATGGCCATTTAACCTTTTTCAGAAAAAAAGAGGCCCTTTTTGGTGCTTGAATCCAAGGTAAAGAATTTCCAATCGTTTTGAATGCTTTTGCCTCTCACACCTTCGTCAATTACTGTGTGTAGAAGACCGTGAAGTGATTCTTCCGGCGCCAAGTGTCGCGAATTCCAGCTTTGGTGCCGACTCCATCACCATTTGGCTCCACCAAAACACAAAAAAGGGAATCATTCGGCCAGAAGGAGACAAAGGATTAGGAGGTCTTTCTTCCGTTCCTAGATGATCCTTAGGAAACCTTTAAAAAAAAGCAACTCATTTCTTTTTTTATTTCATTCAATTATTTTTAGTTAAGTCAGATTTTCAAGTATACTTTCCAAGAGAAATAAGGAATTATTTTAATTCCCTATTCATGTAGGAACTGTAGTTCCAAAGAATATCTTGATATGGAACAAAAAATAAAATGAAACATAAAAGAGTCTTCGCGTTACAGAAAGGAAATCTGGAGTTAAAAATTATTAATTAGGAAAAGATGTTAAAGTAGTTCTTATTAAAAGTCATTTCTACCATTTTTTTTTTTTTTTACATATTTTAAAATAATCATGACTTTATAGTCTTGTAAGATATATAGATAAATATCTAAATTTTTTTATGAAATTAGCAATATTTTATCTCTCTCATATATACAAATGTGGACTAAAGATACTAAAAAACTGAAAAAATAAATTATAATTATTTGATTGAAAGAAAAAAAAAAAACAATTAAATAAATTTCCATGAAATATATATTTTTAATTGTGTCGCAGACTGGGTTGTCCGCATTGGCCATGTCCCAAAGTGGGCTGCACCGACGAACGCTGTTGCTCATTTAGCACTACCCATGGAGCACGTGTAACTTGAAGATATGTTATGGATGCGAGTGACACTACCCCCACAACGTTCTACGATCGTACTAGACCGGTAACCTACTGTTTAAAATGGATTCTGAATCACTACAAATACCCATGACACTGCCAGGACTGAACCCGAAACTATGTCACCAAGAGCTAGAGCATTAGTCATCAAGCCCATTCCCATAAAATATGAAAACAATGCTGTTATTTAGCATTTATAACTTGGTGTGGTTTGGTAGTGAATAAATGTAGTATAGTTCATGTTAAGTTTTAATAGGGAAAATATTGCTTATAATTTAAATAATTATTAATATAACACCAATAGCAGCAACTGAAACGACTCGTTTAATAAATTCATTTTTTTTTTTTATTGAAGTTTACAACAAAATCCTCGTGTGCCCCACACGAGACGTAAAAGTCTACAAGAAGGAGTCACGAGAGTATGTCACGAGGCTTACAAGAAGTAAGTAGCTAACAAATCAAAGATAAAATAATAAAAACATCAAATAAATGATATTTAAAAGTACATATGTCATAACAAAAGATAATAAAATAAAACAGAGATATAGAAAAAGGATTTAAGAAACATTATAAGAATTAATAAATTTATAAAATGCAGTAAAATCAAGAAAAACCTCCGTGTTTATGATGGAGGAAAAAAATCCACATGTTCGAAGCCATTTCATTGAGTTTTAAGAAGTATAGATATAAGCTCAATAGATGCAACCAGTGAGAATGTTGGATTCATATTACGGTAGCATTAGGACCAAAATTGATTTACTGTAGAGGATCCCATAGTAAATTGATCAAGAAGCTTCACAGATTCATGAATCCAAAGTTTTTCTTCTTATTCCACGTGGTAGACAGCAACATCTACACCAGGGGTGGTCAACCCGCTGAACGCCTTGAATATTATTCTTTCATCACACTTTTACAAACTATATTTATTTTATAATGGCCAAAGTAGTGAAAAACAACGTATTAAAAAATATATATTGTGTGTCTATATATTCAAAAACTAACTGTAGAAATGATGAGAAAAAATTAACTTTGATTTTAAAATAATATTCTTGCGAATATATAGTAGATATTGCCTGCTTCAATTACGAGTTTACAGTTATGAGTTCGCAGAATAATTAAAGTATATTTTGCGAACTCATGATGTGCGTGCATCTTGGAACAACTAATACAACAGGTCCTATGTTTCACTTTAAGTGACCTCAGTGACCATCCCTAGATATGCTAAGTTGATTGTTGATAGCAGAGCAAACCAGACTGTTAATTCTTAGTTGTTAGCGCTTTTGGTTCAACTTACATCTGCTAATCGTTGTTTTCGAAAATAAAATTGACCAAACACAAAACACGGTCAAACATAAAGGACGCTAAACCTGCAGCACCCATTACGATGTACATATACCCAAATTGAGATCAATTTGCAAAAGTTAAGTGAAAGAGTGGCGAAACAAATATCGCACTAGTAAAATAAATATATTTTAATGATTTCATTTTTTTAATTTAATTTATATTTATATATTTTTTATATTTCATTTTTAGTGTTCTATATTTCTTTACAATGTGCGTTTATTATCGTTATTATTATTATATAATATATATTTACATGTGAACACAAAAATGATAACTCATTTATGTTTCAATTTTTCACTCCAAAAAATGTCTATAGTGGGAGTAAATCTAATATGGGGATTTATAATTTTATATGCGACCCACGGAGTTATAATACATTTCCCAAGTGTCCCGCAAGATCATTTGGGTTGGCTACCCATGGTTTAGACCAAATGCAAGAACCCATGTGGTCTCATCGAAGGAGGGAAAGGGATGGCAGCTTCTATTGTGCTGGAGCAGCCATAGGTAGAAGTCTGACTTGGCTCCGTGTCGCCTAAGAAGTAGGACAGTGCCTTTCTGATGGGCTTTAGGAGGAAATACCTCGCATTTGCGTATCGCATGGGAAACCTCCCATGCGATACGCAAATGGTGGGTATAAGGCAAGAGGCTGAACAAGCAATGAGGCATAATGTATGAGGCAAGAGGCTGAACATCACATACGCCATCGATTCCCCTCGTTTTTTGAAACACTGTCTATGACAAAGGCGCCAGTTTCTTTAACAAATTCTGTAAGACAAGTAATATATATATATATATATATATGATTTATTATACGTATATATTAAAAGAGGACATTAGATATGTGCATTATAATTTTTAAGTAGGATATGCAAAAACACATGTCAAACAAAAGGAAGCATTATAAGTTATGAAAATATTTGTGTTTCATACAACAACCGTTAAAAAACAAGGCTTTTAACTTAAATCTAAAATTTCTTTCTTTAAAAAAATCTTTTACCTAACTGGAATTCAACGAAATTCAACATTTCTCGGTAGATCATACACAAGAGAAATATTTCTCCCATTTGTGGATTCCCAGAAAAATCCTTTGAACCCCGGAGCGTTGCTTATACAGAGTCAACAAAATTCGATTTGGAATTTATAGAAAGAACCAGTGACGGTTTTCCGATGTTGACTCATTTGTTATTCAATCGCATTTGGTATAAAAGTGCGGGCTATTACTTTTTCCCTCAAGGGCCTCCAAGTCGCAACTGCAAGTCGGTAGGGTTACAAAGTCTTAGAAATAATGGAAAGGGTTTTTTATTGAAATTACGCAAGGGGTGTCAAGCAAATTCAAACAATTCTTGGAAGGAGAAATGGATGTCTGTTAAAAATTCAAATGTTGCTTTTCAATATTCAGACTAATTTCATATTTTGTATAAAATCATGTATAAATATGATGTACCATCTATTGTGAAATAGGATGAAAAACTGTTTAACTTCTTTGTCCAATGTTCATGAAATTAGCATACAAGAAACGAATGAAATTTAACAACACAATAGAAACTACTGCTGCATATTAATGAAGTTCTCTGCTGAAGGATTTCCAAGAAACCATAGTCAGATTCACAGACAGTATGGAAAAGAAAAGCAAGCAAATTTCCGTCTGGTAACTGGAGACACTTTAAGACATTTTCACCGGCTCTACTCTTTTATCGCGATCTGATGGCCAATTGGCTAATGCTCTGACCTTTGCAATCACAGGCTTCAGATTCGAATCCTGGCGTTGGCATGGATGTTTGTGAGTGTTCGAAATCCACGTTAAAACGTAGGTTCCGGTCTAATTAGCCGAAAATGGTAAAGAAATTACCGTAGAGCGACAAACCAAACCAAATCTACTCATTTATCAATGCAATGACTCTAATGCAGATCACAGACTGGGATTTAACTCAAGTCGACGTGTTTCTTTCCTACACTTCCTCATCTTCTTAGGCGCAACAGCCCCTTGGTATGCCAAGGCCATCTGCCTACTAGCAGATTTAAAGACAGGAGAAGTTTTTTTTATTTTTTATGGAAGGGTTGTCAGCCCAAGCCCAACAGTCATATTACACGGAACTTATTATTTAAAATGGATACCGAAACACTATAAACATCCATGGTACCTTTGGGACAACCCGATACCTGTGGCACCGAGCGATAGAGCACTAGTCACTCTGCCCTTAGTCCCCAGTTAATACAGTACTAGCGATTAATATTAGACCAAACAATACATTAAAAGCTTTTACGGTTAATTAAATTAAAATTTTTACCTGTCATTTGTTAACATTAAAGTGTCGCTTGTCGCCTTCACTTCTTATTTTCAAAGGAATATAAATTTAATCCATGTTATTCACCAGAAAAAGGGTAGATATGTGGTAGTTTCAGCAGTTACCCAATGTGCACCACGAAGTGGTATTTACACTACACCCTCAATTCTTTTAGCACAAATTTGAACGAACGTTCCCTGTGATGGCATATAAAGAATTCACACCTTATGCTCGAGTTCAAGGGAAGGACTTTCCACCCGGTAGTTTTATAGTGTCCATCCTTTGCCATGCATAGGCAGAGAAGTTTTCAGTTGGAGTTCACTTGCCTTGTTTCAGAAATCAACTGGCTAGGTCAGAAATCAACGCGCTGTATGTCCATCACATAATTTCGAATTATTTCTTTTCAATATAAAGAAAATAATTATTATTTGAACTCATTTTATTAAAAATTTATTTAATTATTTATTTATTAATAATTTATTTAATTATTTATTTATTAATAATTTATTTAATTATTTATTTATTAATAATTTATTTAATTATTTATTTATTAATAATATTTTAATTTTAATTTATTTTAATTTTATTTTGTTAGGAAAGGCAAGAAGTTTTGTTTGCACGCATTGAAAATATCGTTAACGAATCTATTGAAGGGTTAAATGTTATATGCGTTATTGCGGTATTTTGGAGAACAATAAGCATTTCTAACAGGAGTTTAATAATAATGACTTAAAATGAATTAGTTTGACTCTATTGGAGAACTGTGACCATTGAGAAAGCATGTCACTCTTTGCCACCAGTAATGTTTCAAAAAGTACAGCAGTACGTCAACAGTATATACACTGAAGTGACAAAAGTCATGGGATAGCAATATGCAAATTTTCAGATGGCAGTAGCATTGCGTAGAACAGGTATAAATGCGCAGTGCTTTCGCAGAGCTTTCATTTCTGTTCAAGTTATTCATATGAAGAGGTTTTGACGAGATGATGACCGCACGACGGGAATTAACAGACTTTGAACGCGGAATGTTAGTTGGAGCTAGACGCATGGGTCATGCTATTTCGGAAATCGGTAGGGAATTCAACATTCCCAGATCCACTGTGTCAAGAATGTGCCGAGAGTATGAAATTTCAGGCATAACATCCCACCATGGACAGCGCAGTGGTCGACCGCCTGCACTTAACGACCGAGACCGGCGATGTCTGCAAAGAGTCGTAAAGTCTAACAGACAAGGAACACTGCGTCAAATAACCGCAGAAATCAATGTGGGACGTACAAGGGACTTGTCTGTTAGAACTGTGCGGAGAAATTTGGCTTTCTTGGGCTATTCCAGCAGAAGACCGACTCGAGTGTCTTTACTGACAGAACGACATCGCCTGCAGCGACTCTCGTGGGCACGTGGGCATATCGGTTGGTCCTTAGATGAATGGAAAACCGTGGCCTGATCACGATTTCAGTTGGTAAGAGCTGATGGTAGGGTTCGAGTGTGGCGCAGACCCCACGAAGCCATGGACCCAAACTGTCAGCAAGGCACTGTTCAAGCTGGTGGTGGCTCCGTAATGGTGTGGGCTGTTTTTTCATGGCATGAACTTGGTCCTCTGGTGCGACTGGACCGAACATTGACTGGAAATGCTTATGTTCAGCTACTTGGAGATCACTTGCAGCCATTCATGGACTTCATGTACCCAAACAACGATGGGATTTTTATGGATGACAATGCGCCATGTCACCGGGCCACAACTGTTCGCGATTGGTTTGAAGAACATTCTGGACAATTCCAACGAATGATCTGGCCACCTAGATCGCCCGACATGAATCCCATCGAGCATTTATGGGACATCATCGAGAGGTCTGTTCGTGCCCAAAATCCTGCACCATCAACGCTTTCACAATTATGGACGTCTATCGAGACAGCATGGCGAAAGGAGGGCCGACACGATATTAAGAGGTGTCCCATGACTTTTGTCACTTCAGTGTATATGGCTATATATTTTTATATTACTTATATATGTCTATATATTTTTATATTACTTATATATGGCTATATGTTTTTATATTGCTTATATATGGCTGTATGTTTTTATATTACTTACATGTGGTTCATTAATTTTATTAATTTGATGAATTATGTTCAATGATATGTTATATTATGTTATGTTCCAAATTCTGTAAGCATAATGTTATTTAACTTTCTTCTTGTTTCTATATTTACTTATATATGACTCTATGTTTTTATATTACTTGTACACTATGTGGAAGAAAGTGATGGGACACGACACTATAACGACATAAACCCATATTTATTAAAATTAATAGGAGGTAGGGCCTCCTTTGGCTGCGATCACAGCTGCAACCCTTCTGGGCATGCTTTCCACTAAATTAGCCATAGTAGCAAGAGGAATTTCCTTCCAAATGTTTAACAGGAAGTTCCATAGTTCAGGCTTGCTTTTGGGGAGTGGGGTGCAGGCCCTCAACCGACGGTCCAATTCGTCCCAGAGATGTTCAATTGGGTTAAGATCAGGGCTCTGCGCCGGCCACTCCATGCGTTTAACGCTGTTGTTCACATACCAATCAAGAGTCCTCCTTGCAACATGGCATGTTGCGTTGTCGTCTTGATACCAGCAATCATCTATACCGTACGTTGCCCACAAGGTAGGAAGGACATGATTGTCGAGAATATCACAGTATCTATCGGCATTCATCGCACCATCAACCTTCACCAGTGGGCCCGCCCCATACCAGGAGAAACAGGCCCATACCATCAATCCTCCTCCACCAAACTTTACAGTTGGGACGACACAATCGGGCAAAAGGCGTTCTCCTGGTAAACGCCATACCCAAACACGTCCATCGGAACGGAAAAGGGTAAATCGTGACTCGTCACTCCAAAGGACGCGTTTCCAGTCATCCAGAGTCCAAGTACGGTGGTCTTTGGCCCATCGAAGGCGCGCTTTCTTATTGGTTTTCGTAATCAAAGGCTTATGGGCCGCCGAACGTCCAGTGTAACCTAACTTATGGGCCTCGATACGAAGAGTCTTGGTCAAAACGGCCACACCTGTGGCTTGTCTAAACTCATTAGCGATGTTATCCATGGATGTTTGTCGGTTACTTCGAATCTCCCTGCCAAGCACCCGCCGGTCCCTGCTGGCGAGAACTGTAGGTCATCCACTTCGGGGTTTGTTCTGACAGTGTCCCTCAGTCTTGTAGCGACACACAACACGTGCTACAGTTGATTTTGAGCAGTTACGGAGACGGGATATCTCCCTAATTGACACCTTGGCAAGAAGCAATCCAACCAACACACCTTTCTCGAACTCAGACAACTCTTCCCGTGGCGGTATCTTGACAAAAAACAACTCTAGTCGACTCCACAGAGTATTTATAGGATATGGCTCACACGTGATACCTATTATTGCGCATGTGTCAGCTGTATTGTCGACTTTTTTACTTTTCGAGGGGTGTCCCGTCACTTTCTTCCAGATAGTGTATATGGCTATATGTTTTTATATTACTTATACATGACCATATGTTTTTATATTACTTATACATGACCATATGTTTTTATATTACTTATATATGGCAATATATTTTTATATTACTTATATATGGTGCATTAATTTTACTAATTTGATAAGTTATTTCCGTTTCAAAATTCTGTAAGCAGATTTTAGTTGGAATCTAAATAATTTATTATTAAAATAGAAATATTTAAAAAGCCTAAAATGTTTAAAAGATTAAAGCCAGCAATACATATTTACAAATAATTTCCAACACTATCGCTGCTTTTATTAATGTTATTTAACTTTCCTCTTGTTTTTATATTTACTTATATATGGCTATATATTTTTATATTACTTATATATGGCTATATATTCTTATATTACTTATATATGACATATATTTTTATATTACTTATATATGGCTATATGTTTTATATTACTTTTATGTGGTGCATTAATTTTATTAATTTAATGAGTTATTTCTGTTTCAAAATTCTGTAAGAAGATCTTAGTTGGAAATAAATAATTTATTATTAAAATATAAATATTTAAAAAGTCTAAAGCCAGCAATACATATTTACAACAATGTAACGATTTTTCACTTTAGATCATTCCAATAAATGTCGAAAATCACTTTTTCTATCGGATGTTGTATGTTTAATAAAAATAATAACGGTTTAGACTACTTAAATATATATGCCAATTTTAAAGCCAAGAAGGGCGAGTGCTGCCGAAAAAACAGCAACCTCGCCGGAGCGGCATTTAAAGTTTGCATTGCACGAGCGAAAGAGTGCAAAACTGCGCTTTGCGAAAGTTGGCGGCATAACGCAATTACAGAGCCCAAAGCGGGTCGTGATCAAATCCATTTTCCGTAAAGCAAAACGAACCCTGTCCGGGCACTTACCAGATTCTATTCAATCTATTTTCCGCCGAAAGGCCCCAACCATAAATAATAACAAAAGAATGAACAAAAAATACACCCCTTTTCGAAAGAAGAAGAAAAAAAGAGAGAAGGGAGGCCATAAAAAAGAAAGAAAGAAAAGGGGCGCGACAGTTGTCTCTGCAAAACGGTCGCCAATTTCGCCTGGCGAAACTCAATTTAACGCGGCGAAAGGTTGGGGGGAATATTATTAAATTTTCTCGATTTTCATGAATGACAAAATTAAATGATGCGACATTCTGGTTAATGGGTTTTCGCGCTTTCGCGACATTATCACCCCGCATTACTGGCCATGACGGTAAATGAATGTTTTATACGTCTCCCATTTTTTTTTTTAGCGGGATCAGAAGTGGAAAGAGGTGGGGTGGACGGGTGAGTGAAGTGATTATTTTTTTCTCACACCTCACTTTTCACTATTATTTCTATTATTGTTTGCATCATTTGGGGGTTCTTAGGTATTTCTTTGGGAACACTTTTTTTTATTTTTGATTTTTCGCTAATGTTATTACGCGGCAATTTCCTGCCCATTTTGGGAGACCGCATATTGTACAAAGAACGCAGCGAAAAAATAAAATAAAAAGCGTAATGTGTAAAAAAATTACTGGAAAGACTTTATTCGCAAAGGATATTTGGTAATGCCATCAAGTACTTTTTCCAGTAGAATTCAATCAGCAAGCCGGCCTCGTAATAAAAATTTCGGAGGGCTTTCTTTCTGATTTAAGTAATTGCTTTATAAACATGACCGTGGAATGGTTACAGTTAAACCACATTATTCGATTTGTAAAAAAAGCGAATGTCCATTATTGCAATTAGCTGTGAGATTGGCTAAAGTTTGCTTTATTGGTAATTCCAACTTGGGGACATTTTCTGATAAAGAAAAAAAAACAAAAACAATATTTCCATAAGACCAACAATTAATTCAATTAATGGGATAAAGTGAATTACTGATTGGAAAAACCCCAAGTTAATTGGAAATATAAAAAAATAAATAAAGTAGGTAATTTTTAATAAATGTGGTAGAGGAATTTACTTATTAATTTTCAAGATAAAATGCACTCGTTAATCTGGAAGAAAAGTAATATTTAGGGGGGGAAAAAAACGCGATACAAATTTATAATCATTGTTGAATTAAATAATCTAAATTACCCTTTTATTGGAAATTAATAAAAAAAATTCAGATCTCCATTTAATTTAGAAATTTTTACGGGCGTCGCAGTCGTATTTAATATAAGGAAAAAAAAACTTTAATAATTGGATTTCGTTTCAAAATTAATTAATGTTTGAAAAAATTTAAAATATAATTTCAGCAATGATTTGAATCACTTCATTTAGTTTTAAAAATATTAATGTTAACAAAAGCATAACTTTTCCTTCTCGTGTATTTTAATAATGAAATTGTTTATTTTTTATTAATAATTACATTTTATTCAAAGGAATATACATTTTTTTATTTTATTAAAGCTCAGAATAAACTGATATTAAATATATTTATTTATTTATTAATTTTTTGTAATGCAACCACTTACTTGCAGTATATTAAATTCTTGAGTAAAGAAAATTTTTGTAATAACTCTTTTTTATATAAAACTTAACATGAATTAGTAAATTTATTTTAACAGAAAGATATCTTTAAATTCTACTGAAATATTTAAAATAAAGTTCGTAAGAAACGACCAGCATTTAGTGGAATATTTTTATTATATTAATTTATATTTTTAGTAAATTAATTTATATTTTGTTCATTAATTTATATTTTGTTAATTAATATATATTTTGCAAATTAATTTATATTTTTAGTACATTAATTTACATGTTATAATATATTAATTTATATTTTGTTAATTAATATATATTTTGCAAATTAATTTATATTTTAGTACATTAATTTACATGTTATTATATTAATTTATATTTTAGCATATTAATTTATGTATTGATTCTTCATATAGGAACAAATTAACTTTGATAACTCTTTTTTTTATATTTCGGATTTCTTTTAAGAAGTGAAATTATATAATATTAAAAGCTTTGATTATTAAGTTTTCCCAACTTACATTAGATGTCAATAATCTTAATTTGAAGCATTAAAAAATGAAGCGTAAAGTAAATTAATTTTTTTTATTTCTAAAATGTCTTCTTCATTATAATATAAGGGTAAGTTTCCAATTCAATTTTAAAAAAAATGTATTTTTTTTAAAGTTGCTTATTTTGCTAGTTGCTTATTTGTTTTGTTTCTTCATGTTGGGCAAAATTATCCAGGTGGATTGGGTTTACGAACTGCAAAAACCCTCTCTTTAGTGCAAGTTCACTCCAAGCTTTTATGTGTTGTTTTTTTTTGCATATCTCATGTGATTCAATACTGTATGTGAGCATCCATACCTATGTCGCAGGAATGTAGCAACTTCTTAGCTCTCTCAACTTCTAAGCTTCATGTATTACAGGTTCCAGATGGCAATACAGAGAGAGGTCTGCAAGAAGAGCTGTTGTTGCGTTTCAACTTCCGTGGAGCCCAGATCCGTGGATGACCCTTCTATTCACTGATGAGTCTTGGTTTAACGTAACAAGTAATCATCTACGTATGTTTATCTGAAGAGATCTAACGACCCAGTACTTGTATCCAGTTCAGAGATGGATACGACTATAACATTGAAAGGTTTTAGGCAAGTATCATACTGGATGGGCGCCCAGTTCTTCATGTTTTTGTCAGAGACTGTGATTGCTGTGAAGTATAAAGAATGAAATCTTGGTGCTTTATGTTAGTCTTTTCAGGGGTGCGATTGCTTATAATTTCATTTTCTTCTATTCTTTACTATATTTGATAACTTTGCTCCTCAATATAAAAAAATGCATTTTTTAAGCTGCTTATTTTATTATAATTGGGCAAAATTGTCCAGGTGGATTGTCCTTTGGGTTTCCAAACTACGAAAACTTCCGCTTTAATGCAAGTTCATTCCAAGCTTTGCTCTGTTCGCACATATCGCATGTGATTCAACATTGTATGTGTGCATGTAGTAGGAATGTAGCCTTTTCATGAACACTGTTGGCTATGGTTTTATTTTAATGGACGAATTCACTCTTTAACATAGGATTCTTCTGATCTATTAAATTCTGGGCTGATGGTCAAAATATACAACAAGATATATATATATATATTGAGAAGAGGACTACCACAATTTTTCAATATTAATGGCAGTTGTCTACAAAATCCAACTAGTTACTAAGAATTTTAAAGTAGCTAGTATGTATAATTGTAATAAATTTAGAATATTTATTTTTCATAACATTTCTATATCAACTGTATAGGCAGCAGTAAGAACTTTTGTGTAAGTAGTAATAATGTCAGATGTCGATAGTTGAGTGAATAGCTATCTGACGCTCGGCGCCACAGGGTTTGAGTCGTGGCTGTGCCATCGGTGCTTGTAATGGTTCGGAATCCACTTTAAACCGTAGGTCCCAGTCTAATATGACTTTTGAGAGTAGGGCTGACAACCCTATCTCGTAAAAAGAAATCTCCTGTCTCGAAACCTGCCAGTAGGCAAACGGCCTTTCTTCACCATAGAGCTGTTGCGCTAATAAAGGAGAAGTAATATCAGATATATAAAGCGAAAAAAGGAATGGAAAAATGTTGTTACCTTGAAGAGCACTGGCATAAATATTTTTAATGGATGAATGAATTTATATTAATTTGAGCCCGAAATGCACGTTCCGATAGGTGAAAGGGGACTAATTTAATCGGAGGAGGATGAAAGTTTATAATAATAAGTTTAGAAATAAGGCAGCAAAGCAAGTGTGGGTCGAAGGCGCTTCGACTTTCTAAGAACACTCCGCCCGTTCATTCACCATCCAGAAAACCTGCTGAGATATAATCAAATTAGCGGAGTAGTTGATGGTAAAAAGATAAATTTTTCCTAAAATCAAAGTGCTGTTCACAGAATGATAATAGAGGGTGCCGTTTTCCAAGAGATTTTCCAAAGGGTAGCGCTTGACGTCAGGAATTTTATTAATAAGATGGCATAAAATAATTATGGTAATGGGGCAATAATTGCTTAATTTTATTTTTTGTTAAAACGACAGTCGTTTTAATTGGTTTTTGAATAGTAGAAGCTATTTCGTAGAATTTAATTGGAGAAATTAAATCATCTTGAAATTGAAGATGAAAATTAGAAATAGCTGTAAACGTTACAAAACAAATCTGAAAGTATTTATACGTTTTTATACATTAAACAAGGGATTTGTGTATGTGTGTTATTTACATTTTTGTGCGTAATCTTTTTTTAAATTAATAATTATAATTATATGAGCATTTCTCATGAATTTAAAATTATCGCATCTAAACTCTGCTAAAATGATGAATTCTCCCCTTCTGAATCCATTTTTTTTTATTCCTATTATTAATTCACACTCTCCCTAAATATATCTTGTTCAAATTTTTAATCGTTCATAAAATACATTTTATTCATCCAATCAAGTTCAAATACATTTTTTTTTTAACTTGTAGTGGATGACACTGGATGTTAATACAATTTTTTCAAATATTAATTCAGTAATTAAATTGAATTAATTAATTTTGATTTTTTTAGATGTAAGTTGCATATATCTACCAATAGAGGGCGCCATATAAACTTAAAAAAATGAATGCAAATTATTTATAAAGGACTTTCTGCAATAGAGTGAAATAAAAGTAGGAATTGACTTTAAGATTTTTTTTTTTATTACTTGTTGTCTATTGCATAGCCAAATACTGTAACTTTTTAAAGTAAAATTGTGTTTTTAATTTATTTTACAAATCGTTTGTTTCATCACAATTTGCTGACTTCCATCTGTCTTACAAATATTTTAATATATTATCAGTTTTACAAATACATTACCACTCTCCTCCCTATTGAATCCATTTTTGTTGTTGTTGTTGCTGTTTATTGCGTAGCCAAAAAACTGTAACTTTTTTAAGTAATACTACGTTTTTAAGTTAATTTAAAAATAGTATGTTACATCCCCATTAGCTCACATCGATTTGCTTTAATATTTTTGCATACGCATGCGGTAAATACAAATTATAACATAAAAATTTTATTTAACCAAATTGCCTCTTTTGCATTGAAACAAGTCAACTTAAAAATGCTTTTATTTTATTTATATTTTGTTTTAATTATTTAGAATAAATTTGCAATGAGTTTGTAATTAAGTAATGAAGAATAAAATGTTATTCGCAAAAGTTTTCGGGTAACAACAATCAGCCCAATTTGACTCCCAATTAATCCTAAAATTATTACTGCTATTTACGTTGATGACACTGCTATCCTTTGCAAAAATAAAAACACTAAATTCTTAGCTATCACCCTTACTAATTACTTTTAATTTATTTATTTTTATTTCCATTAGTGGGGAGTGCATACTACTGTGTCCAAAAAGTTAGACCAATTTTCAATTTAAAATTCCCGGGGAATATGGAATTTCAATTTTTTTGTCCTACCTAAAAAAGACAATTTTTTAGGTTGTTGGCCCTGCCCTTGACATCTGTGTGAAATTTCACGTCAAAATATTCCTTAGTGTTTGAGTTACGCTTGTCTTTGTGAGAAGCTAAAACTGGCATTAAATTTCCGGCGATTTTTGTAATGTCTGAATTAATGGAGCAAAGAACTATTTATTTGCGGAAACGTATAGAATGTTGCAGAAGGCAATCGGTGAGCATTCTTATATCGGAAAGAAATGCTTATAAATGGTATAAACAGTTCAAAGAATGCAGAGAACGCTTTGAAGACGAAGAGCCCTCTGGTCGACCCTCAACCTCAACCGACGAAACTCACGTCCAAAAATTTAAAGATCTGGTGCTTGAAAACCGTCGATTTACAATTAGAGACCTTGCTGATGATGTTGATGGTCAATTCCTTTTTGGGCCACAAACGCATCAAATATCGATTGGTACCGAAAACAATGAATGCCCCAGCTCACACTGCATTGATTCTTCGTGACTTTTTTGCCAAAAGTGAAACCCATATCGTTCCACAACCATCGTATTCCCACCCTAAACTCAAAAGACCACTCCGGGAACACCGTTTTGAGTCTGTTGAAGAGATTCAACGTGAATCGCCGCGCGCTTTGAAAGCCATCCCGGACAATGATTTTTTAGCATGCATTTAGGATTGGAAGTTGGCATAAGTGCATTATGTCCGGACGGGATTACTTTGAAGACGATGAAATAAATTTGTAAAAATAAATAAAGGATTTTGGAAAAAAAAAATAATAATTGTTCTTACTTTTTGGGCACAGTAGTACATATAAACAAATACAATAAGGAAAGGGGGAAAAACCCATCAAAACATAGTAGAAGTGAAGACCGATTTCGTTGCCTCAAGAAGGTCTCTGGCATGCCAATATCTTGCAATTCGGAGTTAGTTCCATGGAGTTTCTTGTAACATTGCAGGTGTTTCCTATTCATAGGCTCTTTCAAGTCACAAAGACGAGAGTAGGGCTGGTCATATACCCCTACACGATATAAGTGTTCACACAAACAATCATGTCCTGTTATAAGTCTGTAAAGAGCTACTGCATTTCTGCGAGGCTTGTCTGGTTTTGAATCGAGCTCCAATTCTTATTCTTTATTCTCTCCCGTAACTCTGAAATGTCTTTTATATATAGTTTTACAGAATATTACAGCATTCCAGAGTAATTTGATTGAAGAAATTTAGGCCCTTTCGAGCAAGAAAATTAGCCCGCTCGTTATCGTAGATACCACAGTGGTTAGGTATCCACTGAAGAATTGCGCTTTTGTTCTTCTGCTCTAGAAGTCCGATGAGCTCCCGGCACTTAAGTATTTCATTCAAAAAAGTGCTGATTGCTTTAATTGCAACCTGGGAGTCAGATATAATGCGACTCTTTCAAACTTATAGTGAATGGACAACAGTTGTTTCAGTGCAATATGCATGGTATGAACTTCACTATCAAAAGCGGCTCTGTGTTTTCCAGCGGACACATAGAACGAAAACAAATATGAAAAAAACTTCAGAACCTGCTATCATATGAGAGTCAGAATAGGAGCCATCTGTGAAGACATGTAGCCAATTGTGCTCTGGATAGTCAGTATGTATGGCTTCCAAAGCTAGGGATTTCACAATTTCTGGAGCTGTCTGCTTCATTATAATGTAATTCTTAAGGTTTAATTTTCTTTCAATCCTACTTAACTTAATTGAATTTAATGGTCTTAATTTTTCTGAACTTTCTCACAGAATTTCTAATTTTTTTCTCACAAACTGAGTCATTTGAATAAATCCAAGTTGTGTTTTGAAGTTTTTCATTTTTGGTTGATAGTTAAACCAGAAAAAGTCTTCATTTCGCATAAGTTTTCCATACAAGAACAAAGTGATGGGTTGGATAGGTTTAATAATAGTTCTAATCACCTTAAAGTTCTCAATAACTGGTTCAACAAATAGAAGATTTCTTTAAATGGTGACAAAACTGAATCCGTTATTTTTTATGCTGGTAATAAACTTAAGAAGCCTGTGATCAAAATCAACAATGTTATAATTCATTGGAGTAATCAATGTTTAAGCGTTATTCCGGATCACCATTTAACTTGGAAACAACATTTATTGCATACTAAAACAAAATTTCGTACTGCTTTCTGCAAACTCTATCCTGTTATTAATAGAAATTCTATTATGACTAGGGGTAATAAACTTCTTCTATATACTGCCATTCTTCGTCCTATCTTAACCTGCGCTTATTTGATTTGGTCTTAAGCGGCTAAATCTAATCTTAAAACTACTGAAACCTTACAAATAATCTCTTTTAAATGATTTATGCGTAATTCTGATCTTATTAAAGTTATTAACATTTCTTCTTTATTTGATTTTCTTAAACCTATTTCCAAAAAGGATTTATATTCCTATTTAAATTCTTTAAGACACATGATAGCTATAACAATACGGCAATCCTGGAGATTAAATCTATTTCTGATAATGCTCTTAAATGGCCGCGTAAAATTTTACTCTAAGTTTTTATTTTTTAATGTTTCTGTAAATTATTTTATGATTTTGTAAATTTGTAAATTTACACTGGGCAATATTCAAATGCTTTCAATTGTTTCTTTCCTGTTATATCAGAGATGAAGCTCTCATGGGCTAAATATCTATAAAATCTTAAACGTCAACAAGTCAAGATTTTGGCTTACAAGGTAGGCTCAATAAAATAAAGCGTAACCCTTTAAGAAAGCTCTATAGTCATACTCATTTAAAAGGAATAGAAAATGTATTCTAGAATAGAAATTGTAGTCAAAATTCCATATATTAATAATTTTATGAATTATCTTTTCATTGCACTAATTTGATTCAAGTCATAAAAAAAAGAACGAATAATACTAATATCTAAAAACAATAATAAAAAAATAAAATTACTCAAACTTATAAATTAAAATTACCCTTTTCAACTTTTTTTTTTTCATAAATAAATAATACTATATTTAATAAAAACTAAACTAGGAGACCTGCAATCTCAATCAGCAAATTCAAGTGCAATGAAAAAATTGACACTGATAAGAAAAACATTGGTTCAACGAAATATTTAACAAAAAATAATTGTGCCTAAGTGAGAAATGGTTTATAAGTTCGTGCACATATCCATTTCATTAATGGTCTTGCAGGGGGAAGCACTACAGCCTTATTGAAATGATACATGCAATACACATCTGTATTTCCCAAAGAAATAAATTTTATTAATGCTCTGGGGAAAAAAACTTTTACTTCTAGATTATTTACGAATCTTTCTTTTTTTATTTCGTGATGTTTTAATGCATTATATACTTTAGTTTGTTGCTATATTAAAATTATGTTCATCGTTAATTTTGAATGGTCTTTAATCTAAAATATCGGTTAATAAAGGATTAAGTTAGGCTCTCTGTCATTTTAAATAATGTTATTATTTTGAACATATTTTCTCTGGACTTCTTCTTTTTGAACACATAACTACTCGAATTTCTTTCTACTCTTTACTAATTTTGTTTATTCTAATTAAATTTTCTAAAGCTTCTAAATTCTAATTAACTCTAAATTTTCTAAGTTCTAATTTAGCTCTTCACAGAAGTAGAGTAAAGACGAAACACAGATGTTATTATATATAATACTGTGCACAAAAAGTAAGACCAATTTTTAATTTTTTTGCAAAAGCTCTTTATTTATTCTTCCAAATTTATTTCATCGTCTTCAAAATAATCCCGTCTGGACACAATGCACTTATGCCAATGTTTTTTCCAATCCTTAACGCATGCTAAAAAGTCATTGGCAGGGGTGGTCTTCAAAGCGCGCGGCGATTCACGTTGCATATCTTTAATCGACTCGAAACGGTGTCCCCGGAGTAGTCTTTTGAGTTTAGAGAACAGCCAGAAGTTGCACGGTTAAATCAGGTGAATACAGTGGTTTCGGAATGATATGGGTTTCATTTTTGGCGAAAAAGTCACGAAGATTCAATGCAGTGTGAGCTGGCGCATTATCATGATACAAAAACCAAGAGTAGTCTTTCCATAAATGTGGCCTGTTTTTGCGAATAGCTTCACGCAAACGACGCATAACAATCAAATAATATTCCTTGTTGACAGTTTGACCCGGTGGAAGGAATTCATAGTACACCACACCACTGATCGAAGAAAAAAGTCAACATGACCTTGATTTTTAAGTGGCTTTGGCGGGCTTTTTCCGGTCTTGCTTCACTTTTGTCACCATATTCGCTCGATTGATCAGTTGTTTCCGGGTCGTAAGCATAAATCCAAGTCTCATCTCCAGTTATGATATATTTCAACTTGTCCTGATAGTCAGAAAGCATTGTTTCACACACTTCAACGCAATGATATTTTCCCAAAAAATTCAGTATTTTTGGTACCAATCGAGATTTGATGCGTTTGAGGCCCAAAGCATCTTTTAAAATGGAATTGACCAATCCTTTTGAAATTCCAAAATTAGCAGTAATGTCCCTAATTGTAAATCGAGGGTGATTGCAAGCACCAAATCTTTAATTTTTTGGACTTGAGCTTCGTCGGTTGAGGTGGATGGTCGACCAGAGCGCTCTTCGTCTTCAACACGTTCTCTTCCTTTTTAACTGTTTATATCACTTCTAAATATTTCTTTCCGATATAGGAATGCTCACGGAACGCCTTATGCAAAATTCTATACATTTCCGCAAATAAAATTGAATACAAGTTCTTTGCTCAATTAATTCAGACATTTCAAAAATCGTCGGAATCAGTTTTAGCGTCTCACAAAGCCAAGCGTAACTCAAACACTAATGAATATTTTGTCGTGACTAATGAATATTTTGACGTGAAATTTCACACAGGTGTCAAAGACAGTGCCAACAACCTAAAATTCCATATGCCTGGAAAATTTAAATTAAAAATGATATAAATAATTATTTTATAAAATTTGTCACGATGTTTACTTAACTTTTAAGTCATCCTATTATTTAAAATTTTAATAATATAACTATTAATTAAATAAAAAAAAACCAGTTAAATGTAATTTCCAATTTAAAAAACACATTTTTATCACCTAATTCTTTTTTAATTAAATGACTTCGCATTTTGTGTATTATTTTTATTTTTATGTATGCTTTATTTTATTTATTATCTTGTAAACTTTTTTTTAACAATAAATAATTCTTTGAACTATTTTTGCCATAGAAAGAACTTCGCCAATAGAAATAAAAACCATTTTCAAAATCACCGCAATATATAGTATGTGTGTGTGTAATCGTCAGTGTCCTGTAGTTGCGGTCGAATATCCCTTGAATTGTCTATTTATGGAGGGAGGGGAAAGGACAGCTTCTGTTGCGATGGAGCCCCCCTAGGTAGAAGTCTGATTTAGCTCTGTGACGCTTTTACAGTCATATGAGACCGGAACCTATGGTTTAAAGTGAATTCCAAACCACTACAAACATTCATGGCTCCGCCGGGATTCGAACCCAAAACCTATAGCATTGAATGCCAGCCACTCGGTCATTCTGGCCCACGCTTTATTATTATTAGTCTTATTATTAATCAGTTATAGCCCTTATTATAATTAATTATAATAAGGGCTATTTAATTAGTTTAGCCCGTGGCCGATATAGTTATTGCCCTTTAAGCCCGATAACATACGACGGTGGGGGTGAAGCATTTTTGAAGTATTTTCATGAAAAAGCCTAACCAGCAGCATAGATTATTTTAATTATTATTTTAGTATCATTGGAGTCAATGTCTACTAAAAATTTAAATCAGTAAAATTTAAATATAAAAAAATTTCAGATCTTAAAGGGATAGTCCGCATCTTCATAGAAAACCGCTTTTTTTTTTATTCCCACTAATGCATGTAATGTACGAGACTTCAGATCATACATCATTCCAATAAAGGATGAATCAGCTTCTTCCAAGATGAGCTAATTAATGGCTTTTGAATATAATGGTTTATTTCAAACACATAAATATTTTTCATTAAACGATTTGTATTTATTTATTTTTAACTAAAACCAGAAAAAGAAGAAAATAATTTTCTTTTCAACTAGACAGGGCATTTGGAGATCTTTTACATAGGAGAAATGGAAGCAGAACAGAATTTAATATTTCGTTGTTTTTACAGCCGACCCTCTCTGTGAAGTTCAATTTATTTCCGACAGATGGCGCAACACAACGGTAAACTTTCAGCCCGCATTTAAGTTGATGATTTAAGTGGAAGCATTTTCATCTTCACACTGGTTTTTATCATTTCACGATAATTTGATTATTAAATGATTTTTTCAAACCAAATTTACAGCAGAAACCATATTGCAAATTATTAAACTGCTTTTTTTATTTGTGAAAAAAATGTCACTTTTTTTATGAAAGAATAGAGCATAAAATATTTTCCAGATCAATGATAAATGAAAGAGTAAAGATTAAAATATTAGAAAATATGTTAAAATTTTTAATAAAATTACAGGCTATATGTATATATGCTCCTATATACGTATATATATATATTATATATATGCACTATTTCATATTTATATACATATATATATATATATATTCGTTGAAGAAAACTTTTACGAGTAAAATAGTTCTTAAAATCATTTCCCGTTTTTTTGGAGATGGAGTTTGTATAAAATAAACCAGTCTAATATGTTGAAAAAATTTCATTACATTTAAACAAATAAACTAAAAATAAGGTTTTAAATCCAAAATGAAATAAAAGATGGAAATGAAATTAATAAAAACAAAAAATTAAATAAATAAACACATACATAATAATAAAAGCAACTCAAATAAATAAACTCAAACAATAAATAGTCGCTAGCTTATATAGAATTTTAAGCAATTAATATTATTTAAACATTAGAAACATATTTCATGTCAAAAATTAAGAAAGAAAATATTTTAATTATAATTTTTTTGCGAACCAAAGTAAAAATATGTGCTATATATTATAAAATTATTTAAAAAGGCAATTTTAAAATAAAATAATTAAATAAGATTTACATGTTTCGGGATTGAAGTGAAAAGAAATATTAGAATAAAAAAAAATTTTTTTTAGCTGATGATTATGAATTTAATTAACATAGCCAAGCAAAACATTAAATTAAACGCATCAAATAATATTATGCAAATATTAATTTCAGATTTATATAAAAATGAATACAATTAGGTCTCTAAGCATTTTTTTAAATCTTAAAATTATAAGATTATTAATATTTCTACTAAAACTTTTTCAAAAGATGAAAAAAGCATGCTCTAATTATCTAAGTGTGTTTTTCTAAATTTTAAATTGGGAAATATTTTATTATTATTAAATAATTTTAATTTCAATGCATATTTTTGGTTTTAAATTTCTATGAATATTCATATTTTCACTTTTATATTCAAGCAATTAAAACAGGAAGGCACTTATAAATATTTAAATTAAGAAGGCACTATTTAATACCTGAATTTTATGACGCGGATTATAAAAAAGTATTTGTTAACAATGAATTATATAAATTTTATAATTTTTTTAGTATTTGTTTTAATTTTTGCAGTAATGAAGCTCGAAAATAATTAAGTCTCATGCTTATTATTTTTCGACTTTTTTAATTTGCAGGCCTTAAGATGTGTGTTAATCCAAACAGGGTCGAGCCTTTTAATATGTCTTTTAGTAATAACCATATGTACTTCATTTAGCCTAATTTTAAAATGGAACATGTTTTATATAAATGTATAATAATAAATAAATAATATAATATGATAAAACAACAATGACTTATTCAAATTTACTAAGTATTTTAGTATTTATTTCATTTTTGTAGTAATCCAGCGCAAAAATAATTAAATGACATGTTTATTATTTATCGATATTTTTAGTATTCATGCCTTAAAATGTTTGTTAATAAACCTGTTTCCATATTAATACAAACAGGCTCGAGCATTTTATTATGTCATTTAGTAATAACCATATCTACCTCATTTGGCTTATTTTTAAGGTGGAACATGTTTTTATATAATAATAAATAAGTAATATAGCATATAATATAATATCTTATTATATAAGACAACAATGAACTACATAAATTTAAATTGAATTACGTTAATTAAATTACATAAATATAATAAGTATTGTTTCTATTTTTGTAATAATCAAGCGCGAAAATAATTAAGTGACATATTTATTATTAATAGACTTCTTTAATATTCATGCCTCAAAATGCTTGTTAACAAATCTGTGATAATCCAAACAGGTTCACGCATTTTAATATGTCATTTAGTAACAAAAATGCCTTTTTCATTTAGTGTAATTTTAAAATATTACATGTGTTTTACCAATAAATATTGTAGAGATATTTTTTTAAATACATAGATAGATATTCTGAATATTGGCTAGCACTCTATTAATAAACAATATGACCTTCTAGTCTGCAGCAAAATAGAAAACATTGAATAAAATATCATTATAATATTTAAATGTTAATTTTTTTTATTAATTACCACTGTAGGGATTTGTGCCTCCCTTCTTCAGAAAATAAAAATAATTTTTTGCAACAATATGCCAATTAAATTGTAAAGTTAATTGTAAAGTGGTTAAAGTACGTTAGCTGTAAAATGCATAGCTGATCTACGAATTGGATTATTTAAAAACTAATCTTATTTTTGTTAAGTTTTAAATTTTAATTAATTATCATAACTATTGCTTGCTAAAAAATCAATTCACCAAGTTATATTGTAATTATTAAATAATTAATTAATTTTATAAGTAATACAAAAAATTTATATAATATATGAATTGTGATATATCCCTTGTGAGCGAATCATAATTTTGAGTACAGCTTTTTTGAACGATATTTGGGCAGAATTATTTTTTAATGAATTAATATTATAATTTTAGTGCCTGAATGGCCGAGTGGCCAGCGCTCTGGCACTCGGTACCACAAGTTCCGGGTTCGAGTCCCGGCAGTGGCATGGATGTTTGTAGTGGTTCGGAATCCACTTTAAATGGTAGGTCCCGGTTCTAATAGGATCGTAGAGCGTTGCGGGGGGCATTGTTACTCCGCGTCCGTGGCTTATCTTCATGTTACACGCTCCTTCTGGGTCATGCAAAGTGCGTACGTCTGTCAAGCGCTTGTCTTAAGGCATCCAAGACCAAAAAAAAATGTTATGATTTTTTTAATTTTATTTTGTAGGTTTTTAATTTCACACTTGTGTGCAGATCATAATTTTGAGTACAGCTTTCTTGAACGAAATTTGGACTGAATTATTTTTTACTGAATTAATATTATGAATTTTTTATTTTATTTTGTGGGTTTTTAATATCTCCCTTGTGTGTGAATCATATTTTTCAGTACAGCTTTCTTGAACGAAATTTGGAGTGAATTATTTTTTAATGAATTAATATTATGATTTTTTTATTTTATCTTGTGGGTTTTTAATATGTCCCTTGTGTGTGAATCATATTTTTGAATACAACTTTCTTGAACGAAATTTGGACTGAATTATTTTTACTGAATTAATATTATGAATTTTTTATTTTATTTTGTGGGTTTTTAATATCTCCCTTGTGTGTGAATCATATTTTTGAGTACAGCTTTCTTGAACGAAATTTGGACTGAATTATTTTTACTGAATTAATATTATGAATTTTTTATTTTATTTTGTGGGTTTTTAATATCTCCCTTGTGTGTGAATCATATTTTTGAGTACAGCTTTCTTGAACGAAATTTGGACTGAATTATTTTTTACTGAATTAATATTATGAACTTTTTATTTTATTTTGTGGGTTTTTAATATCTCCCTTGTGTGTGAATCATATTTTTGAGTACAGCTTTCTTGAACAAAATTGGGACTGAATTATTTTTTAATGAATTAATATTATGATTTTTTTTATTTTATCTTGTGGGTTTTTAATATCTCCCTTGTGTATGAATCATATTTTTGAGTACAACTTTCTTGAACGAAATTTGGACTGAATTATTTTTTACTGAATTAATATTATGAATTTTTTATTTTATTTTGTGGGTTTTTAATATCTCCCTTGTGTGTGAATCATATTTTTGAGTACAGCTTTCTTGAACGAAATTTGGACTGAATTATTTTTTACTGAATTAATATTAAGAATTTTTTATTTTATTTTGTGGTTTTTTAATATCTCCCTTGTGTGTGAATCATATTTTTGAGTACAGCTTTCTTGAACGAAATTTGGACTAAATTATTTTTTAATGAATTAATATTATGATTTTTTTATTTTATCTTATGGGTTTTTAATATGTCCCTTGTGTGTGAATCAGATTTTTGAGTACAGCTTTCTTGAACGAAATTTGGACTGAATTATTCTTTACTGAATTAATATTATGAATTTTTTATTTTATTTTGTGGGTTTTTAATATCTCCCTTGTGTGTGAAACATATTTTTGAGTACAGCTTTCTTGAACGAAATTTGGACTGAATTATTTTTTAATGAATTATTATTATGATGTTTTTATTTTATCTTGAGCGTTCTTAATTTCTCCCTTTTGAGCGTATCATATTTTTGAATACAGCTTTCTTGAACGAAATTTGGACTGAATTATTTTTTACTGAATTAATATTACGAATTTTTTATTTTATTTTGTGGGTTTTTAAAATCTCCCTTGTGTGTGAATCATATTTTTGAGTACAGCTTTCTTGAACGAAATTTGGACTGAATTATTTTTTACTGAATTAATATTAAGAATATTTTATTTTATTTTGTGGGTTCTTAATTTCTACCTTTTGAGCGTATCATATTTTTGAATACAGCTTTCTTGAATGAAATTTGGACAGAATTATTTTTTACTGAATTAATATTATGAATTTTTTATTTTATTTTGTGGGTTTTTAATTTCTCCCTTGTGTGTGAATCATATTTTTGAGTAGAGCTTTCTTGAACGAAATTTGGACTGAATTATTTTTTACTGAATTAATATTATGAATTTTTTATTTTATTTTGTGGGTTTTTAATATCTCCCTTGTGTGTGAATTATATTTTTGAGTACAGCTTTCTTGAACAAATTTGGACTCAATTATTTTTTACTGAATTAATATTAAGAATTTATTTTTTTTATTTTGTGGTTTTTTAATATCTCCCTTGTGTGTGAAACATATTTTTGAGTACAGCTTTCTTGAACGAAATTTGGACTGAATTATTTTTTAATGAATTATTATTATGATGTTTTTATTTTATCTTGAGCGTTCTTAATTTCTCCCTTTTGAGCGTATCATATTTTTGAATACAGCTTTCTTGAACGAAATTTGGACTGAATTATTTTTTACTGAATTAATATTATGAATTTTTTATTTTATTTTGTGGGTTTTTAATATCTCCCTTGTGTGTGAATCATATTTTTGAGTACAGCTTTCTTGAACGAAATTTGGACTGAATTATTTTTTACTGAATTAATATTATGAATTTTTTATTTTATTTTGTGGGTTTTTAATATCTTCCTTGTGTGTGAATCATATTTTTGAGTAGAGCTTTCTTGAACGAAATTTGGACTGAATTATTTTTTACTGAATTAATATTATGAATTTTTTTTTTTATTTTGTGGGTTTTTAATATCTCCCTTGTGTGTGAATTATATTTTTGAGTACAGCTTTCTTGAACGAAATTTGGACTGAATTATTTTTTTACTGAATTAATATTAAGAATTTTTTATTTTATTTTTGTGGTTTTTTAATATCTCCCTTGTGTGTGAAACATATTTTTGAGTACAGCTTTCTTGAACGAAATTTGGACTGAATTATTTTGTAATGAATTATTATTATGATGTTTTTATTTTATCTTGAGCGTTCTTAATTTCTCCCTTTTGAGCGTATCATATTTTTGAATACAGCTTTCTTGAACGAAATTTGGACTGAATTATTTTTTACTGAATTAATATTATGAATTTTTTATTTTATTTTGTGGGTTTTTAATATCTCCCTTGTGTGTGAATCATATTTTTGAGTACAGCTTTCTTGAACGAAATTTGGACTGAATTATTTTTTAATGAATTATTATTATGATTTTTTTATTTTATCTCGTGGGTTCTTAATTTCTCCCTTGTGTGCGAATCATATTTTTGAATACAGCTTCCTTGAATGAAATTTGGACAGAATAATATTTTACTGCTGCTAAAAGCGCTCTTAAAAATTTTTATGGATACTAACAATTTCTCATGAAATATTTTGCTTAAATAATAGTTGAAATTTCATTGACGCAATTAGTGCTTGGCTGTAATGCAATAGAATTTATTTGAAATTATTGGGACATCCCAGTAATTAATTACAAAAATTATATTTAAAAATCAATAAAATTAAAAAAATACTAAATAAATATAACTAAAATTTATATTATACTTAAATTAATCAATTAATTATTATCAATAAATTTAATGATTAATTATATTTAGTTTTAATTAATCATTAAAATTAATGTAATAAATTAATATTAATGAAAATAAAAAATAAATAACGTTAAGTGATAAATTAATAAAAGTATCAATAATATTAAGTGATAAATTAATAAAAGTAGTGAATTAACTACGCAAAAGAATAATAACTAACAGTTTCGAATAATTTGATAAATATAATCGGAAAAAAAAAATTAAGTATAAAGTAATAAAATTAATTCAAAATTAACTACGCAATCATAAAGTGGTAAAATAATTTATATAGTTCTAAATATTAAAATGTCAGTGATTTAATTAAAAATATTATAATGAATTACTGCTTTTAATTTTAATTTAATTTTTGTTTTAATTGGAAGCTCTAGTCAGTGTTTTTCCACTCATTCCATGTGTTCCTGACTGTTTTTATTTGTGTTAGAAAAAAGAGTTTCTTCTAGAAATGCACATGTCACAAACTGCCAAATATTTGCTTTTAGTGTGTCTGCCACTTTATAAGTTATTCATTTTAAAAAGACGCATAGTGTGTAATTGTTTTTAATGGAAAAAAAATTCATATTTTAACGAGAAATTAAAAAATGGGATATGATGCTGCTCTGATGTGCCAAAAAAGTAAGCCAATTTAAATATATAAAACTAAAACATTACAAACAAGGCCGGATTTTCCTATAGGCTAACTGGGCTTCAGCCTAGGGCCTCAAGATCAAGAGGGACTTACATTCAAATTGTTAGTAAAATTAGAATTACTCTATTCTAAAAGCAGTAAACACTGAATCGAAAATAAGGAGCAATTCTGCACATATGACTAATAAACAAACATAAAAATGTATTGGTTAAGATCAACGCGTTCGGCTCATTGGATTTTTAAAATATGCTCTAAATAAGAATATACTCGAGAAAAATATACTCTAGAATGGCTTGTGTATTCTCCCTCAAGAGGCCGCGTTTTTTTTTGCTTTGTTTGTAAACCCTTTCCAAATATTGTATCTTCTGCAACAGAATTAACTTCTGAAGGGTTTAACGATTGGAAAAACCCTGCTATCATTCAAACTCGTGAAAATTCGGAAAATCAGAGGAATGCTATGTTAAGGTACTTAACAAGAGCAAAAGGGAAAACTTTAACTTCAAAGCTGGAGGAAGAAATAAGAAAAGAGCAGCAACATTGGCGTTACGTTATAAAAAGAGTTTTCGCTGTAATTTGCACTCTTGCAGAGCGAGGCTTACCATTTAGAGGAGACAAAGAAAAGTTTGGAACTCCAAATAAAGGCAATTACTTTGGTCCTTCTAGAACTAGTAGCAAAATATTGATATATATCACAGTAATGATGTATTTTATTATCGCTCATGTAATTTACAAACTTAAAAATGGGAGGTTAAAGGGCCTCCTCATAAGTGGAATAATCTAGGGCCTCTTTTCATCTAAATCCGGCCCTGATTTAATATATATATATATATATATATATATATATATATATATATATCCGTTTTGGCAGCCAGCAACATCTAGACTAAGTCCATGAATCCGTGTTTTCATGGATGGAGGGAAAGGGGGGCAGCTTCTGTTGTGATGGAGCACCCGTAGGTAAAAGTCTGACTTAGCTCCGTGTCGCTGAGGAAAGAGTGCAATGTCTTTTTGGAGGACTTGTTAGGAGGCATGTGCTTATCGTGTAGAAGAAAATCCTGAAAACTCTAGACTGAACATCACAAACGCCATTGAGTCTCCTCTTTTTTTTAAACAGTGCCTACGACAAAGCAGCCAGTGGATTGAACCTCCGGCCTAATGCTCACCAGCGGGGAGCGTTGATACTGAACCACGAATCGGGCATATAAATTCGTTCAATTATGCACTAGCCTGGATGCAGATTTTCTCATGTTATTTTTTATTTGTGCTTCACGAATTCCTTTCGCATTTTATTAATTCCTTAATATTCCTTAATTCCTTCCTTATTAATATGTATTAATTCCTTTCGTATTGAATTAACAAGTTCCCTTAAACAAGTAACTGCTGTCATTGATAGACGTAGCTGAAGTTTCTGTGTATCATATATTTTAGATCCGTCAGAAAAAAATTCGTAAATAGAAGTAATCTGATTATTTTCTGCCCTGCTTGTTTGCTACAAAAATCGATTCAAATTCTGAAATGGTTTTTTAATTAATATGTGCTATCAAATCAATGCTTTTTTTCTTATTAAAAATCAATTTTAATTAAATCAATCAAAATAATAATCCATTAATTATTTATTTTTCACTATATTAATTCATATAAATTCATAATCTATAACCTTCAAATATTTATACAAGTCTATTTTTTGGTTTTTATCATGTAAGTTATTGAAAAATTTAGCAAATTAAATTAAAATTAAAATTTAAATAAAAAATAGGAATTAAAATTTAAATGAAAGTTATTAATAAAATTTAAATGAAAATGATTCAAATTTAAATGATAGTTATTAATACAATTTAAACGAAAGTTTTTAATAAAATTCAAATAAAAATTGTCAATAAAATTTAAACGAAATTTGTTAAAATTTAAATGAAAGTTATTAATAAAACTTAAAGGAAAGGCAAATTTTCCCCTTTTAAAAAAAGTTGCGGGTGAAAAGTTGTCAAAAACGTCACCGTTAAGAAAGTTTTTATACAACACAAATATTCTATACTGCAAGAATCAAGGTATAAATTAAATTCCTAACAATTTTTTTTAACTATCAAAAATTCAAATTTAAATGATAGTTATTAATACAATTTAAACGAAAGTTTTTAATAAAATTCAAATAAAAATTGTCAATAAAATTTAAACGAAATTTGTTAAAATTTAAATGAAAGTTATTAATAAAACTTAAAGGTAAGGCAAATTTTCCCCTTTTAAAAAAAGTTGCGGGTGAAAAGTTGTCAAAAACGTCACCGTTAAGAAAGTTTTTATACAACACAAATATTCTATACTGCAAGAATCAAGGTATAAATTAAATTCCTAACAATTTTTTTTATCTTGACTTCCAAATAAAATTAATTATCGAAATCGATGCTATTCCCTATAGACTACTGCAGGGCATTATCGATCCCTCCCTAAACATCCCTCTGGTGACCCCTGTAAGTAGGTTTTTGCGGTAATCCCCTATTATTAAACTGGAAAATCGACCTACTCAATATCCTCTCACGCCGGCGGGCATGGACCCAGAGGGCCCAGAGGGGGTGGGGCACGTGCCCGGCGCTGCGGGACGGACACGTGACGGATTTCCGGGCCCGGATCCAACTCTCTTCTGAATCGAAATTGAAATGAGTCTATCCGATTCCAAACCCCCTCCCCCCTTCCTTCCCCCCCCCTTCTCGAAAAGACCCCCCTCCAAAAAGTTGGGGCGGTGAAGAGACAAAGGGCGTGTTAAGTACTGTGGGAGAGATACTCCGTACTGCCCCTGCAAGTGGTTAATCAGATTAGTACTGACAAAGTGGGCCCGCGTGACTTGCTTTTAGAGCACACGCGCATCTCGAAATGTACAGAAGTGGATTGGATGCACAAAATGACGAAGGATTGGATGCATAAAAAAAAAGGGGACAAAGTTATGAATGAGGAGTTAAATTAATGCGGCATTAAAAAGTCTGATTTCGGAATTCACTGACTAAAAGGGTAAACATTTAATTTCATACTTGATAAAGCGGTGGCTAAAGATGAAAAAGTACAGGGAGGATTGGGACGAGTGTCACTTCAACTTTGGATTGACTCATCAAAATAACGGGAGGTGAACAATCATTCGTTCCCTTTTTTTATTTATTTTAGCTCATTCTTTCTTATTTAAAATGGGAGCTTGTTTTCAGATTGTTTGGAGTTAAAGTCTGTGGACATTTCTTCACTCAAAACTGGAAATGCCTAGAAATGGTTGGATGCACAAAATGACGAAGGATTGGATGCACAGAAAAAGGGGACAAAGTCATGACTGAGGAGTTAAATTAATGCGGCATTAAAAAGTCTGATTTGGAATTCACTGACTAAAAGGGTAAACATTCAATGTCATACTTAGCGAATCGGTGGTACTGGGAGGATTGCGATGAGTATCACTTCAACTTTGGATTGACTCATCAAAACAATCATTCGCTCTCTTTTTTTATTTATTTTAGTTCATTCTTTCTGATTTAAAATGGGAGCTTGTTTTAAGAAAGAAAGTCCATTCTCAGATTGTTTGGAGCTAAGGTCTGTGGATATTTCTTCACTCAAAACTCGATTACTTTCAAGTAAGTAATTATAGTGTCTTTCAAGAATCAGTAAGTAAAGTCGGTTTCAAGACGTCTAATGAAGGAAATTTTATAATGTTATATGAGTCTAATTGAATTATGTTGTAGTTAATCTAAGTTCTTGAATGACTAAAAAACAAAGCAAGCTCTTTTCCTCTTATTAGTGATTTATTTACAAAATATAAAAAAAAAAAAAAAACTAACGCACATAACAAGACATAAGACATAAAGAAACAAGACACAAGAAACTTCTTACAAGACATAAAGAAATCCCATCCTAGAAAGCTTGGAAATAGAACTATAGTTTCCTATTACATATAATTTAATATATTTAGCACCATATCAAAACATTTAAGAATATAACAAAAGGAAAATAATTGCAGAAGTGCTTATATTTTAGGGAATGTTCAAACGGTATTACAATCAATAAGTACCAAAGTGAGCACGAATGGCCGAGTGTTTGGCGCTCGGTGCGGCCATGGATGTTTGTAGTGGTTCGGAATCCACTTTAAACCGTAGGTCCCTGTCTAATATGATATGTCTAATATGATCGTTGTCTTGAGATTTAGTCAGTCTTCAGCCGTCGTGGTTCATCGCTAAAGTGGAGCTGCATATGATACTTAGCCATGGCCTGCTCGCCTGCGACAGGGTCTTCTGGACCTGGTGTAGGCTTTCCTGTACCAGGGGGATTAGTAACAACATGATTAGTATGATTCTACTTTTGAATATTTGGATATTTTTATATAACAACAACATAAATACCAAACATCTGAGGACGTGGGTTCGATAAAAAAAACATGATACCTGCTATCTATGCATTCCGGTCAAGAAGAAAAAAGCCACAATAACAATCTATATATTATTTCTTTATATATAATGCAAAATGTGTGGAAGAATAGTATATTAATTTAATGAAATTTTCAGTAAATGATTTGATGTCTAAAGAATGTTTGATCACAGTAAAATTTGCACAAAAAAACCCACAGATTTGCAGTAAAATTGGAAAACATTGAATTAATATTATCTGATATTTAAATGGTTATTGTTTATTAATTTAAATAAGTAAACACTTATAATCTAATTAAAACTGGATTATTTTTTCATCAAATTCTGAAAATTTTCTAACAAATTACCAAAATAAAATAGTCATACGAGGAGGTAAGCGGCATAAAAACTGTGCTACCTGAGAACTGTGCATTCCTGGTCAACAATAAAAATAAATAAATAAATAGTTATAAAAAATAAAACGAAAAGAAAAAAAAAGAGGAGAAAAAAAACAGCTGTCAACCATATAATACTGAATAACTCATTGCTACTCAACCAGTTTTTAATAGAAAATGCGACTGTATTTTAAACCACAAAAACGTTTTCCTTTCCTCTAAAAATCTCAAAAACCCATCCTTTCTTTAAAGGTAAAAGGAAAGTCGAAATCCCACCCCATAAATTAACAGCTCTTGACGCGCCCAATAAAAGCTCCAAGCCTTCAAGCATCCATCGACTCATTTATTAAACCCATTTTACCATTCTTGGTGGTTGAAATTACCGTCAACAACAACAAGGTGGAATAGACTTGGGCTCGAAAGTATTAGTAAATTATTATTAAAATTTCACTATATTAGTCGCAGCAAATAGACTGAGTAGCTATTTCTCAGTCTATTTGCAGCGGCAAAAACCTAATGAACTCGCCGTAACAGATTGTTCCGCTAAAATTTGCTTTCCTGCCGTACTCCTAATTTCTGTTCACTTACGGAGATTCAAATAGTCATTTGAAAAAATAGTCATATCAAAAATAGTCACATCAAAAAATAGTTATATAAAAAAATAGTCATATGAAAAAAAAAACCCATAAAAACCATACCTTTTGTCTATGCATTCCTGGTCTATAAAAAATAAATAAACGTATCAACGATATAATGCGCAATAAAGCATTGTTACTCAACCAGCTTTTAGTAGCAATGCAGCTGTATTTTGCACCACAAAAACGTCTTCCTTTGCTCTGAAAATCTCAAAAACCCGTCCTTTCTTTAAGGATAAAAGGAAAGACGAAATCCACCTGATAAATTAACAGCTCTTGACACGCGCAATAAAAGCCTCAAGCCTTCGAACATCCATCGACTCATTTATTAAACCCATTTAGCCATACTTGGTGGTTGAAATTACCGTCGACAACAACAAGGTGGAATAGACTTGGGCTCGAAAAGTGCATTACTCAGTCTATTTGCAGCGGCCAAAACCTAATGACCTCGCCCTAGCAGACTGCGCCGCTAAAATATGCTTTCCTGCCGAACTCCCTAATTCGTGCTCACTTAGGGAGAGCCTCTCTCGACTTTTAGTCAGGTGGAAGGAAATTGAGGAAAACTCAAATGTGTCGAGCTCCATCGACGTCAAACGGGGCGGCGCGTCACTATGAGTAGCTCGTCAGCCCCGCTGGAGACAAACGAAAGGTGGCGGACCGCCCCATTAGAGCCCTGGCACAGCAGTTCTGCCTTTAAAGCCCCTGCTGCTTTGCTGCAGTTTTCGTCCTCCCCTGTTTGGATTGGGTAGATGGAAGCGTTTAGTTTCGGCAGAGAGTGTTGGAATGAGGGGCACGCTAAGGAAATAAAAGGACTTTTGCAGGATTTTGTATGCCATGAGAATCTATATAACAAAATATATTCATGGAACAAAAATAAATAAAACACAGTGCAGATGTATAAAATAAAAATAAAAATAAATAAACACAGGAAAGAAGGATAAAATAATAAATTGTCCAAAAGAATAAAAGAGTGATAAAAATATATACTTTATGCAAACTTAAATTTGTAGGTAAAATACGATGCTCGGTAAGCAATAACAAAAGAACTAAAGAGGTATTTTTTCAAAAATAGTATCCCATTTACTTTTCTTTGCCAGTATTTGTCCTGTCTGTATCTTCAAACTCATATTGTTAATATCTCCCAATCCCCATAGTTTGAAACTTTCAACACTTCTCAACACAAGTCATCCTCTCTCTTACAAGAAATAGTAGATCACTCCACCAATATCTACTATACTTCTATTGTACTACTTATATTCTATACTTCACTTTCCTGTGCTGCTAATTAACGGATATCTTGCAGTGGGTCATAAATCTCCCCAGTGAAATAGTACACAGGTTTACAACTGGCAATAATTATACCCATCAAATGATTTTTTGATTACAGTTGTGATTCAATCGGCAGTCATATTATCACGAGATTCTATTCGTATTTCTAATTCACTCCTTATATTCCTCCTTTTCTAATTCACTCCTTCCTGCGACCGCGAGGTTGAGGGTTCGAATCTGAACTCGGCTCCTTTTCGCAAATTTTTACCATGCTGAATATACCGGTTCTCGTTAGATCACCGAAGTCAAGCATCATTGGGCGCTGTCAGTACTTGGGTGGGTGACCACCTGGGAACACCGCGTGCCGTTGGCAAATTTGGGACCTGAATGGCCGAGTGTCTAGCGCTCTGGCGCTCGGTGCCACAGGTTTCGGGTTCGAATCCAGGCGGTACCATGGATGTTTGTAGTGGTTCGGAATCCACTTTAAGCCGTAGGTCCCGGTCTCCTATGACTGTAAGAGCGTCACGGAGCCAAAGTCAGGCTTCTACCTACGGGTGCTCCATCACAACAGAAGCTGCTTCCTTCCCCTTCAATCATGAGTACGTAAGGGCTCGTGGGCTTGGCCAGCCAAGTGGGATAAGAAACAACAACAACAACAACACTCTTTATATACATATTATTAAGTCATGGGATTACAATACCCAACTTTACTTGGTGCAAATTCTGGAAAAGTACAACTCCTTGAAATATAAATTCTTGCTGGCGATTTACAGAATGATGGATAACTTGAACACCGGATTAGAAATGGGATATCTTTTCATGAAGTTTAAATTTAAAAGCATGGATTGAAAATTAAAAAGTAATTCTATCGGAAAAAAATGTCAAAGTTAATATATAAATTATATATTAGTTTATTATATTTGTATAGACTAAATTAAAATTTTTAAAGTATAGGCAATTTATTTCCATTCGTATGTTTTGAAGAAATATTGCATATTTAAGCTACAGTGATTTATTTTTAAAAAAATTCATAGAAATACACAAATTTATTAAACTTGAATGGCTTTTAAATGCGGAAAAAGTCTATCCAAGTTGTATCAAGAGAATTATTATTGTGTGGACTCAATTTAGAACGGAAAGCCACAGACTGGGCATGTGGAGAATCGGCTCTCCTCAAAATCCTGCAATCCCAAGAAAGGTCCTATTTAATCGATGACTGTAGGATTAAAGAAAGCATACAACTGTTCAACAAATATATTTCATAGAATTGTATTATTACTATGTTATTATATTCAATATGCATGCACTCTTAATTATTATATTTACAGCTCTGAAAAAAAAAACCATTTCTCGGTGTTATTTATTTATTGTTTCAGTCTAGACAAAAGTTAACTTTTGGCCTTGTTAACTTTTTCCTTGTTAAGTCTATACTAGTTAACTTATAGCCTTGTAGCCTTGTAACCAATTAGTTAACTTTTGTAAGATGTATGTGTCTATTGAATTGAAAAGAATATATATATATATCTACAACGTAAAAAATAATAATTTAATAATTTTATAATTTTATTTCCCTTTGTACACCGGAATGGGAGTAAGATGAGGGACACGACAATTTGTTGAATGGAGAATCCTTTATTTGTTTCTAATAATGAAGGCGCCAAGGAACGACGCTGCCTACTCCAATCGTTAAGTTTCCTACAAACTCAAAGAATTCAGGTAAACTAAAATATTTTTTCACTCAGATTGTAAGGATCCATACATTAGTGAAGATTTGTTGTTGTTTTGAATACCAGATAGTACGCTGCCACTTCATTTGCAGCTACACTCATGTCCATAAATTAAGGATAATGAAGTTCGGGCAAAGAAAGAGACAGAAGCGAAACAAATTTGACTTATTTGTAAAATCTATTTATTAAACAAAAGGTAAAGAGAAAACACCATTCTTTATATACCCCTCTCTTACACTCTCGTCATTGTGACGTACTATCAGCGCCATCTGGTGGTTTCCTGTAATTTGCATATTCTTCTTCAAGATGTGTGTGATAATTCTACAGGTGAAATTTTTATTTTAGAGTTAAATTTCTGTGTGGTTCTGAATTATCCTTAATTTATGGACATGAGTGTAAAATATCAGATGTGTACCAGATTCTGCTTTACTCACGGACAGGGACGTGCTGTACTGCAACCCCAATTTGCCACAGTGGTTATAGTAGCGTTAAACGGAAAACATTGGTTGCGCAATGACCTCTATATCCTTTCTCTAGCGTCACTTGTGAAACTTGATTGGTTGGGCACTGGGTTCCATGGGTTTAATTTGATTGTTGGGCAAGGTAATTGCTGAATATTTGCATCTTGTTAGCTTTAGATGTAATGGCAATTAACTTCTTAGTTAGTTCGTCTAGACCCTCGATAAAGCTTAATAACAAAGCAAATTTTTTCATGATGGGGCAATATTTCAAGAAATTATTGTCAGGTATAGAAAGTTCTTCCAAAGGAACAGATGGAGGCTTCATTATTAACATAGGCATAATAGTTAAAGGCAGGATCATCAGGTCGGTACATTTTGGCTAGTTTAAGTTGCCTTGAATCGGCACTTGAGTTGGTGGTTATTCTTGGTTCAGGAAGCCTCTTCAGTGTGCAACATGGCCAACATTTCTTCCAGTTAATGCAAGTCGATTTTTCAATTTTTTCTTGTATTGGGAATTCTTTGATGGCGTGATCTTGACAGCATGTGAAGCACATTGGTTTAAATTTACACTTGAGGGAATTATGGTTGAAAAAGTTGCAACGAAAACATTGCATAGCAAGAGATTTTGTGTCGAGCCTTTCTATTTCACTGTGAGTTAAAGTAATCCGTTCAGTTTGCAAATGTCAACTTTTTTTATTTTTTTTTTATTTTGATAGAATGACTTGGCAAATAGGTAGAGGTCGTCTAGTTCTCGTATTGGTGAGCAGAACCACCTAACATAACAACTTGGTATATATGTCGATACGAAGTTCTTTCAATCCATCTTCGATGCGTTCACTTGAAGACCTTGAAGACGACTTTCAAAGATATTAGCTGTTTTGGTGCAATTATGAAGAAATCTGCTTGAAGCTTCCTAAAAAGTCCGCGCATATCTGAACGCTATTTTTCCCCCACGGGGGAATTTAGAATAATTGCTAAAAAGTTTGATTGTTACGTCTCTGATCCAATTCTTTAAGTTTATTACTAACTAGAGTTGCACTTCTCACCATAATAAGGGGTAGTATAGGCGTCAGTACTTCAGAAGTATCCATATTTCCATTATTTATTTTTTCTAACTAATCAAAAAAGTTAGAACTAGTAATTGGAGATTTACTTTCAGCATCTTGAGTGTGGGCTAGATTTAGATGTTAATCGCTTATTGAGGAGAACAAAAACATCCCCAGATTCCTTTTGGTTTCAGTTAGATACCGGTGATTGGTGCAATCCGTAATTTGATATTGACTATAAACTCTTAATTTCTCTTCTATGGAATTAAAATTCTGTTGAAGTTGTGGAATAGTATGTTTGCAATCAGCAGTTTCTGGACTATCATAATTTTCACCAATGAATTGTACATGTTTAAAATATTCGAATTCTCTCTTCTGGCTATCCCAGTATGGAAGACCGATGCGTTATTTCTGCCATTAAAGGCTCTTAGTGTTGGTATTATTATAATTTTTTTCTAATGCAGCTGGCAAACACTTAGACAACTGTCTTTGATGACTTAAGGCAAGCACTGCACCGGCGTTACTCACTTAGCACTACCCAGGAGGCTCGTGTAGCTTGAAGGTAAGCTACGGACGCGGAGTAACAATGCCCCCGCAACTCTTTACGATCCTGTTGGATCGGAACCTACGGTTTAAAGGGAAATTCGAACCACTACAAACATCCATGGCACCGCCGGGACTCGAACAAGAAACCTGTAAACATGAGCACCAGAGATCTAGTCACTCTGTCATCAGGCCCGAAATCACAAAAACTGATTAGGATAAAAAATTAATCAAAATGATCATTTTGTAAGGATTTTCTGAAGGATAATTAACAACTAAATAGATGCTTTTTAAGTTCCATAAATTTTAATTTCCATATGCGAATTCGTCTTCTTTATTGGCGCAACAGCCCCATGGAGGGCCAAGGCCGTCCGCTCATTTCTAGACAGTAGATGGTTTCTTTTTATGGGGCAGGGTTGTCATCCCTACGCTCAAAGCTTTAAAGACAAATGAGAGTGAGACTTGCGGTTTAAAGTGGATTCCAAACCACTACAAACAACCATGGCATCGCCAGGACTCGAACCCGAAACCTGTGGCACCCAGCTCCAAAGGGCTAGTCACTCTGCCATTATAAAATAAATATATTTTGTAAAAGTGTGATAGATCTCACGGGCTGGAAAAAAGGCTGAAGGCGGGTTGCCCCTTTTATATACACTTAAACTTCAGATTCATCTTCTCTTTTCTGTCTCTCCCAGTTTAGAAGTCCGAAGAACTATTACCGCCATTAAAGGTTATTAGTGGTGGTATTATTCATCATCATTGACACAACAGCCCCGTCCTCGTTGGCAGATTTTTAGACAGTAGATGCTTTCTTTTTATGGGAAAGTGTTGTCAGCCCTGCACCCTATAGTCAAATCAGAGTGGTATCTACGGTTTAAAGTGGATACTATACCACTACAAACATCCATGGCCCCGTCGGGATTCGAACCCGAAACCTGTGGTACCGAGCGCCAGAGTGCTAACCACTCGGCCAGCAGGTCCTGTGGTATTAATACAAACTGTTATTATAATAAAAAATCTTAGGATGATCCCTTCCATAATATATATGCATTTTTTTTAATGCTAACCTCTCCAAATACGCATGTTTCTTTCCTCACCCCCTCAAAGGGATGAGCCCCCACCCCCTCCCTCCCTTTTTCCGCGCCTCCATTTGTCGCTCGCCCCCGTCGCTTCCAATAAAGGCCGAGGAGCCGCCTCGGGCGCCGGCAGCGCTCCCCTTGCGTCAACAGAGCGACGGCGTGATTCGATTTTAATTTCGGACCCGGGCTTCAGCCGAGCAGAAAATGACTTTAAAGGGCAGCCATTATCACCCCAATGGCAGCCAATTGGAAAAGTGATCAGTAAATACCCATTTCATTAGGTGCCCGCCGGAGCGCGCTCCGTCGTTTGCTCCATCCGTCGCGGAGCCCCCCTACCCGCCCTACCCACTACCCCCGGACCCACCAGTCTTCCCCTACGAGGCAAAGCGGTCCATCGCGCTTCCCCCCATATTTGTTATGTTACTGTTTAAATGGCGGGAGTGAGACTTTTTAACGCGCAATTTATTCGGCATTAAGAGAGTGGAGTGAGTGCGTAAAAAGAAAAGGAGGGGTGGGGGGTGGAGCAAAAGAAAAAAAAAATAAAGAGGAGTCACTTTAGGGGGAAAGTGTAATAATAAAGAGGAAGACTAGCATTTAATTATGCTTCTTCGCTTTCGCATCCCATGAATTAAGAAGGAAAACGGATGCGATGTGCTAAAGGGGTTTTCTTTCGGAGAGGGGTGGTCCGAGGATGGATTGCTTGGATTTGGATTTTTAATGGAAAAGAAAAATCCAAAAGAAGGAAAACGGAGAGCACAAAATTAGAAACTCTCCCACTCTCTCACTGAGACTAATTTAATTGCTTTTTAAAAGGTTTATTTTAAATCGGATAATAAAGCAAATTAATTGGATACAATATCACGTATTAAAATTAAACTCATGTACTCAAACTGATAAAAACATAACATGTATGTTTTTATCATATTTATCAGTTTGTGAACATTATAATACATAAATATGGCATGTTAATAACATTGTATCGAAACGGAAGTTTTCCAAACGTAGTTAAATTTATTCGGTATCCAAAATAATTTTTTTTTTCCAATTTTTGATTAATTAAAATTTACATTTTAGGTTAAATATATTTTAACTGGTTTAATTCATAAAATTGAAAATTTAATTTGTTGGTTAACCTTTTGCCAATCGCGTTGTTTATAATGCATAACGATTTTATTTAATTTAGTGCTAATTTATTTTATGTTTTGTTTTCCTTTTACTACACTTCATAGTTATATTTTTATTTTCCAACTGCGCAACGATAATTTTTAAAAAATCAAATATATATAGATACATTTATGTTTTACATTTAACAAATTTACTATTTGACATTTAAAATATTTAACAGATGATTCCTGAAAAATGTTTTCAATTGGCATTAATTTATAATGGGGAACTGAATTATAAAATACAAAAGCACTTTACCAAGTAAAAAGTAAATATAATAAATTAAAAAATCAATGTCATTAAACATTTCGAATGATTTAAATAACCTTTTAATTTTCAAATTCATCAAAAAAAAATTTTTTTTTAATTTAACGAATGTTAACATATAGGCCATTTTTATAAAAGAAGCAAATATGTTGCTGAAAAACTGTTTCTTTGCTGTAAATAACAATAAATTTACTGATTTCAATTTGATATTATATTCTTAGTGTTGATTACAATAGTATTCTAAAATTTTCGAAGCCTGTAATTTTATAGTAAAAATTCAATCCAGGATAATATAAATCAAAATTAGTAGTAGCAACGAACTATTTTATCATTCATTTTTAAATAAATAATGAAAATATAATAAAATGTGACTTTTTTTATCAACTATTTATAGATTTCTCTTTCAGTATATAAGGAATTTATAATAAAATACTTTTATTATATGGTTTATATTATTACAAATATATTGCTAATTAAAAAAATTAAAAATAATTATATATAACAATCATAAAAAATATATAAAAAATAATAAAAATATAAAAAATTATAAAAATAATATAAAAAATAATAAAAATGTATAAAAAATATAAAATTTTTAAAAATTTTTTAAAAATTTCTATGAACATTTCCCAAAATAATTTTTTAAAAAAATTTCTCAATAATTTCGTTATATATATATTTTATTATTCAAAGTCGATAATTTAAAAAATTTAAAATTTCATGTGAAACATCAAATATTCAAAGTTCTTCATATGACTCAATTTTTAAATATTCTAATTAGATTTAAGATAATGAGCATTTTCATTGAATTAATATGATATTTTTAGAAGTTTTATTAGTTAAACATCAATTACAGAAATAAAATACCTCCATTTCAAATTAAATTATCAATTTGAAATTTATCAAATCACATTATATAAGCATTCTATAATAATAAAGTATGGATTATTTAAACATTTAGTGGTAATGTTAGCATTAAAATACTTAATAATAACTCTAACTCTACGCAGCCTTAAATCTCTACCATTTCAGTGTTTAGAATTCATTGTTTAAAAATTACAATATCAGCCAAAAATAGAATGCATATATATGTATATATATATATATTCGTCTTCAATTGCCACAACAGTCCCATGGTGGGCGCAGGTAGTCTACCTCTTGTCAGTTCAACACTCATATTATATCGAGACCTACGGTTTAAAGTGGATGCCGAATCACTACAAACATCTACGCAACTCCGGGATTCGAACGCGAAACCTGTGGCACCGAGCGCCAGGGATAATTAGGTACCATTTCTATATCTATATCTATATGCATATACATATAGAACTGATTATGAGGCACCCCAGAATTTTCGTTTTGCCAATGTATTGTTAGTTTTATTTAATGTTATTGTTACGTTAGTTTTAGTTAAATACATAAATTGTTTTAAAATGATCGTGTTTCCAAGTCACTCCTAATTTGTCCTAATTTGAATTTTGTGTTCACGCATTGAGTTGTATATATATATATATATATATATATATATATATATATATATATATATATATATATTAGTTACAAAATACAGGGTTTCTTTTAAACTATACGATGTATTAGAGTGAAAACTAGGCTTAGAGCATTCATTATTATAAACATGTGTTATTCTGGTACACATTTTAAATGCATGTATAATCATAATAAGTTAATCTAAATAAATAAATTTTGCATTATTTTTTTTTTTTGTTGCTGTTGTTGTTAGGCCTGCAGATTTGAGGCAAGTGTTGTTAAAAACAATTGGGAAATTATTAACAATTTTAATCATGTTGAGCGGAAGTAAGATGTATTATTCACAATGTTTGCTTCCATTAAGATGGTCTTAAACTCAAAGTTTGGATCAGCAAACCTATTCTCTAGATGGTTTACTTTAGAATTAAAAAAAAAAATAAATAAATGTGCATTCATGCTGTTTGCATTCATTTTGGTTAAAATATCACTTCATGTTAAGTTAATAGCTGAAAGTGGAAAGTTTAAAACACAATAAATTACTAAAATAAATTAATCTCATTTTTACCATGGTACCGAGGGAGAGTGGCTTTTACACTATACACACATATTTCTAGCGCTGAGTATTGATGATAAAAACGTGTCTCAATAATAATCATGTATTATAGTGGGATACTTGACAGAAAAGTAATCAAAAGCAATAAGCATTGGTTAAATTCATTGACCACATAATACTAGTACATAAGTAACTTCAATATAAAGTAGTTAAAGATTAATACTACTTTTTTACCACAATTCGCTCTGTAGCATACCCAGTGTCAACGTGCGCAGCCGGCATGCAGTAGGGCCGAGATTCGAATTCCCTGGAGACATTGTTGTAGTCACTGCTTCCAGAAACGAGGATATTCGATGGCGATTATGACAATGAGTGTAAAATTATCTCGCATTGATAGTTAGGCTCGCCTGGTGGGAGTTTTCCAGGCTTTCTCCCATACTACAAACAAATTCAGGCTTATTAGCTCTAAAAGTCATCCCTCATCATCTATCGGTATGCTGCTCGTGGTACAAAAGAGGTCCACCTAGGTTACCTTTTGCCTCCCTTTTTTAACTGGTAGGGGTGCAGAGCTCTAGATGAGGAAAGAGGTGTAGAGAAAAGAAAAAATAAGTAGTTGATAAGCTTTTTTTGCAGTTGAGCAATGAGGGGGAGGGGGAGTTATCAATTGAACGGCATATTTGAAGAAATATTCCCAAGAGTGGCATTTGGAGGTCACCATGTTTCTTCCAATGCAAAGACATTTCATTCTATGATGTATCGTGTTCACCTTCAACATTGATATGACAGCTTACGATTCAGCAATTTTCAAACTTAGCACTCTTGTCGGGGACTTTGCAACAGCAGTTTTACCTTAAATTATTTATAGCGATTAACTACCAGATTGAAAGATTTATTTACCAGTCTATACGTTACAGAACTGAGATTTAAAGCCAATAGTAATAATTGCCATTATTTAAAAGTACTAATAGCTGCAAAATATTGTTCCTATGTATACAGCAATTGTCATCATGAAAGCATATTATTTCAATTGTTGATGATGTTGTTATGTTATTATTATCCTGATTAGATGTTATGTAGATTGATGTTACCTTGATTATAAGCTATTATGTTGATTGTTGTTATTATGTTAAGATGCTATTATTATATTGTTTAGATGTTATGTTGTTTGATGTTACGTTGATTACATGTTATTATATTAAGATTTTGTTTTGATGTTATTATGTTTAACTGTTGATGATTCAATAATTTTAACTATTAAGTTGCAAATTATTTCATGTATAGGAGAAAAAAAAATACTATATTGTATAACATGTCAACAAAAATAAAATTATAATTATATTTTTTCTTATCAAAACTCATGAGCCCACTATAGCAATTGCTAAATTATATAATTACTTCTTTGTAATTTATAATGCTTTTAAAAACATTTTATCTTGAAATATTTACATCCTCTTTTGGATTCACAACACTATTTAATTTCCAGAAATTCCAATTGAATTTCCGAGAATATAATAACAAAAAAATTCACCATCGTTACTCTTCCACAAAAAGTTACCATCATTATTTTTATCGGTAAAAATTGCAAAACGAATCATCACCAGTAGAATTTAATCTTATAATGATGTTTCTTTTCATTATAAGAAAAAAAAATAATAATAAAACAACGCCTTGTGCCAATGGCTCTAAAAAGACATAGTTCACTGTTCCCCTCTCTCTGGTGCCTCGGTCTGAAAGAGGGAGTCGCGGGGGAGGGGTGGGAAACTCCCCGACTCCGGGCGAGTGTCAATATTTGACTCCTTTTACGGATGATGCAATCGTTCTTCTCTCTCTCCCTGCTCTGTCTATCTTTTCCGCAATAGAGAAACGGGAGAACGGGGGGATGGGGGGGGGGGAAACAGGAGATCAGAAACTTTTGCGAATTAATTAAAACGAAGAGTAAATATTGACGACGGAATATTAATTGTTTGCAGCAGAAGCAGAAGCAAGCGCTTTTCTCTCTCTCTCTCTTCTCTTCCATCTCCATCCTCTCTCCCTGCTGCACTCAAATCTCCAGAATGCGAGAATAAGAAGCTCAAGATGAGGATGGGAAGAGGAGGGAGGATGGGGTAAGAGAAATTCTGGGGCTACACCTACAGAAAAGTCCTCTCGCATACTGGGATTAATTGCCTCCAGCGTTCTCTTACCATTGGCCTTTAATCCCCAAATGAAAAGTTTCAACTATTATTTCGTGAAGGAAACGGTTGCCCGGATGGTGTTCCCCTCCTCCCCTCTCCTCTTAGAATCCCTCGTGCCCTCTCCATCCTCCCAGCAGAAAGAATTTTCTTCCTTATCAAGTTTCGAGTAAGAATTGAATGAACTGGGATGAAGGGAACTGGCAATCTTGGATTAGGCAGAACAATATATTGGAAAAGGAAGAGGTCCTTTATTAGTCACAAAAGGGGGTTTGTTTTAGAGATTGTGTTCATTGTACCGTGCTGTACCGTACCAAGGGATTTAAATAGTATCCGTTGGGTATGTCTGGTAATTCCCTTTCGAGAGAAGCCAGTAGCTACTTATAGCGCGAGGAGTGTGTTTGGCGTTTTAATATCAAAAAAGTGAGGCTATTCATTTAGAGACAAAAGGAGGCTTGTTACCGGAAGGAAATTAATTTCCAGTTTTTGAAAGTAATCAGCTTTTTTTTTTCACTCTTTCATGTTCGCATTAAGTAGGTGTTTGGGTTCAATGAAAGAATTTTCTGTTTTTAATTAAATAAGGAAGAGAGGAATTAAAAAGGAATGTAATAATACCTTTTGATTAATTTTCTTGACTAAAATAAGCCTTAGTTTGCTTAATGTCTGCCATAGATTTCTTTTAGCATGATTGAAAGGGTATTTTCGAATTTAAGGATAAATATTTTATAATACTCGTTAGAAGAAATGAACTTTCTAATAAGTTTTTGGTTTCTTAATTTGAAAGTATTAGAGATAGAAGTACTTTCAGTTCATTCAAATGACATTATTTTTACTCAATCAATGTTTCTTAGACAAAAGTATTACCTAAATTTGCGATTTTCTTTTTATTTGTGATTTTCTGTTTTATTGCAAATTAAAACGGAATACATTTTTTTTTATTTCTTTAAATATTTGAAAAGAACAATAAAATGAAAATTCCTCCAATATTATATTTTATTTTACCTAATTAATTTCTATGTCATTTTTAAAATATATATATATATATTTTGTGTTCCTAAGCTATGTTTTACTAAACAAATAACTATACAGTTGTGATCGTAGAAATATCTATTTCTTTTAATTACGTCGAGGACTGCGAGGTAGCGAATATTTCCCTATGAGCAGCCCAATACAAAATAGCCTTGAAGAAGGCGTGTCGTGTGGGCTGCACTGACGAAAGCCGTTACTCATATAGCACTACACAGGGGGGCACGTGTAGCTTGAAAATATGCTACGGACGCGACTAACACTACCCCCAACTCTCTACGATCCTATTAGACCGGGACTTATGGTTAAAGTGAATTCCGAACCACTAGATTCATCCATGGCACAGCCGAGACTCGATCCCGAATCATCTGGCACCGAGTCACTTGGTCATCCTGCCCCTTAAATCATAGAATTATGGAAATAAAAAAAAACGTCATTGCATTAAATAAATCCCTACTTGCATAAAACTACCAAGAACTAATTACTCTGCAATAATATCAGATACACAATATAAAAATGGGCTACAGACATATGGGCTTTCATTGAACAGATATTCAGTTTCAAGTAATGCATATTTGAGTATAAATATTTATATATAGTATTTGTAACTTCAATTAAATTAATAAAATTTAATCGTGGTAAACTCTATTTTCAAACGAATAAAATATTTTACAAAAAATAATGGTAAACATCTACAAGAAGTTTTATTTTGTGCATCATTTGCAAGTAATTTTCAACTAATATTAATATCGTAATAAAGACAACTTATAGATTTATTTAACTAATACATTTACTTAAAAAGCATGATTACTTAAAAAGCAAATTTAGTTGATAATTATCTTATAGAAATTTTTAATATTTATGAGTGAAATAAAAGAGAATCTTATTAAAGAAAAGGGTTTTGGAATAAGGACAAACTTTATTTTTCTATTAAAAATAATTAGTTGAAGTAATTAAAAAGTTAATTAAAATAATTAGTTGAAGTTTTTAATTTTTATTTATTTTATTTTATTTTTTAGGATATAATAGTCAAATGAAGATATTTACTGTAGTTGATATTGATGAGTGTAATAATATCTAAGATAGTGTTGTGGGTACTTTGGCTTAAATCCTTCATCACTAGATAGGCAAATATATAGCAGATGTAAACTAATCAAAATTTGCATTTTTGAATTTGTACTTAATTTTAAATACTTAGGATTAGAAATTAATTGTCAAAATAATATCTTACCTGAAATAAAAACAGAATTGTGTTTGCCATTAAGGCTTTTTATGGGTTAAGATATCTGTTTAAACCATAGTTCAAAAGCAGAAAAATTAAATTCTTGTTATATGAAACCCTTATTAGACCTATTTTGGTCTATGGCTCTAAAACATGGACTTTGGCAAGATCTGAAGAGGCCCATTTGGGTATATCTGGGTGGAAGATCTTATGGTAGAAGATGTTATGGAAAGTGACTGTTGGAGAAGACGATACAACGCCTAAATTTATAAATGCCATAAAGACCCAAATATTATAAAATTTATTAAGATCAGTAGATTAAATTGGGCTGTTCATGTATTTAGAATTAACCATTTAAATCCTATAAAAAGACTCATTTTGGCAAAGCCACAGGAACAAAGAGGAAGAGGAAGACCCAGTTGACAGGACGCAGTTGAAAAGGATTCTGCTGTGCTGAAGGTTAAGAATTTTAGGACCCTCGTCACCCAGAGAAATGCATGGAAATCTCTTCAAAGGAAAGCCCTGGCTCACCTTGGGCTGTCGTACAATTGATGATAATAATGAAAACAATAAAATTTTTGAATTAATTGTAACAAATTTAAATCGAGAAAAAAAATCTCATAAACGCTTCGTGTGAGGGCATATAGTAAGTCATAATTCACAAATTTAATTTTCGTGAAAAATAAAATTAAATAAACAATGAGAACTTAAATTATTATTAATTAGAAATTTGCTAAAAATAAACGATCATTTACGTAGTAAAACGAAATTAATCACAAGGAAGTCGTTAATTTGTAGCAGACATATCCATTTGTATTGTTAAAATAAGAATTGTAGTTGGATGTTTATCTGTTATTGTTAGCAGACGGCTAACCATGGGGCTGTTGCACCAGTGAACAAGAAGAATATGAAGTTGGATATTTAGAAAATCCCACAAGCTGCAATTTCCGGGAGATAATCCATTAAAAAAACATGTTTTCCAGTTTTATAATTTTTTGTAAATAACGGTAATTCAGTAATAATAACTGAATGTTTCACGTTTTCATAAATGTACAATTTTGAAACTCATTTGCGATATCAAAATGAACACATCACATTAATAATGGATTTCTATGAGTTTATTTACATGCACAGAAGACACATAATTGAAAATCATATGACTGCATGATGATATATAATATCATGCATATTTATATGCATGCATATGAATGATGATTTACTACTAGATTGGATAGCAGAGTCGAATACCTGTGCACGTAGTGCACATATGCTCAGAATTCAAACATAATAAAACAAAGTATCACAGCAATAGGAATTAGCAGGAATTAAAAAATTTGAAGCAAACAGTTAATAGGTGGAAAAGAAGTTTAAAAAAGGGGGTTAAAGATAGGGGAACTAACTAGGAGGTGACAAATATAAGCAATATAAAAATACATAAATGCACAGTAGAAGCATATAAATACGTAAATACATAGCAGACATATATATATAATGAAAATAAATAGAAAATATAGATAAATAAACAGAAACCATATGAGCAACATTTGAAATTGAAGATCGGAAGTGAAGTTTGTTAATGCAGAATAGGGTTTGATGTTTTCAGAAATGAATTTTTTTTTCTATTTAACATAATTTCGCAGTACTCACTGCCAAGGCAGAGGAGAGGATGATGGGAGATTTCCTAGAACTGGAGTGTAATATTGCAGATGGGTCGTAGAAGAAATTACGGAGGCTTGAGATCATGATTCCATCTTGTTGTGTAATATGGATAATGGTATTTATCTTTTTTGTGGGCGAAGAACAGTTGAGCTTTAACTAATTTATTTTCATGGTTCTTGATATTTAAAAACAACTTTCTTGATAGCTTCGCAATATGATCGTCTATTGATTCTATTTGAAGATCATGAGGCAGCACGTCATTTCTAATAAACCAGGGAGCTCCCGTAATAATTCTAAGGATTTCATTTTGAATAATTATTTCTATTGGAATTATTTGGAATTTTATTTCTGTTTGTTTTTGCAGAAAGATGCACGATTTAATAGCGATTATTAATATGATGATTCGTTATTATTACAAATGGATAAAATTTTGTGATTACTTAATATTTTTTTCATAATCATCTATTGGTTCGTAATTATACACAAAATTCACACATAATACATTTACTGACATTCACAAATCTAGTATTCGTTTATCTTTTTTTACTTAGTAATTACAGGAGCAGAAATTGTCCTTCAAAATCTCACCATGACTCAGATGTCCTGGCCCATTCAACCCATCACCTGCTTAAACGATTTGCAACCGAATCCCTCCAGGCGTCTATGGCAGAAATAACCATTCCTTTTCACCAAAACCTATATTTCAGAGCTTTTAATAATGTTTTATGGGACAAAACCGTTATTTGCACCTTTCCAGCGATTCAATGAAGGGATGGGTGAATAATTTAAAGAACTCAGCGAGGTCCCAAAGTACATCCATTCATATGATAAATTCCCACTTCCAACCCTGTACAAAAAGGGGCTATTTGTCCCCCATTCAATGTTCTCATAACCATATCCCATTGACTTCCACGCTCTTTTGTGAGACCGCCCATTGACAGGTTGGAGTACATATTTGTGCCACGCCCCCCTCGTTTCGGCCTGCATTACAAGGGGGGTGCTTTATTGTTATTCATATTTGCCGACGACAGTTTAAAAGTTTTTCAGAGTACCCATTGTTGCTTGAATATGTGAGGTTTACATATGTATATATCCTATATGTGTATATAGGATTCAGAAAGATTTTTTTATTATTGATATTTGGTACAATAAATAAAATGCCAGAAAAACGAATTATAAAAATTCAAAATTTAGTGATGAATAATTAATATGTGATTGATGAGAGATATGCTTTCTTCTTCTAAAACACTAAAATATTAACTTTCTCATATTGGAAATTTGAATATACCCTATATATGTATCTCTCTCTCTCTCTCTCTCTCTCTCTATATATATATATATATATATATATATATATATATATATATAAGCCGCCCATATTCAAGCAACAATGTGTATATATATATATATATATATATAGGTTATATACAAATTTTAATCAATAAATGCAAACCATAGTGGTTGTTGTTGCTGTTGATGTCGTGTCCCTCATGGAAGGAGGGAAGAGGGGTGCAGCTTCTGTTCAGAGGGAGCACCAGTAGGTAGAAGTCTGACTTCTGCTCCTTGAAGCTATTACAGTCATAGGAGACCGGTACCTACGGCTTAAAGCGGATTCCGAACCCCTACAAACATCCATGGCACCGCCGGGTCTCGAAGCCGAAACCTGTGGCACCGAGCGCCAGAGCAATAGACACTCGGCCATTCAGGACCAAACATAGTGGTAAATAATTATTATGTGATTGATGAGAAAGATGCTTTCTTCTTCTGATACACTAAGCTATTAAGTTTCTAGTATTGGAAATACTTTAAATTTGTATATCACACACACACACACATATATACATATGCAAATTTCAATCAATAAGTTCAATCTGTACTGACGAATAATTATTATGTCATTAATCTGAGAGGTATTTACTTCTTCTGAAACACTAAAATATTGACTTTCTAGTATTGGAAATACCAGAAATTTATATGTATCCTATTTCTTCTCTCTCTCTCTACATATACATATAAAGGATTGAAAAAGATTTTGATTGATATTTATCACAAAAAAATAAAATGTAAGACAAATAAAAACGAATTAAATTCAAAATTTAGGGATGAATAATTATAGTGTGATTGATAAAAGAGATGCTTTCTTCTTCTGAAACATACATACTAAAATATTAACTTCCTAGAATTAGAAATGCTATTAAATCTTAATTTAATGTATAATAGTTGATATATATGAAAGTAATACATTCCTAATGCTAAAATTTTTTTTATATAAGGAAAAAGATTATTAAATTAAAATAATTAAACTTTTGATTTATTTATATTTTGGGGCATATAAAAATTTACATAAAGATACATACAGCAATTTTATCTCAGCCTAGACAAATATATATATATTTTTTTATCCTAATGTAGATTTGAAGAATTAAGCATCTTGTTTCCTGTGTTTCAATTTTATTTTTTGGTTTAGTTTTGATACTTTTTTAATTTTAGTTTAATTTTATTACCTCGTAAACAGCCATACTATTATTTCTAATTAGACTAAATTTACATATTTATAGGAGAGAAAAGATTTTTTTTTATAACTGGTAATTAACTTGCCAGCAATAAAAAAAAATTCTTTTAATTATTAAAATAAAATAATATAGTATAAATAAAAACATATTTTCAAATTAATTATTTTATTATTAACATTATTTTATTAATATTATTAATTACTTTTTTTATTATTTATTTATTTATTTTATGTACTATTATTAATTAGCTAATTTTATAAAAAATAATAATTAAACGAATGAAATAAATACATAAAACTTTAATTATATTTATTTTCATTTTTTTTTCCATACATTTAAATAATATAAAGACATTATGAAACTTTTGATTGAAATCAATTATAAATTAATCATTTATTAGATTCTAGAACAATTATATATTAATAAAAAATATATTAAAAATATTTAAATAATTCTAAAAAAAATTCAAGTTGGTTGAACTTATACCTCTCATAATATGTATGTAGTGCATGTAGTGATACCAGTCCACAAACGACAAGTAATATAAAAAAAAAAATAATAAAAATTATAGTCAATTCCTACTTTTTTTTCACTCTATTGCAGAAAGTCCTTTATAAATAATTTTCATTCATTTTTTTAAGTCTATCTGGCGTCATCCATTGGTAGATATATACAACTTAAATCTAAAAAAAACTAAAATTAATTAATTAAATGGAATTACTGAATTAATATTTGAAAAAACTGCATTAACATCCAGTGTCATCCACAAAAGTTCAAAAAAAAATGTATTTGAACTTGAGTGGATGAATAAAAAGTATTTTATGAACGATTGAAAATTTGAACAAGATATATGTAGGGAGAGTGTGAGCTAATAGAATTGAAATAAATACATATTTAGACGTAGTTCCGCCAAAGGTACCCATTTGATAAACTGCATATGCAATCTGAGATATAAATACCATTGCATTATAAGAGCATGGAAGATAACAGTTGCGCAAATCCATCACCCTATAATCCGCAATCATAAACCACGCATTAGCATATTACTGAATGGAGACTACGCGTAACGAATTCACTAACCATCTGCAAACCGGAACCGCCATTCATTTTTTTTATCCGGCAGATGATCACTCCTATTTAGCGGCAATTAGGCCCCAGAGGAAGGGAGGGTGAAAGGGATGGAGCATCTTTCACAAGAAGGCCGGCCTCTCGTTTTACACTCTGCGGGTGAGAAAATCGCTTTTTCATCATCCATTGATATGCATAGAGGCTGCCAGTGTAGTGGGGATTACTCCCCTGGAGACAGGCCCTCCCCCCCGCAGAACTACCTCCCCCTTTCTAGTGGCTGGATCGCCACGCGGCTTTTTCTGATCAAAGGCATGTTTGCTTAACGCAGTTAGATAGACAGAAAAACCGCCCATCCTTGCCCTCCCCTCCGCTTAGCGCTTGAAATTGAAATTCGGCCTCCGCTAAAACGGCCCCCTGCGGTTTGGCCACGGGTTTAGGGGTGTTTGGATTCTGGCGCGAAGTCGATATATGCAAGTTATAGAGTGTAGAAGGGGAAAAAAATAGTACCTTTAAACATATAAAAACGTTGTTTCTTTTTTTGCTCGGAGTATTTGAAGGAAATTAGATTCTTATATTTGATAGTAAATTGATTTTTAGTAATGTTTTGGGAAAAATATGATATGCATTGTGTTTATAATAAAAGTAAATAGAAGTCGGCTATTTTTACATTTGTCTATTGTCATATTAGTTTTATCTTATCTTCATTGGAGCAACAGTCCCATGGGGGAAGGGAGACAAAGCCGTCTGTCTACTGGCAGGCTTCGAAACAGGAGCTTTTTTTTTCTTTTCTTTTTTACGGGTAGGGTAATCAACCTTACGCCCAACAGTCATACTAGACCGGGACCTACGGGTTTAAAGTGAATTCTGAACATCTACAAACATCCATGGTACCGCCAAGACTCAAGCTTGTGCCACCGAGCGCCAGACCATCACTCGGCCATCAGGTCACAGCCATGTTAGTTTAATATGACAAATAAAAAAATAAGTTGTTCCGTGAGATATGCCACCTTTCTTTCAAAGTCAATAAGAGTCAAACGCTTGACAGAAAAAGAATGATTCCACTGTTCATGAAACTGTTCATGCCACTGAACATGAAATATGAATATGATAAGTATGAGTAAAGTTATTAAAATTATATATTAAGTATTAAGTATTAGTTCTCAAAAAAAAAAAAAGGCTTTGTTGAGATGAGAGTTGAAATCGGCAAAAGTCGTTTGTTTTTATTGGAGCCTGTTTGACCGAGTGTCTAGCGCTCTGGCACTCGATACCACAGGTTTTGGGAATCCACTTTAAGTCGCAGGTTCCAGTCTCATATGACTGCAAGAGCGTCAAGGAGCCCAAGAACTTTTCACCCATATCATTCTCAAACAATTAGGGCTAACTCAGCTCTAGGCACAGAGATGTGGTGTAGTGTAGTAGTAGTAATATTTTGTTTTTATTCAGGTCAGTTTGTTTACGATTGGTGCAGAGGCCGATTGTTTGGTATTGATTCTTTAAAATGAATGGTTGTTAATTACATAAAATTTGGATATTACACTAGATTATTGGGAAGTTCTTTAATCAAACTTGCTATCAGTTTAACATTATCTCTTATTTAAATGAGTATGATGTCATACAAAACTCATTTATGATGCAAGAAATATTGTAGTTGGTTTTTAAGTGGAACAATCATCAGAAGCAGTTTTTGAGCGATTCACACTTTCTTCCTCTTTCTCCTGGATCCCTCCGGGAGAAAATTTCTCTCTACGGATTTATCATTCCCAATAACAGTACGGACAAATGCTTGCTTAGGTCCCGTTTGACATCTCTTGGCGGTGCTCAAATCAACTTCCTTTATTTTTAAAAAACCCAAAATGACTCTCACAAAATGTAATACTTACTAATACTTACCTTACTTCACCCAAAAGGAAGAAACCAGACCTCTCTGTATTTAAATGAATAATTATGACACATGAAATATAGTACAAATTAAAATAAATTATCATGACAAAGGGTGTTTTTCTCTATCAAACATTAATATGTAATAGGTTTGAAAATACAAAAGAATGTTTTAAAAAAATCGCATGTAACTGCACAGCAATGTCAAAATAAATTAACTAATGTTATCAAAATGTTATCTAACTATGATTTAAAAAGGTTAAAAGTTTTGAAATAGATGCAAATATTCCAGTGTTGAAAGTTCACAAAGCATATCAATAAAATTAGCATTAATAATTATGTTTTATATTAGTGTCAAAATTCTATTTTAAGTATATGTGATTATTATGATATGAAAAAAATAATAGAAAGTTACTATTATATTTATTTTTCAATTAACTGCTTAACTTATACAGTAAAACTTACCTGTGCTAAGTCTTTATTGATCAGAATACTAATACATGAATAAACAAAATAAAACTACATTGAGGTATACATGAATATAGAAATAGTTGACAAACGTTTTATTTCTTATTTTTTTTTTTTTATTTATATAATTTTTGTGATGGGATTATGGTGTGACATAAAAAACAGGTAAAAAAAAAAAAATATGGGAAGATAATTAAGTATGAAAAACAAATAAATAATAAAAAAAACAATGTTTTTATTTTTAATAATAAAATTATCTGCCTTTCAAAATTTAAATTGATTATTGTTTATTTTTTCAAAATCAAATTCGGAGAAAAAAAATACTTATTTCTAAACTTTTTATTTAAAATATACATTGCGTTGTACTTTGAATTATGTATTTTAAATTTGATAGGAAATATGTGTTGCTAAGACAACCTTTTTGAAAAGAAACATGGGTAGAAATCGAACACGGTAAATCGCTTTAAACTAAACATGTAAAGAGGAACAAGTACACATTTACAAAATATGATCATAATTAAGTCAGAAGGTAAATGGTCAAAAGTTTAAATTAAAAACAAATTAAGAAGTGAAAAAAGTATAAAATAATAAAATATAAATACTGAAATTTTAATAAAGAAGGAGAAACAATAAAAATTTAATAATAAAATTATCTGCCTTTCAAAATTTAAATTGATTATTGTTTAAATTTTTTTCAAAATCAAATTCTGAGGATCAGTTATATTTATGAAATTTAATTTAACCATCACTTAGCGTAAGATTAGATAATAAGATAATTAAGATACCATTACCGTAAGATTAGATAATTAAGATACCATCACTTAGCGTCACATTAGATTAGAAATAAGGGATAAAATATTTTTGCGCGTGAAAAAACAAAATTCCTAAATGATGCCACTTTTTTACTAATTATTATATCTTTATAATATTAGCACAACCAAACAAAAAAATATTTTTTTAAACTCTTATTGTAATTTAAGATGTTTCTTACTTTTTATTTATTTATTTGCGAGGTGCTTATTCCAAATAATCAAAAATTTTTATTATTTTTTTTTCATTGCTTTGATCACTTTATTCGTGTCCTTGTATAATTTTTGGTTTCCTTAAACTCTATCAAAGTTTCGTATCGGTTTATTCAATTCCTTCAATTAGCTCACACTCTCACTATATATATCTTGTTCAAATTTTCAACCGTTCATAAAATACTTTTTTATTCATCCACTTAAGCTCAAATACATTTTTTTTAACTTGTAGTGGATGACACTGGATGTTCATACAGTTTTAATTAATTAATTTTAGTTTTTTTTAGATTTAAGTTACATATATCTACCCATAAATGGCGCCAGATAAACTTAAAAAAATGAATGAAAATTATTTATAAAGGACTTTCTGCAATAGAATGAAAAAAAAGTAGGAATTGACTTAAATTTTTTTTTTTTTTTATATTACTTGTTTTATTTTTAATTTTTTTCACGAATTTTTTTATATACAATATTTTAAATTTTCTTCACGAGCATTTTAAATATAATAATTATTTAAATTTATTTCTTTCCCGTGCTAATAATTATATAATTAAATAATTAATTAATGTAAAATTATTCGAAAAGATCGTCTGGTGAAAGCAAAGGTAATTTTATTTCAAAGTGAAAATAATATTTTTCGAGAAAAGAAAATCATTTGGAATTCTACATTTTTTTTTTTTTTTTTTTTAATTTTTTAAGATTGCTGTTATGCGTTTTGTTCTTGTATTAACTTCTAAATTTTATGGATAACTTGTATATCAGCCCAAGTTATATAACTTGTATTAAGATTATTTACTTTTTGAATAAGTAAGTTATCTGTTTCTATTTTAATTATTATATTTGTTTTCCTCTTCATGATAATTACAAATTTTAGCTCAAATTCTTGTAAATTTTATTTATTTTTAATTTATTTATTGCGAATTCCAATAATTCTTGGATTTTATAACACTAAAATCCAAAGCAGTAAAGAGGAAAATGTATATGAGACGAAAATAAAAATCTAGTTACTTTTTTTTCCAACGTGATGATGATAAAATTTGGTAAATTCTTAATTAATGAAACTGTAGGATCCGGTCTAATTGCCCTAAAGTGTGCGCAAAATGACCGTTGAGTGGCAAAACACACAGAAAAATAATCATTCTTATAGTAGTCATTCTGATCTGAATGATTCTATTTTACTTAGTATATTTGTTTTCCTTTTCATGGCAATTACAACTTTCAGTTCCAATTTTTGTAATTTTTAAAATTATTTTTGTTTATTTATTTATTTTTTGCAAGTTCCATTAATTTTTCGATTTTGTAATTTTGCATTCAATAAAGTAAAGTGAAGGAATGAACGGAAATAAAAATGCATATATAAAAAAATTACAATTTTATTTATTTTTTTCAATACGATGATGATAAGAATTATGACAGTCTTCACCTTACATTCTTTCTCCTCATAGTAGTCATTCCCTTCCTCTCATCCGAATGGTTGTATTCCTTAATCTTTTATCGGCAAAAGATCGGTGAAGTTCTGTTGTGTAAAATTTCTCAATGATGGCACTTATACCAATCTCTTATCATTTTTGCATCTTAAGGACCTTAATATAGTTTTACCATTATAAAATATTGATGTAACTACAATTAAATGTACCTACATTTAATTGTACAACAATTAACACACATTCGTACACTTTTGCTTTGTTTTTCTTTTAAGATTTTCACGGACGTGTTACTGTAGAAAAATAAACTTCAGACTCATATTACAATTGACATTTTCACATTTACTAAACATAATTTCAATTATATTATCGTAATTTGTTTACGTAGCCTGTAATTTGTAATCGTAGCCGGAATCAGTTTTAACGTCTCACAAAGCCAAGCATTAACTCAACCACTAATGAATATTTTGACGTCAAATTTCACACAGATGTCAAGGACAGTGCCAGCAACATAAAAAAGAAAAAAATTGAAATGCCCGGAAAATTTAAAGTGAAAATTGGTTTTACTTTTTCGGCATGGTAGTATATATATATATATATATATATATATATAATATAATATACATAGACATACATATTGACACACATTTTTCGTGATGTTGTTAGATGTTTATTAGTAGCAAATTCACCACAAATATAACAACATTTATCATGATTATTAACATAGCCAAGACTCATCATTATGAAAGCAAATGATAAAGATAGAAAGAGATGATGATGAGTTGATGTTCAAAAGGAATTGTTCTTTTGATCTTGTAAAAGATTGTTGAAGTCATTTAAATGCATAAATCTCTAATACAATAAAAATCTTTCAAAAATATGTGATGTGTCTTCACAAAAAAGATGCTTTATTATTTATGTTGCAGAGTGTGAAAATTAAAATTAAAATTAAATTTTTAATGCGTATCTGTTTTTAAATAAATGCACTACTATAATATGTATTAAAAAAATGAGGTAACGTGGAAAATGTTTATGGTTCAAAATTGCTAATTCACTCAGTGTAAACTATATATTTAATTTCAGACTTTTCAAATATTTAACTGCTTGATAAAATAAAAGAAATAAAATATACCTTTTGTGATTAACTGAAATATTCTGAAATAGTGTATAAAATTTTTAAAAAATTAGTGAATACTTTAATAAAATTTTTACAAAAACTGCAATAAGAAAGGCAGTGAAATAGTAAGTTAATGATAATCGTAAGTTAAGGACAAATCTGGGTCACATTATTATTTAATGAAATTCTCAAATGATATATTTTCATAATTAATATAATATTTTAACATTGTGCGATTTATAAACCTTGTTTCCTGTGTCTTATTCATTAACATTCTTTTGATATTTAATTCTCATTTAAAAGCTCAGAAATTCCTCTAATTTTTTTTTATTGTCCTTTTTAAAAGTATTGTTTATAAAGCAAGTGCACATCTGAAAGTAAATAATTTCACCAATTGAAAAAAAAGTGCTGTTGTATTATCATGTTTTTATTTATTTATTTTTGTATTAATACATTTATTGATTTAATTTGTATTATATCTTTTGGAATCGATTTAAGTTTTACAATTTATTATTTTAAAAAAATAATATAAATATTCAATATAAAATTTTAGATTTGTATTGTATCTTTTGGAATCGATTTAAGTTTTACAATTTATTATTTTAAAAATAATATAAATATTCAATATAAAATTTTAGATTTGTATTGTATCTTTTGGAATCGATTTAAGTTTTACAATTTATTATTTTAAAAAAATAATATAAATATTCAATATAAAATTTTAGAAACTAAAAATGTTTATTAATAATTAAAAACTATCAGGATCCATTTTGATAATATTTTAGTGTTTCTGATACATTCAACCGTATTTTTTTTTTTTTTTTTTTTTTTTTTACGTTTATTAAAGTTTTTATTCCATCATTATTGTTTTCCAAAGATGTTACATATTTTGTTACAATCCAAATATCTTTTTGGAATCGGTTAAATTTTTACAGTTTATTATTTTAAAAAATATATAGATATTCAATATAAAGTTTTAGAAAATAAAATTAGAAGAAATAGAATAATATAAAATTAAAAAAAATAAAATAGAAGATTTTAGAAAATAAAAAATTTGTATTTAAAAAATATCCTCATCCATTTTTATAACATTTTAATGATTCTAATACATTCAAACATAAATTGTTTTTTTACATTTATTAAAGTTTTTTTAAGTAAGTTTCATCATTTTTGTTTTCCGAAAATTTTACATGTTTTGTTAAAATCCAAATATCTTTACAAGTTAATAAAATATGACATACAAATGAGAGAATGCATTTATTTTAAACACGTGCACATCTGAATTTATATATATCTTCACTAACTAAAAAAAAGTGTGTTTGTATTTTTATGCTTTTTTTATTCAATTCCTTCCATTAGCTCACACTCTTCCTATATATATATATCTTGTTCAAATTTTCAAACGTTAATAAAATACTTTTTATTCATCCACTCAAGTTCAAATACATTTTTTTTAACTTGTAGGGGATGACATTTGATGTTAATGCATTTTTTTCATATATTAATTCAGTAATTAAATTTAATTAATTGATTTTAGTTTTTTTTTAGATTTAAGTTGAGACATCTGAAAATATATATCTTCACTAACTAAAAAAAAGTGTTTGTAACGTATTCTTATGCTTTTTTTAATCTTTATTTATACTTAATTTAATTATTTATTCCTAAATATTAAATGTTTTGTTAAAATCCAATTATCGTTACAAGTTAATAAAATTAATGACATAGAAAAGGGAGAATGCATTTATTTTAAATACGTGCACATCTGAAAATATATATCTTCACTAACTAAAAAAATTTTTGCTTGTAACGTATTCTTATGCTTTTTTTATTTGTATTTATATTTAATTTAATTATTTATTTCTAAATATTAAATGTTTTGTTAAAATCCAATTATCGTTACAAGTTAATAAAATTAATGACATAGAAAAGGGAGAATGCATTTATTTTAAATACGTGCACATCTGAAAATATATATCTTCACTAACTAAAAAAAAATTTTTGCTTGTAACGTATTCTTATGCTTTTTTTATTTGTATTTATATTTAATTTAATTATTTATTTCTAAATATTAAATGTTTTGTTAAAATCCAATTATCGTTACAAGTTAATAAAATTAATGGCATAGACAAGGGAGAATGCATTTATTTTAAATACGTGCACATCTGAAAATATATATCTTCACTAATTAAAAAAAAAATTTTATTTGTAACGTATTCTTATGCTTTTTTTTATTTTTATTTATGCTTAATTTAATTATTTATTTCTAAATATTAAATGTTTTGTTAAAATCCAATTATCGTTACAAGTTAATAAAATTAATGGCATAGAAAAGGGAGAATGCATTTATTTTAAATAAGTGCACATCTGAAAATATATATCTTCACTAACTAAAAATAACAAAAAACTGAAATCTGCTCGGCAAATTTTAACTTATCATGTGTGAACATTGGAGAAAGGATGAATAAACTCAGGAATATGCCAATGTTTAATAATGTTAGAGATATATGAAGCTATATGAATATGATATGTGAAAATATAATAAGTTAGAGATATATGATTGGAATACTACAAGAATGGCGAAATTGAAATAGCCGTATGAATATAGCAATGCAAGCATCTCTAAAAGAATATACAAAAGTAAGATAAATGTCGTCGCAAATGAAGAATGAAGCATTCCAAATTCGACAAGAAACGTTATTGCATACAATACCCAAAACAATATACCAAAGTTTGAATATTCTAGGCATACATGAAGAATGAAGTATGCCAAATACAATAAGAAACACTATACAACTCAATAGACATGGGAAAATGCCCAAAGTGATAAATATGAAACTTCAAGAAAAAGGAATTGATCAATACACTAAGAGTACTTACAGCCATTGGATATACAAATGTTTAAAATCCCCAGCCAAAACGTGAAAATTGATTCAAAACCACACCACAAAACACTTCAAGCAAAAGCCAAATTCTCCAGAAAATTCCTGAGGATTAACGGTATTCATGAATCATCTCAAGAGTTAAGGGGCCCAAACTACCATTTTTCCACGAAATTTGAAAATTTAGAATGGAGTTTTATTTGCTTGCTGCTCATTTTGGATTGCGCCACGAATCCCTAGCCAGGACAATATCATGTTCCCACATGATAAAAAGTGTGTTTGTATGTTTATGCTTTTTTTAATTTTTATTTATAATTAATTTAATTATTTAATGCTAAATATTACATGTTTTGTTAAAATTCAAATATTTTTACAAGTTAATGTATTTATTTTAAACCAGTTCACACCTGAAAATATATACCTTCACTAATTAAAAAAAAAAGTGTGTTTGTATTTTTTCACTTTTTATATTTTTATTTCTTTCTTTATTTATTTTTGCAATTTGTTTAAGTAATTCTTAAGTAATTCTTAATCTTACGAAAAATTATAGCTTTATTGTATATAAAAGTCATAAAAAGTAACAGATGTTTTAAATTTATGGAGAAAAGCATTTTGATGGGGTTTTTTTTATTTTTTTATTCTACTCACAAATCTTTTCTACTTCTAAACAATTTCCGAAAACGAATAACAGAAGCACTTTCACATTTATTTTTTTCATTTATTTTTTATTCACATAAAGCAATAATTACATTTTCCGATTCCATTCTCGCTCCACACAATCTGCGAAAAAAAAAAAATAATAATAATAAGTGCTTTTGTATTTTCAAATTTTTTCCATTAATTTCTATATTTTTTGCATTTTGTATCTATTTACCTAATTCCTTTTTATTGTCATTTTTAAGAGTATTTTTATAAAACTTTATTAATGATTTTTTCGGAATCCGTTTAAGTTTTACGATTTATAAAAAAATGAATTAAATTACGAATTAAAAAAATATATATAAATATTCAATGCAAAATTTTAGAAACTAAAAATGTTTATTCATAATTTAAAAATTTTCCAGTCCATTTTTATAGCATTTTAATGTTTCTAATACATTCAACCTTAATAGGTTTTTTACATTTATTAAAGTTTTTATTATATAATAAACAACATAATTGTTTTCCAACGATGTTGTATGTTTTGTTAAATTCCAAATATTTTTACAAGTTTATAAAATGAATCACTAAGAAAAGAGAAAATGCATTTATTTTAAGCATGTGCACATCCGAAAATATATACTTTCGTTAATTTATCAAAAAAAAAAAAAAAAAAAAAAAAAGAAGAAAGAAAGAAAAAGTGTTATTGTATTTTCATGCTTTTATTTATTTATTTATTTTGTATTAATATTTTTATATTTCTTGTATTTTGTATATATTCATCGAATTGATTTTTATATTTATTTTTAAACGTATTTTTATAGAACTTTATGAACAACTAATTTTTTGGAATCGGATTAAGTTTAAAAATTTATTATTTTAAGAAATATATAAATATTCAACATAAAATTTTAGAAACTATAAATAAACTCATGTTTGTGGAAATTGCAACACCATGAAGGACTTACGCGAGTGAGCTGAAATTTTCAGGAAATGCAAATTAGCGCATGGTATGCAAATGATTAGAATTTCAAATCCGTAGCGCATGCGTATGCTGAGCAGAGCCCTCTGAACGGCGGATGGATCCGAATAAATAGACGGCTGTAGCGAGGCGTGTATGGTTATCGGTGGTTATCTGCTAGTGGTAAACGTTAGCTCAATCGTTACTTATGCCTCTTCGACAAAAGAGAGCGAGATTTGAACAACTTACAGAGTTTGAAAGGGGGAGAATAATCGGCCTTCGTGAAGCCGGATTGTCTTATCGTGCAGTAGCCGCTCGTGTGCAGCGTTAACAGCAGCACAGTGATGCGTCTTTGGAAGCAGTGGACGGACGAGTGTCGGACAACTCGGAAATCCGGGAGTGGACCCCGAAATGTGACGTCAGCTCGCGATGATAGACACCTGGTCCGCATGGCGCTGACGGACCGTACAGCTTCCTCTAGACAATTGGCAGCACAGTGGTCAATAGCTACAGGTGTTTCATTGTGTGCTTCATCAATTCGTAGACGTCTGCTACAGCGGGGACTGCGCGCAAGGACTCCTTTATACAGGATCCCTCTCACGCTAAACCATCGCCGCCTGCGGCTACAATGGGCCGCTCAGCATAGCGTCTCAGCATAGAGACTGGCGTCTGATTGTTAGCATGTCGTGTTTTCTGATGAATCCCGCTTTAATTTGTGGTACCATGATGGCTGCATTCGTGTCAGACGCTATGCCGGTGAACGCCACCTTCCGGAGTGCATTATCGAACGCCACAGTGGATGAACACCCGGAGTTATGGTCTGGGGTGCCATAGCATATCATGGACGATCTCAATTGCTAAGAATTGTGGGCAATCTGAACAGCAACCGGTACATCAGTGAAGTTCTACAGCCCCAAGCTGTTCCCTTCCTTCAAAGCTTGCCAGGCGCTGTATTTCAACAGGACAATGTCCGCCCTCATATCGCTAGGACTGTTCAATCCTTCTTTGCAACGCAGCAGGTACAGCTTCTTCCTTGGCCTGCATATTCCCCGGATATGTCGCCGATTGAACATGTGTGGGATTTCGTTGGTCGGCGTCTCGCTCCTGATCCTCGTCCTGTTGCTTCTGCAGACGAACTTTGGGTGCGCATACAAACAATATGGAATGCTCTTCCTCAGGCAGACATTCAAAATTTGTTTGACTCCATGCCACGTCGTGTAGCAGCCCTTATTGCGGCGCGTGGTGGCTACACAAAATACTGATTCTGATCTCTTGTTATTGTTTGTTTGCTTTGAACATTTAATAATTTATTTGTACTACTACCACTCAACTGTATATTAAATTTCATACAATTATAACGATTCCTTCATGGTGTTGCAATTTTCACAAACATGAGTTAAGAAGAAATAAAATTTTAGAAACTAAAAATAGAATAAATAGAATATATAAATTTAAATAAAATAAAAGGTTTTAGAAAATAAAAAATTAATAATTTAAAACTATCCTGATTCATTTTTAATACAAAAAATAAATAAACAAATAAATACAAAAGCACTTTTTTTTTTAAATAAGTGAAAGTATATATTTTCAGATGTGTATTTGCTTAAAGTAACTTCATTTTCTCTTGTCTATGCCATTAATTTTATTAACTTTTAAAGATATTTGGATTTCAACGAAATATGCAACATATTTTGACAACAATAATGATGGAATAAAAACTTTAATTTTTTTTTTCCTTCTAATGCAGCTGGCAAATAGACCGCGATCTTTCGCCATAAGGGCTGCACCGATGTTACTCACTTTGCATTACCCGGGGGGCGCGTGTAACTTGATGGTAAGCCACGGACGCGGAGTAACAATGCCCCTGGCAGCGCTCTACGATCCTGTTAGGACCGGGACCTACGGTTTAAAGTGGATTCGAACCACTACAACACCCATGGGCAAAGCCGGGATTTGAACCCGATACCTGTGGTACCGAACGCCAGAGCGCTAGCCATTCGGCCATCAGGCCCCAATAAAAAAAAAAAAAAAAAAAAAAAAAAAAAACTTTAATAAACGTAAGAAAAAATAATAATAAGTTGAATGTATTAGAATCCTTAAATGTTCATTTTTTATTTTTCTAAGCAATACTTAAGTAATTTAATCTGACGAAAAATTATAGCTTTGATAAAAAAAAAAAAAAAAAAAAAAAAAGCAGATGTTTAAAATTTATGAAGAAAAGCATTTTGATGCTTTTCTATGTCTATTCACATTTCTACTTCTAAACAAGATTCACACATTCATATATTTTTTTATTCACATAACAAATCAATAACTAACAATAACAAATCAATAACTATACATTTTCTGATTCCAATCCCTCACAACACAGACTGCGAAATTTTTTTAAAGATTTACTTAAGCAACTAAACAGAAAAAAAAAAAAAAAATTTCAATAATTTTTTTTTTTTTTTTTTAATCTTCAAATTTTTCAAAACAAATTACGAGCCAAGTTTTTCTTACCGACGCTCATTGGTAAACACAGAGCAAAATGCCTACATTTATAATAATTTAATGATTCTATTACATTCAGCTTACAAATATGTTGATAAAATTAATTACATAGAGAAGAGAAAATGCATTTACTTTAAGCAGGTACACATCTGAAAATATATACTTTCACTAATTTTACAAAATGAAGAAAAAAAGTGCTTTTGTATTTTCATGTTTTTTTTAAATTTTTTATTAATATGTATATATTTTTTGTATTTTGTATGTATTCAACTAATTTCATTTTATTGTCATTTTTAAAGGTATTTTTATAAAATTTTATTAACAATTAATTTTTTGGAATCGGTTTAAGTTTTACTATTTATTATTTTAGGAAATATATAATATTCAATATAAACTTTTAGAATCTAAAGAATTTTATTAATAATTTAAAACTATCCTTATCCATTTTTAAAACAAAAAATAAATAAATAAACATGAAAATACAAAAGTACTTTTTGTTTTAGAAAAATTAGTGAAAATATGTATTTTCAAATGTGCACTTGCTTAAAGTAATTTCATCTTCTCATTAATTTCATTAAATTTTAACGATATTTGGATTTCCAGAAAATATGCAAGATTTTGGGAAAACAATAATGATGTAATAAAACATTTAATAAATGTAAAAAAAAAATTAGGTTGATTGAATTAGAATCTTTAAACTTTCTTTAAATTTTTCTAAGCAATACTTAAGTAATTATTAATAAGAAAAATTATAGCTTTATTGTATATAAAAGTCATAAAAAATAACAGATGTTTAAAATTTATGAAGAAAAGCATTTTGATGCTATTCTTATCGCAAATCTTATCGCAAATTCTATTCGCAAATCTTTTCGACTTCTAAACAATTTCCAAAAATGAATAACAGAAACACTTCCACCTTCATTTTTCTATTTATATATTTATTTTTTATTCGCATAAAGCAATAACTATACATTTTCAGATTCCAATCTCGACTGCGAAAAATTTGTAAAAATTTATCTGAACAACTAAAGACAAAAAAAAAAAAAAAACTCAATAAACTTTTTTTTTATCTTCAAATTTTTCAAAGCAAATTACGAGCGAAGTTTTTCTTACCGACGCTCATTGGTAAACACAGAGAAAATTTTTTTATTAATATTATTTAATTTTTTTTCTAAGCAATATTTAAGTAATTCTTAATCTGACGAAAAATTATAGCTTTAATAAAAAAAAAAATAACAGATGTTTAAAATTTAAGAAGAAAAGCAATTTGATGCTTTTCTTATTCTATTCGCAAATCTTTTCTATTTCTAAACAATTTCCAAAAATAGAATAACAGAAGCACCGTCACGTTTATTAATTTTTTTTTTTTTTTCAGAAAGCAATAACTACACATTTTCCGATTCCAATCTCTCTCTACACAGAATGCGAAAAAATTTTAAAGATTTACCTGAACAAGTGAACGAACAAAAAATGCACAATAAACTTTGTCTTTTTATCTTCAAATTTTTCAAAACAAATTACAACCGAAGTTTTTCATACCGACGCTCATTGGTAAACACGAAGCGAAATGCCTATTTTGTAATAATTTAATGATTCTATTACATTCAGCTTACGAATAAATTAATAAAATTAATTACATAGACAAGAGAAAATGCATTTATTTGAAACACGTGCACATCTGAAAATATTTACCTTCACTAATATAACAAAAAGAAGAAAAAAAAAAAAAAAGCGCTTTTGTATTTTCATGTTTTATTATTATTATTATTTAATTTTTTTTTTCCAAGCAATACTTAAGTAATTCTTAATCTGACGAAAAATTATACCTTTAATAAAAAAAATAATAAATAAAAATAAAAAAAGAAAAAGAAAGAAAAAAACAAATACTTAAAATTTAGGAAGTAAAGCATTCATTTTGATGCTTTTCTTACTTTATTCACAAATCTTTTCTACTTCTAAACAATTTCCAAAAATAAATAACAGAAGCACTTTCACATTCATTTTTTTATTTTATTTATTAATTTTTTATTTTCATAAAGCAATAACTATACATTTTCCGATTCCAATCTCGCTCTACACCGAATGCGAAAATATTTTAAAGATTTACCTGAACAAGTAAAGGGGAAAAAAAGTACTCAATAAACTTTTTTTTCACCTTCAAATTTTTCAAAACAAATTACGAGCCAAGTTTTTCTTAGCGACGCTCATTGGTAAACACGGAGCCAAAATGCCTAGCAATAAATTTTTACTCATTCCCCTCAACTAAATTCCCCGCCTCTGCCAAATAATACCCCGGACACCCGGAGCCGAGAACCGCGGCATCTCCTAATCCTTTTCCCGTTGGCTCCCACTCCAGAAAAGCTTTTGATGAGGTAACGACAAGTGTTGACCGGGCTTTAATCTCCGCCATTTCTATCTTTCCCGATAATGTTGATTCAATGTGGCTTTTTGCGGACGTATTTTTTTATTTCTTATTTTTACTAGTATATCTCTATTTTATTGCTAGTTTTTTTTTTTCATATATATATATATATATACACACATACATGGCGGGTCTTTGGGCTGCTCTTTTATATTTTTCCAAGACGAAGACTTTCACCTTTTTCGTCATGCCGTCATGAATTTATCAAGAATGCATATATTCCAAGTGAGCGCTTCCAATATACTTCTTCCTATTTACTTCCCTTTGCACTCACTCTTCGTTCTACCCTCCACCCTCCGAAGTTCCACCCACCTAAGAACCCTCCTTTTTCCATCTACTGACTCCACGGAGCGAGAGAGATGGCTTAAGTTTTCTTTTTTCCGTTTATTTTATTATTATTATTTCTTTTTTTTTTTTTTTTTTTCAATCTTTTCTTTATGTGCTTTTTTTCCCCCCTTCATTCACGCAGTTTATTCATATGGATATATACACACACAGAGAGATAGAAAGCACGGAGAGACAGAGAGAGACAGAAGAGATAAAAAGAAAAGGCCCAGTCGCTAGTTTTTACAGTAATAAAATCACAAGACGTCGGGGTTTGGACACATAAAAAAAAAAAAAAAAAAAAAAAAAAAAAAAAAAATGGCGAAATGAAAGAAATAATAATAATAAAAAAGAAAAAAAATAAGGGGTAGGAGAAGAAATACTTCTGCATAAGAAATTACTCTGCATAATTCAAACTCAGCAGTTTTTTTTTCTATACCTCCCTTTACCATCCCTTCCCCCAATGCGCTGTCGTTTTGAATTTTTTTCTCGCTCCTTTCCCCATCCTTTTTTTTTTAAACCTCTCCAGTTTTTTTTTTTTTTTTTTTTTTTTTTAATACATATGTATACATCTAGCTTCTGTGCATACACGTTTTAATCTTTTTTTACTCTTTTAGCACAACCAGAGAAGGCGAAAGTGAATTTTTTTTTTCTCCTCCATCGTTTCTTAAAGGCAAAAAAAAAAAGGATTTTTTTATTATTTTTTTTTTTTACCTTAGCAGCGTCTTTTCGATTTCCAACCCCTCTTCATTTTGGTTCTCACGTCTTCTTCCGGATTTGTTCCCGCCTTCTACTTACTCTCCACCATGGGGAAAAATTTATGGCAGCCCCCCCCATTCTTCACTCACCCCTCCACCCCCTAATTCTCTCCTCTCAACTTCTTTTCATTCGTACCCATCCGTATAAACACAGACGGGCTAATAAAGCAAAGACTTAATTAAGGCAGGTTAGAAGGACGAAACGCCGACTCATATTAAAAAGTAATATTTGGCGATCGCGGAGCGTTGATTCCATTAAATAAGAATTTTTTTTTCTCTCTTCACTTGCTCTGCACCTATTTTGAATATCGCTAATGGGAAAAGTCGAGTGCAAACACGACTTCGTTAGAGCTTGATAGGATATTTGTAAAAATCGAACCGTACGTCGTGTTGACGTTGTAATTATTCGAGCTTAATAAATTATTTAATTAATTTTCCTCTCTGCCGCTACTAGCAATTAGTATCTTAGTCTTGTCTCTCACTCACAACGTAATTAAAATGCCAACATTTATTTTCTGGATCCAAGTTTTCTCTTCTCTTTTCGAACTTAAAAAGTAAGGGGTGGGGTGGTGGTAGGGGGGTGTCGAGGAAAACTAAGAGAAAAGAATAAAGGAGGAGTGAAAGAGAAAGAAAAAAAAGAAAAGATTTAAGAAAAAGTAAAAAGAAAAAACTCTCTCATCTTCTTCTTCCAGCGTGTTACTGTACACAGTGGAAAAGAAATGAAATGTTTCCAAATTTTATTATTGCACACGGCTGTAATTTTGTTTGAGATTCGTAGAACAAGAATGGGAATTGTATTTTTATACCTGAATATCGTTTCAAAATTTTTCTCCTCTCCGAAATTAGGTTGTCGACTGTTTTTGCTGGAAGTGATTAAACACGTTTTAAATGTTTGTCAGCTTTCTATTTCGCTTTGATACTCTTTCATTAAGTGTTTGTATGTTTGTCCAACATTATGGAAATCATTATTTGTTTAATATTCTCCCTCGTTTTCGTTCGTGTTGTTTTTAGTTTTGTTATTTACCTGTATATCTTCAGCTGCAGATCACTTAGGCTGAACCTTAGTTTTATTTAAAAATAATATTGTTAAGTACTTTATCTTTACACAACTAAAATAACTGGCGCTGTGCTCATTAAAAGTATGCCTTATCTATAGAATGTATCAATTGTGTTTTCAATGTTTTTTCTTAATGCATTTAATGAGCATTTAGGGCCTGAATGGCCCGGTGTCTAGCGCTCTGGCGCTCGGTGCCACAGGCTTCGAATCCGGGCTGTACCATGGATGTTTGTAGGGATTCAAAATCCACTTTAAACAGTAGGTCCCGTTCTAACATGATCATAGAGTTGTCTTGAGGTTTAGTCAGTCTTCAGCCCTCGTAGTTCCTCGTTAAAGTGAAGTTGCATATTACCCTTAGCCATGGACCAATCGCTTGCGACGGGATCTATTGGATCTGGTGTAAGCTCTCCTACACCAGGAGGATTAGTAGCAATAACAATGGACATTTATATATTGACATTTAAATTAACTTCATTTGGTACAACCTTTAAGTTTAACCTTTTCAACTACTCCTGAAGAGAATAATCCGCTTCGAGTAGTATTTAAAAATAATAAATTGTCTTCAGCAACCTGAGTAAAATTTTAACAATATAAAAATTAAGAAGTAACATTCAATGTAAGGAATTCCTCATGAAAAATAAACAAAGATTTTGTAAACAATAATCTTTGCCTTAACGAGGAACCATGAGGGCTGAAGACTTTTAGTACAGATTTCATTTGTACTGCATTCATAACAACACTGGACAACAACGCAGTTTGGGTGTTGTATAGTCCTGATTTAGACCTAGCTAATGGATTTCACCTTTATTATAGGTTATTATAGGAATGCCTCTTCGGTATTTCAATGGTGCTTTCAGGAATGAAGAGAGCAAGTAATGGCTTTCTGGAGGAATTTCAAGGGTAATTGTCAATGATTTGCTCATTGTACAGGAAAAAAGACCTGAAAAAATTTGCTCCGTGTGACAATTTATTTGTCATTTGAACTAAATTACGTTTTTAACTGTTCGTTTTCTTAATAAATTTAATGGGCATTTATATATTAACATATAGACTAGGGCTTTTATCTTCATTTGGAGCAATCTTTCAAGATTAATCTTTTTGAAGGAAATTAATACGCTTCGGTTAGTGTTTAAAGATAAACGATTTTGGGCTTCTTGAGTAAAATTTTAACGATGTAAAAATTAAGAAATAACATTCAATAAGGAATTCCTCTTGAAAAATAAGCAAAAATGTTGTAAACAATAATATTTGCTTTCTTTTAATGCAGATTTCATTTTATTCGTACCGCGTTTATAACAACACTGGGCAAAAACGATGTTCGTGTGTTGGATAATCCTGTTTTTGACCTAGCTAATGGATTTCGTCTTTATTATAGGTTTTTATAGGAATTCTATGTACTTCAATGTTTCAATGGTGCTTTCCGGAATGAAGAGAGTAAGTAATGACTTTCTGGAGGAATTGCAAGTGTAATTGATAAGGGTGTTCTCATTATATACGGAAAAAAGACCTTAAAAAAATTTGCTCCTAGTGATAATTTATTTGTTATTTGAACTAAATTACTTTTGTAACTGCTTTTTTTTTAAACTACGCCATTTACTTAGAAAAGAATTAAACTGGAAAATTTTAAATAAGACAATTCGAATTAAAACTGTTTGGTGGACATTTATTAATGGATTTATCCAATTTTGAGATTTCATAATTTTTAATGCATTAAAATGAATGAGGCAAAATTTAGCATGAAATCAAAACATGCTGAAAAATGTGGTTTATTATTTTAATTTGATAAAAATTAATCAACCTACTATCAAATACATGATTTCCACTTTATTGTAAGGGTCTTTTCCATTTACTCGTCGTCTTTTGGTTTATTTCTCTATTTCTGTGTACCTTGGTAGATTTTGTACCCTTTATTGCAGAGATTGCATTGTCTTCAGGGAAGACTTTTGACTTCTAAACATTGTAAATCGTTTAGAAAAAATTGTTGGAAACAACCAATATGCAATCAACTTATAGCTGCGAGATGATTACTCATACTTTTACAATAACCATCGAGTCTCCTTAGCTACATCTGCACATATTATAACTGAATCCGCTTTATGTTAATGTTCAAATTTTTCAGCTACTATTATTTTTAAAAGTACCCATATTCTATTTAAATATGGATAATTACGAATGCTATTTATGAGAAGGAATGTTATTCAAATGATTTGCCCGTTATTTCTGAAACATTTAAGACTAAAATCATGGTAAAAGCGACAGTCATTAGACTTCTGAGAAATTTTAGGTGACAAAATGACGGAAAGAAAAGTTGATCCATGATGAAATCTCGAGAACTGCAGCATTCGAATAACAGCAGTGATTCTTTAACTTCAGTATGTGATTTCCAAAAGGAAAAAAAAAATAAAAATAAAATGAAGCGCCTAAAGAGACACATAAAATAAAATTTACCCAAACTGTAACATAATCCAGAAACAAAATTTAACTTACTTAAATCAATTAAAAAAATAAATTTATGGGAAGTTTTTCAAAAAAAAAAATTCTATTATATTTATCATTTATTTTGTAATTACTGATAATCATTTGCTTAACAGTTATGAAATTAATAAATCTACAACTGGGCTGATGATTCGTAGTCTACTTCTCAACCAGAATTTTTTTTTATAAATTTTAATTGAAGGCTACTACTTACGAATAAATAAAACTCATTCATCTTGCTTTTAATGCTTTCTTATAAAGATTTTCTATCTGAATTTTGAGTGCAGACTGAGATAGCATAAGAACTGATTTTTTTATGTCATAGATCTCATCGTTGGTACAGTTAGCAAGAAAAGCTATCATCCCTTGTAGGGAAGGTGATATTGCATTCCAGTAGCATTTTTAAGAATACTTGCCTGCTATTTCTGTATCAGGATTATGAGATAAATCTCAAAAACCTCTGCTTTAGATATCTACTCATTTTCGAAATCAATGTCTATGACACACCCCATAAACTGGAATCGGTGAGTGCATAACTCGATATCGTTATTTATTTTACAAAAGTAGAGCTGATAACCCTTCACTATAACGTGGCCTCTGGCCTTTTGTACCTACCACATGCTTCATATTCAAATCCTGGTGATGACATGGATATTGTTAGTGGTTCGGAATCTGCTTTAAATTGTAGGTCTGAGTCCAATTAGCAGACTGCAGAGCAACAAACCAAACCTTCAGTATCATTGTATTTTTACTTCCAGATTCATTTTAAAACATTTATCGATTTTTACATATTTATTGTATATTTTCTTGCATAGTTAAAAATTCAATTAATTTCTGAGTCCATGCCTCTTTTTAATTAAAAAAAAACCCGAAGATAATAAACAAATTAAATCAATTTTAGTATAGCTGAGAGTAGCCACTGAAAATCTGAAGGATTTGAAAAATTTATAACTGATATTTTTCAATCTTTTTTTACTTTTTTATTTTGTAGGTTATATAGCATCCTTTGGAGATTAAAAGAGTTACGTATGATTTAAAACTTAGTGAGTTTTTCGATTTCATGTAAAGATAAATTATTTAAACTACCAGCAGCGAATACCAGAGGAATACCAGCAATATTTATTGTCTACGTATCTTCTAGCACTAACAGTGGACTGATGGCCACCTTGCTAGCGCTCTGGCCGTCGGTACCGAAGGCTTCAGGTTCGAATCCTAGTGATGGCATGGATATTTGTTGGGGATTCGGAATTCGCTTTAAACTGTAGGTCCCGGTCTGTTTATCCCTCGTGGGTGCAGAATGACCGTAGAGGGACAAATCAAATCAGTACGTAATATTGCTACTTAATCATATCGCTTTTTATTACTTCATAATATCAATTCAGTGCATAATATTCCTACTTTATAATATTACTTTTTCTTAATAGTTTAGTCTTTTTCTTAATAGTCTATTTAGCCAAAAGTGGGCACAAGAGGACTGTAGAGCGACAAACAAAACAATCAAGTAATAACAATATTCTGTCCAAGGGGGTTATATTAAGTCCATTTGGAAGGAATTAGATCGTGTGGAACTGGACTGGCGTGTTCTGCCTAGCATAAGTCTTTAAAAATTATTTTCTGTTTTATATCATTCAGTCTTTAAATGACCACATTGTACGTATGTTATTTACGTTTAGAAATAAAAATTTTTTTTTTACTTTCTGAACTTTTCTTGTTCAATTTTAATTTTATTTTAACCGTTTGTTTTTAACTGTTAATCCATTTTAACTGTATTTTTTATATTTTTGTGCTATTATTGCAACATACGATATAATCGTCATTTGTGATACTTACAGACATTTCTTTTAAATACCCATCATTTGCAAAAAATAGTCCTGTAATTTTTGTTGTTCTTCCTTTTCAAATTATTTGATTTCAATTTGCTGTGAAGAATTTTAATATAAATTGTAAATGTAGTATAATCCGACGTGATTATATATTAAAAAGAGTCATGGCAAAAATATTTTTATGATGAAAAACATAAACATTGTTTATTTATGATTAGCATACGAAAATTAATAAGCATGTGCGTTTGAAATTTTTTTTAGATTTTTCACTTAAATCGCAATGAAAATAATCTTTATGATAAACCAAGCTTTCTCATTTCAAAATCATGCATGCACAAAACATGTCACTATAGCCTTCTAACTAGCCGTTAGCATTTAAATTCAGATAGCAAAAAAATGAAAACAGAAAAAGTACATTAAACTTACAAAATAACTATATATATATATATACTATATATACTATATATATACTATATATATATATATATATATATATATATACACTGAAGTGACAAAAGTCATGGGATAGCAATATGCAAATTTTCAGATGGCAGTAGCATCGCGTAGAACAGGTATAAATGCGCAGTGCTTTCGCAGAGCTTTCATTTCTGTTCAACTTATTCATGTGAAGAGGTTTTGACGAGATGATGACCGCACGACGGGAATTAACAGACTTTGAAAGCGGGATGTTAGTTGGAGCTAGACGCATGGGTCATGCCATTTCGGAAATCGTTAGGGAATTCAACATTCCCAGATCCACTGTGTCAAGAGTGTGCCGAGAATATGAAATTTCAGGCATAACATCCCACCATGGACAGCGCAGTGGTCGACCGCCTGCACTTAACGACCGAGACCGGCGACGTCTGCAAAGAGTCGTAAATTCTAGCAGACAAGCAACACTGCGTCAAATAACCGCAGAAATCAATGTGGGACGTACAAGGGACTTGTCTGTTAGAACTGTGCGGAGAAATTTGGCTTTCTTGGGCTATTCCAGCAGAAGACCGACTCGAGTGCCTTTACTGACAGAACGACATCGCTTGCAGCGACTCTCGTGGGCACGTGAGCATATCGGTTGGTCCTTAGATGAATGGAAAACCGTGGCCTGGTCCGATGAGTCACGATTTCCGTTGGTAAGAGCTGATGGTAGGGTTCGAGTGTGGCGCAGACCCCACGAAGCCATGAACCCAAACTGTCAGCAAGGCACTGTTCAAGCTGGTAGTGGCTCCGTAATGGTGTGGGCTGTTTTTTCATGGCATGGACTTGGTCCTCTGGTGCGACTGGACCGAACATTGACCGGAAATGCTTATGTTTAGCTACTTGGAGATCACTTGCAGCCATTCATGGACTTCATGTACCCAAACAACGGTGGGATTTTTATGGATGACAATGCGCCATGTCACCGGGCCACAACTGTTAGCGATTGGTTTGAAGAACATTCTGGACAATTCCAACGAATGATCTGGCCACCTAGATCGTCCGACATGAATCCCATCGAGCATTTATGGGACATCATCGAGAGGTCTGTTCGTGCCCAAAATCCTGCAACATCAACGCTTTCACAATTATGGACGTCTATCGAGACAGCAGGGCTCAATATTCCTGCAGAAGACCTCCAACGACTTGTTGAGTCCATGGCACGTCGAGTTGCTGCACTTCGCCGGGCGAAAGGAGGGCCGACACGATATTAAGAGGTATCCCATGACTTTTGTCACTTCAGTGTATATATTATGTCAAGACTGCGTATTCCAAGGCACACTAACCAGATAAAATAATGAAATATCATCAACTCTTTTTCTTTATTTAATAGAATTCATTGTAGTTTTAACGTTTAACAATATATAAATAATGGTTTTAAAAAAGATACAGAAGATCTAAACACATTTAAAGTTCAATTTATTGTTTGCATTTATCTAATATTTGTATTAAAAAATAATTTTTTTGTGAACAATAAATCACCTAAATCTTAAAAATTTAATATAAGTAGCTCTGCTTTTGAAAAAAAATATAATTTTAAAAAAGGTATTATGGATTTCTTATGCTTTTTGATTTAAAATAATTAATTATTTGAATTATTTCTGTAAATATCAAATTAAAATGTGTACTTTTTAATTCTGACATAGAAAATTTTCAATTTTTTTTTACAAATATGTATTAGTTATTATAAGATCAATGAGTTAATCTTACTTGTAAATTACTTTTCATTGCACTATCATTATTATTTGACAGGAAATTCGATAACATAACCCCATTTTTACTGAAGGAAATAATATTAATTTTTATTCATTACAAAATGCTAAATTAACAATTTTAAAGCATAATATTTTAACAGTCTTTTGTACTTTAAAAAATTACAATAATTAGAGCCTGTGCCTCAAAAAATTCTGATATGTCTATGTTGGTTTTGCGAACTTTTACTGATCCATATTTTAACACGGTTTTTATACAAAAGACAAGAAAAATTCATGAATTGATATAATGGTTTTGCTTGGGAATGCCCTACTGTTAAGCACATTGCCTAACATCCAACTTACTGTTACATCACACTACATCAATGACCCTTGAGCTGAGATTTCCTTTTACAGAATTGTGAAGGATGTATTTAAAGTCTTTTTGCTGCAATTGTAAAATAACATCTCTCAAGAGTGCACTCTAGGTCCTGGTCTAATTAGCCCAAAATGTGTACAAAATTATTATAGAGCGACAAACCAAACCCAAGATTGCAATATTGGGTTTCTGCTCAAATGAAACATATATAAAGAACATTTCGGTCTGCAGACTATAAAATTCGACTGTCGGGCCTATCCTCAGTATACTAGACACGAATGCTTTCAGTTCTGCATCGCCTGCCAAATTTAACACATCCAACACATTTCGGATTTGTCAAGATGCTTAAAATGCCAAGAGACTTTCGGTATATGAACTTCTTATGGGTTTGAAGCCTAAAAGAGATTTGTTAAGTTTTCGAACTCAAAAGGGGTACGGAAACACAGACTACTCTGAAATGAGTTTCTGAGCTGGAAAAACTTAGTTTAAAGCAGGAAGAGTAAGAAGAATTGAACTTGCAACTGATCACGATTTACCTGTTGTTTAACCATAATATTTCTTTCTTTTTCTGGATTGGTTTGCTCTATGGTCATTTTTTTGCACACTTTGGGCTAATTAAACAGGGACCTATAGCTTAGCTTGGACTCATGGCGGTATCATAGATGTTTGTTAGTGGTTCGAAATGAATCTGAATCTAAAGCCTGCGGTACCAAAGGCCAGAGCGCTAACCAAATTGGCCATCAGACAGCTTTCTTTAGATAAGAAGAAGTAGAACAGAAGGTCATTAAAGGCTTCTCTAAGGCCAGAAACAAATTTCTGCGATACCAAAAGAAGAAAAATGTAGATGTGCACTGTGGATAATGATCCATGAATTTGCCATATGTCTTCTTTATTAATAGAAAACGACCTTCATGCCAGGTACCCCCGCCTTCAAAAACAAGATTATCTAAATTATTTTTCTAGTTCAAAATACTTGTTTGGGTGTAAGGAATATATCCTGCCAATCTTGCCTGATGGCCAATTGGCCAATTACCTCAGGCTTCAGATTTGAATCCTTGTGGTAGCATAGACGTTTGTTAGGGACTGGAAATCCCCATTAAACTGTAGGTCTCGGTCTAATTAGCGTAAAGTGTATAAAAAATGACCATAGAGCGACAAACCAAACGCTCAATTTTTGAAATGCTAATGTAGGAAATGAATTTTTTGTGCGTTTAATTTCAGCGGAAACAAATGAGTTTAAATGTTATTACTGCTTTTAAAGTCAAATTATGGATTATAAATATCTAAATCTTTTTTAGCCAATGATAAATATCTAATAAGCCAAACATGTAAATATTACATCAATAAATAACCTTATAACCATATACTAAATCTCCTTCAGAAAATCCAATTTTAGTGTCCCGAAGATATAAACAAATTTCCCCATTTTCCCAAGAAATCGAATCACACAAATCGGATGAGCAATTAATTAAAAATACAGCGAGAAACTTGCTTACAAAATTCCATCAAAATCTCATTAAGACATTCTGAGAAGTTATTATCCTCTTAGCAGCGAATCTTCTCAAACTTCGGAGGTGTCGCCACAAATGTCTTAGATCAAGAATATTGCATCCAATAAGTTGCAGCAATTGAGAAATTGAGGCATGGTAGTAACTCCACCATGAGATTTAATAAGCGTTCCACCCCTTTCCGATCTGATTAGTTAAGGGAAATCATGTCCTGAATTCATATCGAAATCAATTTTACTGGGCCGTTCTATGAAAATGCTGAGAAAATTAATTAAGCCCCAATATCCGACGGCCAAGATTTCGTGTTAACGAGTTTGATTAAGTTTAAATTTTGATAAGTTCTGAAGAGAGAGAGGTTTATAAATTTATTCACGCATACTTCCATTTAATTTACCGTTAATTATTGCATCCATTTGGACTCTTGGTGCTGCAACTTTCTTAGCTGACGGCATCTTGTGTTTCTCTTTAAGATATTAAGTAATTATTAGTAATGCGTAAATGTGGAATCGAAAGTAGGGGCAATCTAAAATTCACATTTCAAATTCAGAGCGAAGTCTGATTGGTAGTTCATTTAATAGTGTGTTTGTACCAAAAAAATATTTTTGTTGAGAATTTTAAATAAATTTTTGTGGTGGCGTGAAACAGAATTAAATTTGTTTATACACGTTTAAATAAGTTTTAGAATATTTAGTGACAAAATTTTAATTTAGAGACATAATTTAATTGGGTTTCATTTATGCTACTAAAGTAATTATGCCGGAACCTTTGAATTAAAAAAATGAATGCAGAAAATTAATATCGAAGAAAATTATAGATTGAGATTCTATAGTATAATAAATTTTTAATGTAATGTTCAACAAAATATTAAAATAAAAGTAAAATATTTTATGCATTCATAAAAAAAACAATTTGAAAGCATTCATTTGCAAAAACAGTTTACAAGCATTAATTTTCCAGATCAATTTACAAGCATCAAGAGCAATTTGCAGACATGCATTTGCAAACATGCATTTGCAAGAACAGTTTGTAAGCATTCATTTGCAAGAACAATTTGTAAGCATTCATTTACAACAACAATTTTCGAGTATTCATTTGCAAGCATTCATACACATTAAATTCTTAGGGCAGCTTTCTTCCAACCTCTACTTACTTATTAATAACAGCACCTTAATTTCTAAAAAATAGAAATATTGATTGTTTCTTGTGCTGTTTGCTTATTTTTTATCAATTTAATAAACTAAATTTTAAATATTTTCATTAAATTTAATAAAACTAATTTATATTTCATAAAAATTTTCTTAAGCATTTCAAGAAGCAAATAAAATATTCTTATTTTTTAATTTGTAAATTACCTAATAAAAAAATACACGATAGAAAGGCAGCATTAGTGAATGAAAAAAACTTTTTTCTTTTATGAATATAAATTGCGTTTATTCTTCCAAGACTTATTTGTGATTCATTAACTTTAAATCAAATGTTTAATTTCGTTTTTTATTGTGCAAAAATTTTTTATATTTATTTTAATTTACACCTTAAACTTATTGAAATGCATTTGAATAATGATTAAGTCATTATTTTTTATTTAAAATTTTTATAAGCTATATTTAGTAAAGAAAATATATTTATTACTTATTTAATAAATTGAAAATTTAATAGACTACTTAATAGGAAGTATCTGTAATTTAATGTTTAGAAAATTAGATGTGCTTTTATTTCCGTTTTAATTACTGAATAAAAAATAATTTTGTAAAAATTTAATTAACAGATAACAATTAAGTAAATAATGACATTTTCGAAGAAAATAATTTTATGCCATTCTTTTTCAAAACTTTATAATTGGTTTTAATTAAATGCATCAGATATAATTAATTATTTTTATTTTAACTTCTTTTTTAAACTTTTTGAAATTTGAAAATATTGATACAAAATTAATATAATTGTTTTAAAGATATGTTTAGTATTGATAAATAATTGTTCTTACTTTTAAATGAAAATTTTGTTCCAATTTTTAAATTCTGCAGTATTTTCTTTTTTAAGTTGTTTGTTTCAGAAGTAAAGCAAGTTTATTTAGTGTAGTAGCCTAGTACGCAAAAGAATTAAATCGTCATTGATTAAGCCATAGATCATTTGGGTTTCTATCGATCATAGATAGCTCTAAACTGGTTTTTGAGTAATTAGATTTAAAACTGTTATCCATGATTATTATGCTTTTGTACTGCTTTCTTTTATGGAGATTATATGCATTTTTTTATTTTGTACAAAGTTTATGATTCCTTTCTTCTGCAATTTCTCACAAAGGGAATTTAAAAGAAAACGAACTTTAACATGAGTTTGAAGAGAAACCAAACTATATTTACTATCATATAAAATGCATTTTTTTAGTATATCAGTGTATGACACGAACAGCCTATCGACTTCAAATAAAGGGTGAACATTGATTTCAGAGAAGCCTTTTAGGGGTAACTGCCCAAGATTTGCATGTCCCAGGAAGACAATCCGAAAAAGGTTCCGTCAATCAGTTTGAGTGTCGATTGAAATGTTTATGGCCGTTATCAAAATATCCATCGAATTTCAACAATTTTCAAAGCATTAACTGTAAGCCCTCTTGGGATTTTAATCAAACTCCTTCGTTCCTCAAAAGCTAGTGGAATCTGTTGCCACTAGGCCACGAGTTGGGCATTCTGCCCCCCTTTTGAAAATTGATCTATTAAACAGGAGTGAGTCATATACAGTGAGTGTAAAAAGTATTCGTACAGTACGACAATTGATTTAAAAGAGATCCGTTCATAAAAATTATAAACATAAATTCCATTTTAATTAATTATAAATATATAATAGAACATATTTTCACTAGTTTCATGTGAAATTGACACAAAAATAATTTTATACATGAATAAATATTTACAAAACTGAAACAATCAAACATCTTGTGGTGTAAAAAGTATTCGTACATCAGGCATATATTGGCCAATACAATCATAATATTTCAGCTAATACCTTGTAGGATATCCTTTAGCTCGAATAACTGCCTTGAGTCTCTTTGGCGTCGATTCCACCAATTTTGCTGTTATTGAGCTAGATATGGCGTCCCATTCTTGATTAAGAGCTGATTCCAAATCATTTTTATTAGAAATATGTCTGGATCTAATATTTTTATCAAGAACGTCCCATAAATTCTCGATGGGGTTGAGGTCCGGAGATTGAGGAGGAAATTTCATGAACTTTGGGATATTATATAGTATCCAGAGCCTTGTGTTTCGGGCTGTGTGCTTGGGATCGTTATCATGCATGAAAACGTTATCACCATTCAAGCCCATTTTTGTTACACTAGGTCCTAAATTATTTTTTAAAATGTCAATATAAAGTTGATGATTCATAATGCCTTTAATAAAGACTAATTTGCCCACCCCAGAAGCACTCATACAACCCCAAACAAGTAGATTTCCACCCCCATGTTTCACTGTTGGCATTAATTTCTTAGGAAGCAATTAAGCGCATACATTATTTAATTTAAGCGCTTTCTCCACACCATTCGTCTCCCGTCCGATCCAAATATGTTGCCTTTACTTTCGTCTGTAAAGATAATCTTTTTCCAGAAATCTGGACTTTCATTAACGTATTGCTTGGCGAAAGACAATCGCAGCTTCCGATTCTTCTCACTAACAAAGAATTTTCGCCTCGCAACACGGCCATGGAAACCTTAATTTCTGCATGCATTTCGAACAGTACTTACGAAGACTGCTGTTCCCATGTTCTTTAGTTCTGATGTTAATGTAGGAGCACTTATTTTGGGATCCTTCTTTAATGAACATACCAAAAACCGTCTGTCAGAGGATGTCAATAGACATGGTCGCCCAGTACGAGAACAGTTTTGAACCTTTCCAGTGGCAGCAAACTTTTTCATGATTGACTGCACAGTTGAACGGGGTCTACCTACCAGATCAGATATCTTGTTGTACGATTTACCATTTTTACGGAGCTTTAAAATCAGTTCTCTTTCGGAAACACTTGTCTCTTTACTTTTACGACCCATTACAGAATTTCTAGTTTCTCACTACATTAAAATTTCCACTGAAGAACCTTTTAAGTAACTTACAAGATGACGTCAATCAACAACTACATCATAATGGCTAAAACAATCACAAAATAGAGAGTTTTTGCATACCGTACGTTAGTTACCGTAGGACGTCCGTTAGCTTTTTCTCACTAGCGCGAATGCGCAGTTTCCTATGAGCATGCGCGCTAGGGAGAAAAAGCTAAGGGACGTCCTACGGTAAAACGTAATGCAAAACTAATAACTAAAAAAAAAAAAAAATTAGCATTCTTTTAGTGTACGAATACTTTTTACACCACAAGATGTTTGATTGTTTCAGTTTCGTAAATATTTATTCATGTATAAAATTATTTTTGTGTCAATTTCACATGAAACTAGTGAAAATATGTTCTGTTATATATTTATAATTAATTAAAATGGAATTTATGTTTATAATTTTTATGAACGGATCTCTCTTAAATCAATTGTCGTACTGTACGAATACTTTTTACACTCACTGTACACTAATATTCTATTCCTTTATTACTTACAATTTCTGAAAAAATTTTGTCTAAAACTTAATGACATTGTCTATTCCACTTAGAAATAAATAAAATACTGTCTTAATTTCTAGATTTTATTTATTTCTAAGTGGCATTTGCAATACATTGGGATATCAGCCGGTGCTATTAATTTAGTGAAAATTCAAATTCTGATTGAAATATATCTTAAAGCATGGAGCATAACAGATCAGTATTCATGTAACTTAGTGGATAACTGATTGTGTTTACAAATTAGCTGTACGCTGCTTCGAAACTCGACAAGCAAGGCTGGACTAAGAACCCCTTGCCTATGCAGAGAATGGGTATGATAAATAATGTACATGATCTTTTGCAGAATTCGAGAGAAAACTTCATTTCTGAAGGCGTTGGAAAATGTTATCAAAAGGGGGGCAATGTAGCGGGCACTCGTGTCCAACGTTGGTATTGTTGAATCTGTTATATATGAGGCTACTTAAGCGGCAACAACCTTAAGTCAAGATGGCCAACATTCGAAAACAGTGGTTTTTATTTGAAATATTGTAGTATTCAAACGTTGCCTCCTTTTAAAGATATATTTGCACAAATAATTTAATTTAAAAAGTTGACAAAACGAAATATGACCTCAAACAATAGAAAAAAGTGAAGGCATGTTGTTATAAAGAGAATAAATAAAAATTTCAGAAATGGCAAACTAACTGGTTGCCCGAGTTTTTAATTTTTTCCCCAATGTTTTCTGAGACAGCAGAATGAATAACAGAAGAATGAATGTAACGTAAAATTGAAGTAATTTTATTGACAGTTATTTAAAAACATATGAGCAATATACAAATTATAAAAAAAAAACCCATTTTTCAAATTAATTATAATATTAACTTAATTCAAAACCTGATTACAAACAACATTTTTAATTTAACCTCGAAGGTTGGGTGACTCCATCTTTGAGCAAGCAATTGAAACTTTTCCATGAGAAAAACATAGCAGTCTCAAATCCACTCAGCAGTACTTATTACATTGCAGCTGTGACTTGTTGATAATTATCACGAAAACAAGCTTCACGGGAAATTTCCATCTCTTAGAATTAAAAGGGAGATCGGTCGGAATGAGTGATATACATTGAATAAAACTTATTTCATCCTCTCTCTTATCTGTTAAAATAGTCGTTCCAATCACATTGACCAGCATCTTCTTTATAACTTTGTGTCATTGCGAAGTTTTGGCGGATTGAGGTTCCGTAGTACAATTATTGGAGGTTTCCGTATGAAGTAAAAGGTGATAAGGTGATAATCCAACAGGATCCAGTCAGTTTAATGAAGTGTGATGGATTATTGACGAACTTCATTGAACGTCTGATACGGTATCCAACCTTTTTGTATATACCTGGTAACAGGGCATGTATTTGTTTAGTTATTTCATTAGTTTTCATTTTTAGTTGCAAAAATAGATCTTTTGCATAAGCAGAATAAATTGTGATAAAACAGCCAGATAAACTGCATCTATTAGCTCTGCAGTTCGAATGCATCTGGTAACATGAGAAGTATTTGTTTTGTTATTTCGTCGTCATCTTCATTTTTAGCTGCAAGGATATCCTACTACTGTATCCTAACGAGTTTAGAGGCCTGAAGGCTAATTGGCTAGCACTCTGGCCTGGTACCACAGGCTTCAGGTTCGAATCCTGGCAGTGGTAGGGATGTTTGAAAGTTGTTTGAAATCCACGTTAAACTGTAGGTCCCGGTCTTATTATTTAGCCTTAAGTTTGCACAAGATGATCTACTGTTTGACAAACTACTGCAGATCGGAGAAGTTAAACTAGCAACAAAATCTTATTGCAAGATTTAACTTTTGTCTGATTTTTTGTAATCCTGTATCGTTCATCGCTACTAGATACTCTGCTAGAGCGACAAACCACACCTAAGCCTAACGAATTTAAATTGTGATAATTTAGTAAAATAGCAGGGTAAACAATATCTAGTAGTGATGGACGATACCCAATTATAAAAATCAGAGATCAGTTGAATTTGCAATTAAGATTTTGCTTCTAATTTATCTTTTCCGATCTGCAGTAGTTTGTCAAATAGTAAGTTTGATTTGTCCTTCTACGGTCATTTTGTGCGCACTTTAGGCTAATTAGACCGGGACCTACAGTTTAACTTGGAATCCTAGCTACAAACAAACATCCCTGTCACTGTAAGGATTTGAACTGTGGCCTGTGATAGCAAAGGCCAGAGCGCCAGTCAATTCGTCATCAGGCCGCTTGTCAAATAGCAGGATAAATTACCAAATACACTCGAACAAATGACAGTCCAACTATTTTCAGCTGGAAAGAAAGAACCTTATTTCCCTGACCCTGCATAACAACAATTCTGTTATCTAAGGTGTATTTATTAAGGAGTGGAGAATATTTGGGGATAGCCAATTTTATTGAAGAAAAACCCTCCTATTTTACTAAGCCCACAGTGCTGATTTTCAAATATTTCTCTTTTCAAATTGGCTGCCCATTGATTAGCTATCATCATGAAATATGACCCGTCGGTGTCCGGCTAAAAAAAAAATCAAATGCTTTAAATTTTTATTCATGGAATCAAAAGTATTCCTCATAAATTTATAACCCACATTATTTTTCGTGTTTAATTCACATTTTGATGAAAAAATAAATGATGAGAATTTTTTCAAGTTTTCGATTTTAGTTTCAATAAATTTTAATAGGATAAAAAATTGGGAAAAGTCAAAAGAATCAAGAAAAAATCTCGGACATATATGCAAAACCCTGATAGCCATTAAGAATTTTTTTCTTCATCAGTGCAACAGCCCCATGGTGGGCCAAGGCTGTCTGCCTACTGGTAGGTTTTTTCGAGACAGGAGATGTTTTCTTTATACGGAGTATGGTTTTCAGCCGTATGCCCAACAGTCATATTGATCAGGAACTACGATTTAATGTGGATTTCGAACCATTACAAACAACCATGGCACCGCCGAGTCTCAGGCCCGACATCTGTGACATCGGCGTCATAGTGCTAGTCACTCTGCCATCAGGACCCCATTAAGGATTGAGGTTTGACAAAGTGTGAAGAAAAATTACAGTTAATTAGTATTTAATATATATATTTAATATATATATTAAATATATATAAGCCTACTATATATAACATAATATTTGAACGAAGCAAATGTATATTTAAATTGTATTGTATTGCAACAGCATAAACTTCAAAAATTTAATATTTGAAACAAACTTTAAAATAAAGTTAGTTGTTTCAAATAATTAATTTATAGATAATTTCAATTATAAGATCAATAATTTATAAATAATTTCAATTATATTAATTTATTGATAATTTCAAATAATTAATTCCTAATAATAATAACAAATTTTTTTAAGGATAAATTAGAATATTTCGTAATTATTTAGCTAGACGGAATGTTGAAGAATAATAACTTAAGTGCAAAAAAGTTAGAACTCTTAAGTGTTATATTTTTTAAGTTACATTCAAATACCGTACATACAAAAATTTATTTCCATATACATTGATGAAAAAAATTAATAAAATATAATGGAGTTTTAGTATACTTTTTAATACACTGCACTTTTAATTCTAATATGCTTCAACTAAACATATAAATAAATCTTTAATATAAAATTGGAAGCATCAAATATTTTTATATGCTTTACAATATTACTTTTTAACTATGCATTAACTAATCAAAATAATTACAATTGTTATACTTTTGCAAAAATATGATATAATCTTTTGTCTCAACATATTTTTAGAGTAAATTGCTATTTAGTTTTAAGTGATTCATGAATAATTCATAAATTCTTACTAAGTATTGCACAATTTTGACTGAATATTTCTTACCAAGACGAAGCTAAAGTCTTATAAAATACCAGATAAATGATTTTATCATTAGAATTAAATTATAATAAATATGTTTAATTCATTGTATATTTTTAATTTGTTACTAACTTTATTTTCATAATCTGGAGAAAATATGCTCACTTCTTAATACTCTTACCTTTATTATTCCGCAATCAAACCGTGTAATTATAATTTCCATGAATAGTAACATCGAGAGATAAGATATATTTATTATTAATCGTTATTAAAATAATCTAAATGAGCTCAAACTTTTATTCAGAGATTATCTTTTTTGAGCTCTGACTAATGACTAAGAAGCTGAATATTTTAACTCTACTCATATATATATTTCTTGAATCATTGAAAAACTAATTTATACTGTCTGTAAAACTTTTATATTATATTTGGAAAAGTAAAATATTAAAGTAACTCCATATATGCCAAATAAATATTGGATGATTTATTATGTCTTTTTTTTTTCTTTTCATAATACGTCTTATCGAAGAAACTTCAAATAGAATCATTATTAATCTTGCACGATAAAAACATTATTAAGTTAACGTTAATTAATATTATTAAATTCATTATTAATCTTAGACATTAGAAACTATTGTATGTTGTTTATAAGACTTTTAGGGTATAAATGAAAAGTAAAATATTAAAGCTGTTGTTTGTTGTTTCTTATCCCACTTGGCTGGCCAAGCCCACGAGCCCATACGTACTCATGATTGAAGGGGAAGGAAGCAACTTCTGTTGTGATGGAACACCCGTAGGTAGAAGTCTGACTTTGGCTCCGTGACGCTCTTACAGTCATAGGAGACCGGGACCTACGGCTTAAAGTGGATTCCGAACCACTAAAAACATCCATGGCACCGCCAGGATTCGAACCCGAAACCTGCGGCACCGAGCGCCAGACACTCGGCGATTCAGGTCCCAAATTTGTGAATGCCAACGGCACGCGGTGAAATATTAAAGCTAATTTTTATTAATTATTATTATTAATTTTTTTTAAATATTAAAGCTAATTTATATATGCAAAAAAAGATGAAAAATAATCCAAATTAATTACGTAAATTATTAATTTATTAAATCTTTTTTTATAATAACTCTCATCGAAGAAATTTCGAATCGAATCATTATTAATCTTATACAATAAAAACTACTGTATATTGTATGTAACACTTTTATGGTATAAATGAAAAATAAAATATTAAAACTATTTTTTCTATCTATGTAAAAAAAGATAGAAAATAATCCAAATTAGTTACGTAAAATATTTATTTATTATTATTATTTTTCATTTTATAATAAGTCTCACCATTATTAATCTTAGACAATAAAAACTAATGTATGTTGTTCGCAAAACTTTTATGGTATAAAAGAAAATTAAAATATTAAAGCAATTTTATATATGAAAAGATGATAGAAAGTAATCCAAATTAGTTATGTAAATTATTTATTTATTAAGTCTTTTTTTATAATGTTTTTATTTATTAAGTTTTTTTTATAATGTTTTTATTTATTAATTCTTTTTTTATAAGTATTCAATTAAAAAACTTCGAATCGAATCATTATTAATCAATGAAAACAATAATTATTAGAGACAAGTTGTTTTAAAAAATAATTGTTGTTTTTAATAAAAACAATAATTATTAGAGACAATAATCATTGTTTTAAAAAATAATTGTTGTTTTTAATAAAAAATAATAATTATTAGATAATAAAAACTACTGTATGTTGTGAGTAAGACTTTTATGGTATAAATGAAAAGTAAAATATTAAAGTACCTTCATATATGAAAAATTGATAGAAAATAATCCAAATTAGTTATGAAAATTATTTATTTATTAAAAACTTCTTTTTCTTTTTATAACAGTTCTCATCGAATTTCATCCTATGCCATATTGTTATTATTATTACCTTTTCATTTGTAAATGGGAAAATATTATTATTAAAATATTGTTATTAACTTTTTTTCATTTGTAAATGTTTTCTAGATGGCAGTTTTTGTTTAAAGTAATTGTAATCGTTTAAAATTGAAAAAAATATGCAATTATAAAACAATTTAAAAATTCGCATAAATTGATAGACATTTTAAAATTACATAAAGCTAAGACTTAAAGTCTTAAGACTTAAGACTTAAACTCCCAGATATCATTATTTTTAGGTTTCAATCGAATATTTTGACAAAAAAAGGCAATAATATAAAATTATAACTAGTTTTCATATTATTATCTTTGTAAAAATTTTCTAATCACATATAAGGAGCATGCATTTTAGGCATATTATATATGTAAAATGCATGCTCTTTACGTATTAATTTCGTTGCTGATCTACTAATATAGTATAGTATATAATCTAGTATAATGAAAATATGAGCACCTACAAATATGAAATTATATTGTAATGATTATGAAGTCTGAATAGATAAGAAATTCAAATTTGATTATGTATAATTGAATTAACCAATTCAACTTAATCAATGAATTAACTAATTCTACAAACCAATTAATTCAGGTAATGAATTAATTAACGAATTCTTTTTTAACAAAATAATTTATACTTTGACAAATGACTTTAAATTTCAGTTATTTGCTATAAATCAAACCATTGAATCTAAAAACAAATTATTGAATTTAGACACGTTATTTGCTCATCATTGAAAATGAAATCAATGTTGTTAATGAATTTCGACTATTGTATTTTTAAAATATGTGCTTATTTTGTGAGCCATTAAATAATCATTATATTCACAGATTCGAATTTAAAAAAAAACCTTTTCTTAAAATTTACATTTAAGCTTTATCACGAAAATTCCATTTAAAATATTTTAATTGACAGGGATGAAAGCAGCAATATATTAAAAAAAATTTTTAATTCAACTTATTGAAAAGGGACATCGTAATAAAGAAAATCAAAACGAATATAGTTTTTAACCATTTTCATTTATTGAATACATCAATCACTATTGTGTATTTTCACTGATATATGAGTAGATATTTTACTGATTGCGGAAAATTAATACAGCATTTTCGTTTACTTGTTAAAACATTTCAACATCCCTTTTTTTGCTGAAAACTTGTCACTTTTTTTGTTGCTTCCCTTAATCATGACACAACATAATGTTCACAAGAGGGCAAGTCAAAATTAAATTTCCTTTACATACATCATACTCCATAGGAGAGCCGTACATGAGTCTATAATAAATACAATATTTTTCCACTTAGTGACAAAAATAAACAAAAAAAAAAAAAAAAAAAAAAAATTCCACAACTTGGTTGGTCTCTAAGATTAAGTGTATTACAGTTTATTACCAAAAGAAATCTCGATTTTTCAAAATCAAAATAGTTCACTACTTAAGAAAGACCTTACTACTTCACGAAGATGACGCAGGCCTCGATACCGAAGGAGGAGAATTTGACCTGTCTAGACCATGTTCTTTGGCTTTCAGGCGCAGAATGTCCAAACTAGATCGTCCAGGATCAATCCCCTTCATTAAGGAACCATTGTCCATGCCTAGGAATGCTGGCTGCAAATGTGACTGGCCAAGATATGACGTCTTCGCGGTTGGCAAACCATGATGATGTGCAAAATTAGTAACTGAAGGTGCAGTGGTAGAAGATGATGTCACGGCAGAAGCTGCTGCCGCCGAACTAAGCATGTATACTGATAACAGCGCTGAACTAAGGGGTGTCACAGCTTTTGGCCAAGAAGGCGCGTGGTGGTGTCCTAGGAAATTTGGAGGTCCTATTCCGGCACTGGTGTTGCTATTAAAGTTCAAGATATGTGACAGACCTAGAGGATTTTGCAGACCTGATGGCAGAGGCCACAAGTGATGATCCGTAGGTGGCATGTGCATGCCGCTGTGCAGATGAGGACCGGAGCTGGGGTAGAGCGGTGGTAGATCTGCTCGCGGGCCCATTAGAAGATCGACACCTGATGGTAAGTTGGGGCTGTCTCGGCCCATCGCTTTCTCCCGTTTTCGCCATTTAGCTCGTCTGTTCTGGAACCATACCTAAGGAGAAACAGACTGTTAACTAACTTCTTTTAAACGAAGTGATAACATCATATTTGCAAATTTAAATGAATTAAAATAACATAATTGTTCTATTCATGAAAATCTAATAACTGACTGCAATGAGTCTCTGAGATTTATTAGTTGGGTTAAAGCTTATCTATGACAGTTACAGTTTTTAATTAGATATACATGCGTAATTCGAGATATTATGCATATCTAATATGCATAATATCTCGAATTTGTTTTTTTAAATATAAATTAAATCTATGGAACATGAAAACACAATTTTAGATGTCACAAGATATTATGTTATTGCACAATATATATCGCAATATCCACTAAAACGATTAATGGATGTTGGAATCATTAACTCATTGAAAATATCCGTATATCTATAGAAGTTACTAAATAGTTATTGCTACTGACCTATTCTGAAAACAATTGGTTGATCTGAAATCTGATTGGTTTCTATCTTGTGCCAAAAAAACTTCAAATTAAGTCATTTAATTAATCACGATGTGTTCAAATTATGTTAAAATTATAATTCCTTTTCCGATTAATTATTCCTTATCGAGGAAGAATGTATATCTAGCTGAGAAAATTATTAATTAATTATTAGAAGAAATAACATAATAATTATTAATTAATTATTAGAAGAAATAATCTAATAATTATTAATTAATTAATAGAATAAACAATCTAATTATTAATTAATTAATATAAACAAACTAATAATTAATTATTAGATTATGTTTAATTAATTAATTATAAGATTATTTATTATTAATAAAAACTATTAAAATTAATGAGTCTAAACACCCCAAATGAAAAAAATAACTGACATTATTTTTAAAGCATTATTAAAAGAGAAGTTTTCAACATACAGTAGCCTAAGTTTATATTTTTTAAGATGCTTAAAAACAGTTTTTTGCACAGCTTTTAAGAATAAATATAAAATCGATGTCATCTTACAATGAAATCTTTCGTTTATTTATTTTTTTAAGTTTAATTTAATTATTTATTGCCGAGGAAGAATGTATGTCTAGCTGAAAAGATTATTAATTAATTATTAGAAAAAATAATCTAATAATTATTAATTAATTATTACATTATTACTAATTTATTAATTATAAGATTATTAAATATTAGAAGATTGTTAAAATTAGGGGATCTAAATATCCCAAATGATCTAAGTACTAACCTAATTTATGGCATTATATTTAAAACCTTATCAAAAGAGAAGTTTTCAACATACAGTAGCGTAAGTTCATATTTTTTTAAGATTCTTAAATAACACTTTTTTGCATAGCTTTTAAAATAACATAAAATCGATGTTAGTAATTCTTACAATGAAATCTTTCGTATATCTTTTTTATATAATTTAATTATTCATTGCCGAGGAAGAATATATATCAAGTTGAAAAGATTATTAATTAATTATTAGAAGAAATAATCTAATAATTATTAGATTGTTATTAATTAATTAATTATAAGATTATTAATTATTAGAAAGATTAAAAGTAATTATTAATTATAAAAAAAGAAGTATTCAACACACTTAGCGTAAGTTTATATTTTTTTAAGATGCTTAAATAAAATTTTTTTGGGTAGTTTTTAAGATTAAATATAAAATCAATGCTACTAATTCTCACAATGAAATTTTTCGTTTATTTTTTTATTTAACTGGAAAAACTGAAGAAGAAAAAAAATAAATAAAACTTGCGGAAATCTTACAATAAAAAAATCTACATGTATTAAAATTTTTTTTTAATGATAGAAGAAGAAGTTAAACGCCATAAATTAGGTTAGTTATTGCATTATTATAAAAAAAAAAAAAAAAAAAAAACTCTTCGATTAGAAGAAAGACAGATGAGAAGTTTCCTCCGATATCAAACTCAATCAAAGATGCTCAACAAAACAGGAACAGTTTCCCTTTTCTATCTGCATAGAAACGCTGTTGCCATTCGCCATCAGTATATTTGCATTTAAATTTATTAGCTAGGTTAAGTTTTATTCATGACAACTGCAATTTTGAAATTTTGAAATTAGATATGCATGCATAATATCTCGAATTACCGTTTTTTAAATATAAATTAAGACTATGAAACATAAAAACACAATTTTAGATTCACAAGATATTATGTTATTGGAAAAGTTATTGTACAAGATGTATCGCAATACTGAGTAAAGTAATTAATTGATGTTGAAATACTGGCCAAGATTTCAAATATATATTCTGAAAATGAAACAATCTAAATGGTTTCTATCTTGTTTTAAAAAAACCCCTTCAATTTATGTCATTTAATTAGTCGCGACGTGCTTTAATTGATATTAAAATATTTTTATTTTATAATTATCTTTTCCGGTTAATTATTCATTACTGAAGAAAAATATGTCTAGCCGAAAAGATTATTAATTAATTATTAGAAGAAAATATCTAACAATTATTAATTAATTATTGCATTATTATCATTTAATCATTACATTATTATTATTTAATCATTGCATTATTATTAATTAATCATAAGATTATTAATTATTAGAAAATATCATTAAAATTAATGAATCTAAACATCCCTAATGAAAAAAATAATTCACATTTTATTTAAAGTTTTCAACATATAGTTTATATTTTTTTTAGATGCTTAAACGACGTTTTTTTTTTGCATAGCTTTTAAGATTAAATATATAATCGTTGTTAGCAATTCTCTCATTTTTCGTGTATTCTTTTTAAATTTAACTGGAAAAATAAAAAAAAACCTGCGGAAATCTTGCAATAAAAAAATCTACATATATTAAAATATTTTTTTAATGATACGGAAATAAAGAAGAATTTTGAAGCCTTAAATTAAGTTAGTGCTCATAAAAAAAACCTTTCGTATTAAAAGAAAGATTGGAAGAGTTTCCTCCGATATCAAACTCAATCAAAGAAGATACTCAACAAAACAAGTACAAGTTTCTCTTTCCCATCTGCATGGAAACGCTGTTGCCATTCGCCCCATAAGTATATTTGCATTTAGGGGTGTTCTATCGTGAAGCCTCCGTCAAAAAGTCTCAAAACGATTCCCTCCGCAATCAGGGCCCCATTGAAAACCCGCGGGATTCGCGCGAGACGGAAGCAATTTCGGCCGTTTCACTTCATCAAATCAACTAATTGTCGTCAATTACGCCTGATTCAAAGGCCGGAAAACGGCTTGCAAGTGGAATGGATGCACTTCTTCCCCATCCCTTGTCCATCCCCGACACAATAACTGGAAAACTGACGAACCCCCATTCGAGTTTAATCACCAGCCATTGTCCTGGAGTGGACAAATTATTGACCGGGAAATTGCGCTGCAGTTCTCTCCAGAGAGAGGAAAATACGCCCATTAAAGGAGTGATTATGGTTCTTTTTGCAGACACTAACTCGCTGCGGGGATTAGATCATGGGCAGTACTGCTAGAAAGGGTACCGCAATACCCTCCCCCTCCGTGATTTAAATTTCATTGCTTTGAAAGAGAATGTTTGGAAATGCTTAAAGTTCTACGTTGGAAAATTTAAATGGGAAATCTGGTTTTGTATGTTTCCTTTCGGCAATTTAAAAAAAGTAATAGAGCTTTTATGGTACGCTTAAAAGCAGGAAACGAAATGCTAAACTCATTTTTTTTAACAATAGGCTCAAAAAAATGAGTTAATATTTGACTTCGTTGGACGTAGTTATTGTATTTTGACAAAAAATATTTCAATTTTTAAAATGTAGGGCTTTGTTGTACATGTATAGTAAATTAAACAATATTTTTAATAAAAAATTATAAGATTTTAGAAAAATGACAAAAATTGACTCATATATATTCACAACAAAAATTCTTCATTGAATTAGTAATATAAGTTACAACAAAAATGTATTTATAACGATAAAGAAACACAAGATTTGTTACAGTAGATTTTAATCGTACATCTATTTTAACAAATCTTGTTTTGAAATTATTATTTACTCTCTTTATTAATTATTCATTTATTATTCTTTATTCTGTTATTATTTACTCTCTGATAATCGAGCTAAGGAAAGTAATCTAGTTTCCTTTTTAAATTGCCAAAAGGAAAGATACAAAACTAGATTCCTATTTAATTCTCAACGTAGAACTTTAAGCATTTCCAAACATTCTCTTTTCAGCAATGAAATTTGCGAAATGTGTCTTCCATCGCAGTGTTAAGCAACGCATGCTCATTTGGAGAGGGGAATTATAACAAAGAAATTTTATATTATCTTTCATACATATGAACAGCAAGGAATTGAAATGGTACTATTATAGCAAACATGGTTGGAAACCGTAAACAACAAAGCAGTGACGAGGAAAACGATGTCCATTAGAATAAAATAACGCATTCGGAAATTGTATGTTCATTTCAGAAAACTATTAAATACAATGACAAGAAAAAGTTACCCCTGTAATTGGGATGTTGTTTATACAATAATGTAATATTACACAATAATATACCCGGTTGTATTACCACAAATAATAACTATCAAAATATTCAAATGCACAATTTTATTTCCCCTTTTTGAAAGCATTAGAGGTGTGCATCATAAGGACTGTAGCCACATATAAGTAGTAAAATAAAAATTAATAAATTGTGTGTAAATTTATATTTATCATATTGAGTGGCAAATGTATGTAAAGCTGGTTTATCCGAGTTATTTGCATATCTACGTTGAGATTAACCCATATTAGAGAGTTTTTGCATACCGTACGTTAGTTACCGTAGGACGTCCGTTAGCTTTTTCTCCCTAGCGCGCATGCTCATAGGAAACATTATTACAGATACGCATGCGCGCTAGGGAGAAAAAGCTAACGGACGTCCTACGGTAACTAACGTACGGTATGCAAAAACTCTCTATTATTAACTCGGATAATCGGAACTCTACAGTGTATGAAAATTGTTTCACTTTTTCTTTCTCTTTTCTCAAAGCATGTGTGGTAAAAGTTATTTTATGTATGTAATAATATGTAAAAATAATTGTATGTAATAAAAATTTCAATATATGTAATAATAATTTAATAAAAATGTTCTAATTTACTTAATAAAAAAATAAAATACATAAAAAATTTGTAAATTGATATTTTATCAAATAATTAAAATTAATAATTTTAAATGATCGATAATAATTAACGCGTGGGTAAGAAGTATGCTATATATTAATTTTTAGGGGAAAACAACAATTATCTATACTTACTTGTTTACTATTTAAGACATTATCATATCTGATGATGGATGACGATCTATTTTATTTTTAAAATTCATAATAAATTTCAGAACAATAAATGAAACTTATCAGTGTAGTGTGCTATGAAAAAATCTATAGATTTTAAAAACTACAGATTTTGCATGTATATCTCGTATTTTTTTAAACTGATGAATACTAAGTTACAATATCAGTTCTTCATATTTATGAAATTCATGTTAAAATTATTAATTAATACATATATTATTTTGATATTAAAATGCATAGATATTCAAATTATTGTTGTAACCAAAGCTTCACAAATAATCAATTACGTTACAGAAATGAAAGAAGTAATTCATATGTTAAATAGTAAATTTCATAATAAATTTATTTATAAGCACGTTAATGCCTAATTAATTGATGCGCAGAATCCTGATTATTTTTGTTATGACTTATGAATCCTGCAGTATTCAAAAACGAGAGAAATAAAAGTTGAGATGTTTTTTTTTCAAAAAAATTCACAGAAAGAATTTTCGAACTTTTTCTGACAAAAGTTTAAGAAAATACAAACTTTTAATTATTATGAGGAAAGACAGTATTTGTTCAAATTTGGTCATTATATTGTTGAAAAAGAAATAGAATTTTAAGTACATTTTTACTTTGTTTTCATATACACATTTCACTTTACAGCATTAACTTTTTGTTATTATAAAAGATAAAATTAAATGAATTTATTGAAAAATAGTATGTGATAAAAGAAACAAAATAGATTGAATAATTATAATGCGCATTCAAATAAATGTAGGGAATAATTAAAGTTAAGAAGAATATTTTTAAAAATACTTTTAATTCGTCTGTGATATTATGTGAAACGTAATTTTCATCAAATGTTTTTATAAAAAATATTTATTTATTTATTTTTATTATTTATTTATTTTGTGAAAAATTTCAAACTGTTGCTCTTAAAGAAATCAGTATTTAATGTTTATTGTTGATAATCTTAAAGAAAATTTAATACTTGTTTCAGCAAATATATGGATTAATAAAAGATAAAAACGTTGTATCCGTGAGAAAAAAAGGGCCCTCGTAAAATCACATAAATTATATCCTATTTCATTTAAGCAATATTGAATTTTCAATTCATAATACTATTGTATAAAATTATGAATCTTTCCTGATTAACGATTGAAAGATTTTTGGAGAGGAAAATGTACATGATAGTATTAGGATATTATACATGATAATGGATTTACTTTAAAATAGTGTATTTCATATATCTAAAGTTTCTGGAAATGCATTTTATTATAATTTATATGGTAATAAATGACCATCTAATTGATTCATTTCCTACTTTTTATAGCATCATGATGCAAACGATATAATCCTGGGGCTTCAAACATCAACATTCAAATGAAGTCAATGATTAAATAATTTATATGGGATTATTTATTAACTTACTTAAAATTAATTTGAGGAAAGCAGTTTTGCTGTAATACGTAACTGTAAATTTAATAGTTGGTATTGTAATTAATCCATATTATGAAGGTTTTAAGAGGTTATGATAATTTTTATGAGGTTCAATGATAATTTGTTTACTGTTTATTTCAATATTCTGAGAAAATTCATTATATTAAAATTAATTTAATTAAATTAGCCGATAAAATAATTTTTTAATAAATAAGTACTCTTTAGTACAAATTTTAGTAAATTTAGTAAACATAAATACAACTTAGTAAATCAGAAAACTAATCAAATTTGTTTTCAATTAAAAGTATTCTAACCTATTTTAACTTCTGAAAAATCCCATTATTCCTGTTATAACAGAAATAAACTTCTAATTGACTTGAATATACATCACTTAAATAAGCCTTTCATCAGAATAGTCATGCAAATGTCCCAAGTGATGTTTAATTAAATAATATTGCCTCCATTAATATTGTAAATTACAAAATTCGAGAGCTATTACAACTTCATCGCAGAATGACTATTTAATAGAAATATTTTTTAGCATTATCTGAAAAATATTTTGAATTCGAATTGTTGTAACATGAATTGTATAAGGCTTATGAAAACAAAAATATGAAGAAATCTATCAAAAAAATAAAAGAGAGAAAGAAAGAAACATGTCCTAAAACTAAAATTATAAGGAAAAATCTATTGTTTCTTATTAATGATCTGCTGTTCATATTAATTAATGACAAATTGAAATATGCAGGTGATAATTAAAATGATGTAAACACCATAGAGTTATAAGAAATTCTTTACTAATATGGCTTAGAACCGGCTTTGACATGCAATACAGCTTGGATTCGCCTAGGAATCGAATCATACAAGTGCTGAATAGTGTTTAAAGGAATATTGAACCTTTCTTCATGGAAATATTCTGAAAGTTCCGGGAGAGATGCTGGGGAAGGACATCGATTCCGGATGGATCGCTCTAAAATAGACCATAGCGATTCGATGATATTGATGTCGGGGGATTGTGCTGATCACGGTAGATGTTTCACTAATTCTTCGTGTACATCAAACAATGATTAGAAAGGTCTCACTACATTATCCATTATCCTGGAGCATTATCCTGCATTATGGAGGATAATTATCCTGTATCCTGTAGCATTATCTTGTTGGAGCATTGTCCTCCTAAAAAATTCCATCTCCTCCGCAAATCAAAGTTTATATCATAGGATAAACCCGGTCAGCTAAAGCTTATCTATACTTCTCCCTAATGCCCCTTCCTTTCAGGGGGCCAGCAAAAAATTACGACATGGCTGCCCATATCAAGGCAGATCCACCTCCTTGCTTGACAGTTATCACCATCATACGCTTGTGCAGGTATACTCCAAATGTGCGCCCTTCCTGTTGTGGAAAAAAGTGGGAAAGATGATTCATCTGGCCATATCGTCGTCTTCCACTTATCAATAAACCAAGTTTTGTGGTTGTGGCCCCACTGTAGACAATGTTTCACATTTACAGATGTGACAAGTGGCTTGGGAATTGCAGCTCTGCTGTGAATGTCCTGTTTATGAAGGTCCTCCTAACAGTAATTATCAAAAATGGAAAATCCAGATGCCGATTGAGCTCTGCGGTCACTTTTGCTGCAGTTGTTCGCTTTTGAGACATCACAATCCGCTTCAATACCCGTCGGTCTCTTTCACTGAGCTTCTTTTTTCGTCCACTCTTTTGCTTTGCCGAGCTTGTCTTGCAACACTTTGTGTTCGCTGTCATGACTTTATATCCCGTACCTTTAGAAATGCCTAAAAGCTGAGATATTTCGGTCACAGCTGCACCAGCTAGTCGCTCTTCTACAATTGAAATTCTGTGAAGTCTGACATTTTACGCTTTTGACAAAAATCTAAGACGTATACAACTTCAATTAAACTCATTCTAAGATCATATTTACTTTTTTATATTAAAAAAAGGATAGCTAAAAATTACATTGAAATGCTTACGAAGCGCATTCTTAAATGTCACATTTATTCACGGGTGTTTCCATTATTTTGCTAACCTATTTGCTAACCTGTAAATTTCAATCAACCAGAAACAGTTATAATTTTAAAAAGAATAAAAAAAAGTATAATTTCGTTATTTTAATTTATAATAATAATTTAATTAATGCCTAAAAAATCAACTTTTTGGCACTTAATTAGATTAAAAACCGATACACATTGAAAACATCCTCTGTATAAATCGCCATCGAGTCATTTACCCCGCCCTCGGCAGATGAGTTTGTTTGGATTCTCTATGGCATCCGTATCGTGTGACGAAATGACACGTGAGCAGGAAGATGCAATCCAATTTGAGTAATAATAGTGTTTTACGGCATCTTCCTCCTCCTCTCATTCCTCCTCAGCCAATCAGCAGCAGGAAGTAGGGAGGAGGAGAAAAAAAAAAGATGTGTTAGATGTACGCCTTGATGTCAACTCTATGTAACAGATTGAGATAATGAAAAGGGCTAATTTTGTACCATCGCCCATTTGCAATGCATTTTACCTTTTTTCACAGTTTATTCTTTCTCCAGTTGAATTATTTCTAAGTTGATTATTTTAAAAGTAAACTTAGTTAAAAAGTAAAGTTTATTACTCAGTAAATAAAAAATTTATACATAAAGAAAAATTTTTTTCCAAGTTCATAGACTACTAGATTGGATAGGAGAGTCGAGTACCTGTGCACGTAGTGCACATCTGCTCAGAATTCAAATATAATAAAAACGAAGTATCACAGAATTAGCAGGAATTAAAAAATTTAAAGCAAACAGTTAATAGGAGGGAAAAAGTTAAAAAAAAAAAAAATAAATAAATAATATATATACATATATATATATATACATGTATATATATATAAAAAAGGGGGGAGGCGAGCAAACTAGGAGATGACAATCAAGCAATATCAAAATACATAAATGCCCAATAGAAGCATATAATACGTAAATACATAGCAGACAGACATATAAACACATATATAATGAAAATAAATATGAATTATAAATATACAAATATACAATCACAAAAATAAAAAACTTTAAGGAGACAGAAAAACATACGAACAACATTTGAAACTGAAGTATTCCTTCTAATGCAGATAGCAGTACCTCCCCCTCTGTGAGTTAACCGGTCGGATCTGTAGATATTATAATTTTTTATTTTAATGGAGTCACATGGCCGTAGGTGGGTTTCTTGAATCGCAATTATATGAGGACTATGAAGCTGTATAAACTCCTGGAATTCGTTTATTTTTTCTCTAATTCCATTCTCATTCCAGCTTATGCAGTTGATCGAATTAAGGTTAGTCGTACTATTGAATGTTGTGAGAAAGGGGTGACTGAGATTGAAGAGCCGCCAACAAGGAAGCTATATTTGAGGTGAGAACATGCACCTCTTTAACAAGGGACTGCAGAATTTGGGCGGTAAGGTTTTCTTGTGGAGTGGAGGATGAAGTGGAAGGACCTGAAAGTTGGGGTTGGACTTGATTTGGTGGAGATTTGTCCATCTTTACTGAGTTTGTAGAAATCGTGTTTTGAAGAGATGTTGGTGCACTTAATGGTAATTTGTTTGTCTTCATCATTTTCATTCTTTCTTCCCAGTAGTTGGTTTTGGGAGGTGCGGCAGGGACAAAGTTTGCTGGGTTGCGAGGGCACCCCGAAAAGTTGGAGGTATGATTACCTTTGCAAAGAGCACAGCAAGGAGGTGCCTCCTTGGGCTTGGGACAATCCTTAGCCTTGTGAGGTCCAGCGCACTCAAGTTCATAGAGAAAACTTCATAGACACATCGGAAAACTTATATAAAAATTCATTTGTTTAATTTTGCAATTTAATTAATTAATTTTTTTAATGCATTTTCTTAATTTTTTGCGTAAAAATAATGAAATAAATTATTTTTTTTCATTTTGCTTATTCTTGGGTAGGCTGATTGGATTTTTAAATGTTAAAGAAATAACAATAACGGTATAAATGCTATTAGTAGTTAATACAACAGGGCCTAATGGCCCAGTGTCTGGCGCTCGGTACCACAGGTTTCTGGTTCCAATCCCGGCGATGCCATGAATGTTTGTAATGGCTCAGAATCCACTTTAAGCGATAGGTCCCGGTCTAATAGGATCTTAGAGCGTTGTGGGGATAGTGTTGCTCGCGTCCGTAACTTATCTTCAAGCTACAAGTGCCCCCTGGGTAGTGCTAAATGAGTAACAGCGGTGCATTCCTTATTTATGCCATAAAATTGACTGTCTCTGTGTTGCCAGCTGCATTAGGAAAAAAATATATATATATGTAATAAAATTAATATATATATTGAATTGTATTGGTCTCGACATACTGTATATATATTGCGAAAGAGGAACTCGCTAGTTTAATAAAAAAAAATGTAAGGTAATGTAATGAATGACAATATTGAAATGGTAATATAAAAAAAAACTGTAGATCCCGGTTAAACATGATTGTTGGACGCAGGGCTGATAACCCTACCTAGTAAAAAAAAACGTTTCCTGTCTCGAAATCTGCCAGTAAGCAGACGATCTCGGCCCACCGTAGGGATATGGCGTTCAATGAAGAAGAAATTAAAATAGTGCTTTTATATTAATATTCTTTTTTTTTTTTTATCTTGACTTTTGTTCGTATTTTGAGTAGGTTGCATTTATTTTTAAACTGAATAATAATAATAAATGTTATGAATAGTTAGAATCAGTTCAATCTTTACATATAATTATTACTTTTTCGTTTTGTTTAACGATGTTTAGGCCTGGTTAGCTAAAATTTTTAATAAAATAATTTCAATAATATAATTAATTGAAACATGATATGGGAACTATTTATATTTTTCCTTGATCATTGTTCCAATGAAATAATTTACATTTTACTAAATCATATTCTATCTGAAAATTTATAAACTGGTCTGGTAAAAAAATTAAATTAAAATGATAAAATTAATAATATCATACATTTAATCATCAAAAAGTACAATAAAATTTAAAAGAGTTAAATAGTTTAAAGATTTAAAATGAATATAATTTTGCTTTAATATCATGAAATATGTATTAGGAATATATCGATGCAAATATACTTAAGAATTATAATAACTTCATATTTATTAGTTTTACTAAAGAAACATTAATTTTACAAATATTTCAACAAAATCATAATTACATTGAGATTTGGTGCAAAAATAAATATTTATCAACTTATGATTATTAAATCTCAATTAAAAATCTTTTCAGACTTGATATTATTTTTTTAATTTCAATTAGCTATGCATAAGGGAATTTAAATAAGGTTAATAAAAAATCTACAGGAATGGGGGGAAAAAAAAAAATGGCATTATACACGTTAAATTTAAAAATACTAGAAAATCAATGAAAATTCTTCACAAAGAAACTTAATTATTATAATTGTAAAAAGACTGACTTACGACTAACATTGATACAACAATCCCATGTGACAAATTTCGACTTATGAATATTATAAAGTTCCAAAACTCAATGAAATAATTAAATGTAAACGATTATTTAACTACTCAGTTGGAAGTGACTACGAATTCAGTTATTATCAGTTAAATAGTGCCACTTAAAACAATAGAATGACATAAGTTTTAGCAATATGCTCCGCCGTAGATGAACTGGTTGCCTGGATGTTTTCTTGGTTTTCGTTAAGTACTGCATTCAAATGTAGTATTTTCGCCTCTCGCCAGTGTAACGTCAAAAGATTAAAAGAAAAAAAAAGGCGGGGGGGGCATGAGGAATGATGAGAAATGACGAAATTAGTTTTGAAAAAGATACATAGAAATGTAATATCAAAAATATTTGTTTAATAATTGCGTAGATATATAATAAATCAGCATAATTTGGAATATATTTTTTTCTCTGTAAATCAAAAAAGAAATATGTTTTATAATAAGTGTATTAAAATATTATTTATTATTATAGCAGTTCTATTTTCTAATTAAGTTTTTTGAATTCAATTTTAAATTTGAAACGCGCACAAGCGAATAGCTTTTTAAATAATATTTTGTTGTGTTTTTTTTTTTTACAATTTAACTATTTTGGATACCCCATTTCATAAATTAAGAGAGCTAAATGCTTTTGAAACTTGGGAACGAAGAAATGTAACATAAATTAGATAATTTTCTGGTGTTAGTTATGTGTCCCTAGAGCTCTAATGCTGGATGCCACAGGTTTCGGGTTCGAGTCCCGGATGGTGCTATTGGTGCTTATAGTGGTTCGGAATCAACTTTAAACTATAAGTCCCGGTCAGTTTAATATTATAGTAGGCGTTGGACGTAGATCTGACAACTCTACTTTTTAAAAAGAAAATATCTCCTGTCTTGAAATCTGGCAGTAAGCAGACTGCCTTGGCCCATTACGAGGTTGTTGCGTCAATGAAGAAGAAGTTAAGTGTCCAAATAAAAAAAGTATTATAAAATATATTACAAAATTATCTTAGACACTATTGTGAAAAAAATTAAATATTCTCTAATAATAAAAGTAGAAAATTTATATCTAAAATAATTTTTTATTTTTAATTTACATATAAAAAAAGTTGCTTTGACTTGAATATGAGTCATAAAATATTTCACTTTGGTAATTTTATCCAGAAAATTAAATTTTTTAATCCAAGAGAATGATTTTTAATCTGATAAAGAATATTAATATTCATATCCCCAAAACGTTATTGGATTAATATAAAGATTATAGTCATAATTCAATTAAAAAGTTATTAGAAATTTGCATCGATTTTGAAAGAAGATAATGAATTCAGAGAAAAATATAATAAATTAGAGGAAATCTAATCAACCAGAGAAAAAAAACCAGTCATATTTCAAAAACATTATATTTAGAATAATAAACTATTTCATTTTAAATATTATTTCGAAGAAAATTGTAGCATATTTAAACCTTATAGTTATAATTCAATTAAAAAGTTATTAATCTTTTGCATCAATTTTGAAAGAAGATAATAAATTCAGAGAAAAATGTAATAAATTACAGGAAAGCTAATCTATCCGGAAACAAAAAGGCATTTTTCAAAAATATATTTAGAATAGGAAACAAAACGCACATGCATTGTCGTAAAACAATTTCATTTTAAATGTCATTTTGAAGAAAATGGTAGCTTATTTAAACATTATAATTATAATTTAATTAAAAAGTTAATAAAATTTTGCATCAATTTTGAAAGAAGATAATGAATTCAGAGAAGAACATAATAAATTAGAGGAAAGCTAATCTATCCAGAAACAAAAAGGCATTTTTCAAAAGTATATTTAGAATAGGAAACAAAACGCACATGCATTATCGTAAAACAATTTCATTTTAAATGTCATTTTGAAGAAAATGGTAGTTTATTTAAACATTATAATTATAATTTAATTAAAAAGTTAATAAAATTTTGCATCAATTTTGAAAGAAGATAATGAATTCAGAGAAAATATAATAAATTAGAGGAAAGCTAATCTATCCGGAAACAAAAAGGCATTTTTCAAAAGTATATTTAGAATAGGAAACAAAACGCACATGCATTGTCGTAAAACAATTTCATTTTAATTGTCATTTTGAAGAAAATGGTAGCTTATTTAAACATTATAATTATAATTTAATTAAAAAGTTAATAAAATTTTGCATCAATTTTGAAAGAATATAATGAATTCAGAGAAAAATATAATAAATTAGAGGAAATCTAATCAACCAGAGAAAAAAACCAGTCATATTTCAAAAACATTATATTTAGAATAATAAACTATTTCCTTTTAAATATTATTTCGAAGAAAATTGTAGCATATTTAAACCTTATAGTTATAATTCAATTAAAAAGTTATTAATATTTTGCATCAATTTTGAAAGAAGATAATAAATTCAGAGAAAAATGTAATAAATTACAGGAAAGCTAATCTATCCGGAAACAAAAAGGCATTTTTCAAAAATATATTTAGAATAGGAACCAAAACGCACATGCATTGTCGTAAAACAATTTCATTTTAAATGTCATTTTGAAGAAAATGGTAGCTTATTTAAACATTATAATTATAATTTAATTAAAAAGTTAATAAAATTTTGCATCAATTTTGAAAGAAGATAATGAATTCAGAGAAGAACATAATAAATTAGAGGAAAGCTAATCTATCCAGAAATAAAAAAGGCATTTTTCAAAAGTATATTTAGAATAGGAAACAAAACGCACATGCATTATCGTAAAACAATTTCATTTTAAATGTCATTTTGAAGAAAATGGTAGTTTATTTAAACATTATAATTATAATTTAATTAAAAAGTTAATAAAATTTTGCATCAATTTTGAAAGAAGATAATGAATTCAGAGAAAAATATAATAAATTAGAGGAAAGCTAATCTATCCAGAAACAAAAAGGCATTTTTCAAAAGTATATTTAGAATAGGAAACAAAACGCACATGCATTATCGTAAAACAATTTCATTTTAAATGTCATTTTGAAGAAAATGGTAGTTTATTTAAACATTATAATTATAATTTAATTAAAAAGTTAATAAAATTCTGCATCAATTTTGAAAGAAGATAATGAATTCAGAGAAAAATATAATAAATTAGAGGAAAGCTAATCTATCCGGAAACAAAAAGGCATTTTTCAAAAATATATTTAGAATAGGAAACAAAACGCACATGCATTATCGTAAAACAATTTCATTTTAATTGTCATTTTGAAGAAAATGGTAGCTTATTTAAACATTATAATTATAATTTAATTAAAAAGTTAATAAAATTTTGCATCAATTTTGAAAGAAGATAATGAATTCAGAGAAGAACATAATAAATTAGAGGAAAGCTAATCTATCCTGAAAAAAAAAGGCATTTTTCAAAAATTTAATATTTAGAATAAGAAACAAAACAAGCATGCATTACGAAAAAACAATTTCATTTTAAATATTATTTTGAAGAAAATGGTAGCTTATTTAAACATTATAATTATAATTTAATTAAAAAGTTAATAAAATTTTGCATCAATTTTGAAAGAAGATAATGAATTCAGAGAAAAATATAATAAATTAGAGGAAAGCTAATCTATCCAGAAACAAAAAGGCATTTTCAAAAGTATATTTAGAATAGGAAACAAAACGCACATGCATTATCGTAAAACAATTTCATTTTAAATGTCATTTTGAAGAAAATGGTAGTTTATTTAAACATTATAATTATAATTTAATTAAAAAGTTAATAAAATTCTGCATCAATTTTGAAAGAAGATAATGAATTCAGAGAAAAATATAATAAATTAGAGGAAAGCTAATCTATCCGGAAACAAAAAGGCATTTTTCAAAAATATATTTAGAATAGGAAACAAAACGCACATGCATTATCGTAAAACAATTTCATTTTAATTGTCATTTTGAAGAAAATGGTAGCTTATTTAAACATTATAATTATAATTTAATTAAAAAGTTAATAAAATTTTGCATCAATTTTGAAAGAAGATAATGAATTCAGAGAAGAACATAATAAATTAGAGGAAAGCTAATCTATCCTGAAAAAAAAAGGCATTTTTCAAAAATTTAATATTTAGAATAAGAAACAAAACAAGCATGCATTACGAAAAAACAATTTCATTTTAAATATTATTTTGAAGAAAATGGTAGCTTATTTAAACATTATAATTATAATTTAATTAAAAAGTTAATAAAATTTTGCATCAATTTCGAAAGAAGATAATGAATTCAGAGAAAAATGTAATAAATTAGAGGAAAGCTAATCTATCCAGAAACAAAAAGGCATTTTTCAAAAATATATTTAGAATAGGAAACAAAACAAGCATGCATCACGAAAAAACAATTTCATTTGAAATATTATTGTGAAGAAAATGGTACCATATTTAAATCTTACAATCTCTCATGTAAATATATATTATTAAAAAAACTTTTATAAGGAAAATGTAAATATGAAAACAAATCTTTTAATTAAAAAATTTGCTAAAATAACAACAAAAAGACGAATTTTCTGAATAATTCAGTTGCGTACTCAACTTTTGTTTAATTCATTATAAAATTAAAAGCGCTAATTTAATTTCGAGTTGCCTAATTTTTATAAAGAGACAAAATATGAGAGAATTAGCGTGTTTATTCAAATCTTTCTCGCTTAATTTTATCGTATTATTTTTTCAGATTATACAAATAAAGTAATATTTAAAGAAGAGGGTTTAAAGAGATAATAATTTATTCTCTGTTTAAAATAGAGTAAAAAAAAATCCCGCAAAGAATATTTATTTAAAAAAAAAGACAAGTTAACTAAATAGAATAAAAAATAAAATATTTTTTTTTTGAATGAATAGTTTGTATCTATATTAAAAGTAACGAAATAAATAATACGACCCTTTTTGCGAAAATAAGCCCTTTTTTTTTTTTTTTTTTTTTTAATTTTTTTTTTTTTTTTTTTTTTACGAAGAAAAATATTTGACATTTTTTTTTTTTTTTTTTTTTTCTAATTTCTACCATTACCATTGCAGACATAGAATAAGTTCTACGATTTTTTTATTGTGAATTTTTAACTGAAAATTATACATTCAAAAAAATATATAATTTTTAATTTATGTAACCTTTTACACGCATTTAAGTTAGTTTCCCCCAATTTGCTTTAATATTTTTGAAATGAAAATATTTGTGAAAACTTAACAAAGGTTGAGAATGAAATTAATACACGAGAAATACAGACTTGCGAGAAAGCCCCTTTATATTGTCTTCTGCAAAGTAGTCACCATTAACTGTGACCATTACACATTTGCCTCAACGTATCTTCAATTCTTGGTGCATATGAATTCATTTTACGACATGTCCCGCCATATTTTTTTCCCCCCCAAAATGGTCATTAATATAAACGGGGCTACGATTTCAGAACGAGGGATAAAAATAATGGCACAATGCTAATTCTGGGCTTCAAGGGGAATGTGGTCCATATTCTATTCCTTTTTGCTTCAAACAATGAGCAGCAATGCTGTAAGCATGAATACTTGTATCACTTTAATTAAGTGGCAACCAGAAACGTATAGTTCAGATCATTTTGTTCATATATGATCAAAACTGTCAGTTTATACTAGCCTGTAAAAGTCCTTCACTAAGAAACGCATGTTCAGAATCCATTTGTTGATAGTAAAATATAGAAAAAAAAATGCATTTGATTTCCGTTGAAATAGAAGAACTCGGTGATTTCTAAGTAGTGCTTGTGTGTTTGCTGTTAGAACGTAATAATATGAATGTCATGCCGAAGAATGCTTAATGGATATCAAGTATTCCCCAGCATGTACATTTGTCCCCAATGAATATCTAATTACCTGCATATCTTCTCTTGTTCTGGAATTAACCATCCTGTACGTTCTCATAAGTGCAAATGATTATGTATACTGGAGAATGTGTGCAATGAGAAATGTGGAAAAAGCCCGCGAGTTCATCCACCGTCTTCTCAAACATTGACATCAGCTTAATTTATCATCCAGTAATCATGTGTAATAGTGAATGTGTTATCATGATAAATATAAAACAAATTCATGAATCTATCTACCATCTCATAGAACAATGAACCCAAAAGTGTGCGCTGTGAAATATTATTGCAACAACTCCATAATAATAAGATCAAAACATTTAGACTTATTGAACACAAAACAAAGTAAGAAGCTAAAAATTAACAAATTTGTAAATGTATGGATTGATTTGTGTTTGACTCCGTATAAAACTAAAATCACCTGCATATAATGTTCTTGTGAGCCTACAGTGCTCAAATTTCTCAGATAATACTAGACGCAATGAGATGAGTAGATCCTCCGTGGAAGATTCGAATTGTTCTAGAAGACCTTGCGGGCGAAATAAGCAAGAGACGCCGCTCTATCCAGTCAGTTAATAGTCGAAGATTACTAGACTTCGACTATTAACTGACTGATTTTGTCTAGCATGGATAAACAAGGATAAACTCCGCTCATGATATAAAGTGATATATAGTTTATGTAATATAGTTAGTATCGCTTATTGCCTCTGATAAATCATTTAGTGATTTTTGCTCTTGTTGATGGTAAACCTGTTTTTCAATGGCAATAAACGTGAAAGTGTAGCTAAAAAAAGTACTTCCTCAACTAGTGGCACAATGATGAAAAAATGAAAGCGTCGTAAATATGATGGCGATTATTTAGTATTTGGTTTTTCATTTACAGAAATGAATGATGAAGAGATAACGTAATATGTATTGCATTTGAAAGTTTTGGCACCGTATTGTATGCTTTCAAGTAAATTGAAGCGCCACTTAAAAACTAATCACCATTACTTGGTTGACAAACTCTCATGATTTCTGTGCTAGGAAATTGAAAGAACTCAAAGGACAAAGAAATGCGTTTTCAGGATTGTGCCAATACCAAACAACGCTCTCTAGTATCTTACAAGTACCTAATATCTGTTAGCTGCTAGCTAGTTGTGTCAGGATGAAATACTCTCTTTCTAATTATATTAATTTTTATTTACACAATTAGTACATAAACATGGCACCCTGTGCCTCTTCTACAATAGTATTAATATTTTAAAAGCCAAGAGCCGATCCCTGACCGTCTGTTTTGATCTGACGCTCCTAGTGCTCACCTCGTGGTCTGAAGATCTCGCCGCAACTGCTACTTGCCACACTGGACCACAGTTAAGGACCCCGTTACTGGTCACAGTTACCAATTATAACCGCGACCTCTCGCGGTTATATAATAAACCTTACATATCTTATCTTATAAAATCGCAAAATGTAAGAAATAGTGATATATGAAATAGTGATCCTATTTAGTGAGCTTGCTGGTAAACTGCTCACGATAGTGTCTTTGGTCAATAACACAGTAATCGTAGAATACCACAACAATCAATTAAACGAAAAAGTACAAAGAATGGAATACGGATTGCAGCTAGGTGATGCTACTGATGCTTATTTAATTTATCCATAGATGATAGTAACATCCTAGAAGACCTTTTCTTTTGTAAGAATATAACTGCATGGTGCAAATCATCAGCACTTGTCGAAAATGCTTGGTACATTTATACCAGGAAAAAATTTTGATCTGATTAAAGGGATTGTACGGATTTGGAAAATTGAATTATTCAATAATGCAAGTACGTGGGTTATATTTATTTATTTTTTCCTTGTGATTAGTCATACTTTTACTTGGGGTAGGATGCCATGGGAAGTTCTTAATTTAAAAAAAAAAAAATAATAATTCAATTTTCCAAATCCGAACAATCCCGTTTAATCAGACCCAAATAATTTCCTGGTATAAATGTCCTCCAAGCATTTTCAGCAAGTTCTGATGATTTGCACCTGCAGTTATATTCTTACAAAAGAAAAGGTCTTCTAGGATGTTACTATCGTCTATGAATAAATTAAGTAAGCATCAGTAGCATCGTAAGCATCGTATCACGACTCGAAAAAGTTTGTAAAGCATTGTCATGATGTTGATAATTGCTTTAGATGTGTACTCAAGTCCCCTTTATTTGAAACCAAAGCCGTTTTGATTAAGCATTGTCGTCTATGGCCATTTAATATTTTTCTTTAAAACGGGACATCTATTAATTTCAGATATTAGTATTATTTGAAAACTGCATATTGCTGTATAGATTTTATTCATTTATGAAAAAAAATAGGAATAAACACTACGTGAAAATAAATCATTTGATACGAATTTGTTTTTTTCTTGGTGTTGATTCCAAATGAGACTGAAATTTTGACAGTATTTCTTAAAATTTACTTTGGATATTAACAATGCCTAAGACGCATTTAATTGTGACTTTTTCTCTCGTCCACAACTCATTAAAAAAAGTAAAAGGCTTTTTCTAGGAGAGAATTAGTGCTAGGAAAATTGTATTTAATGGTTATACGAAAGTTCATATGATTTAAATTACTGGTATAAAAATAATTAATAATTCCACCCTAAGACTTTCTGATGAAAAATTTCAAAAGTTTCATTCACTATTTTCGAATCTATATCTGTGATGTAGTGAATATTTCAGAATTTATTCGTTATTTCGTTATTATTTCGAATATTTTCGTTAAATTAGCTCATTGAAATAGTTTTAATTTAAATTTTATCATTTTATAAATTACAAATTCCTATAAATTTTACAATTTAAATTTTTTTATTTATTAATTTAAATTTTTTAAATATTTTTTTATTTATTCATTCATTTATTTTTTAATTCTTCGAAGAACAAAGTCCGCTACTCATATTCTTTGCTTATTTTATAAAACTAATCAGTTATTTTTTTTTTTCATGTATTGTTTGCTAAAATCCTTACAGCAACTACCTTGTAATTTTGTGCGAGCTCAGTGGGTTTCTGACCTAGTTGATACGCGATAAGCATTGCGCTTGGCCCCATGCCGTTATTGCCGGACGACTAAGCAACCAGGAATTTTTTTAAATTTTATTTTTAGGTCCCCGAGCTATGCTTGAGGGTAATGGGATGGACTATTGGAAAATGAGATAGACTCTAAGCTTTGGTGGTAGACTTTTTTGCAGAGTGACCCAACATTTCAAGGCTTCATATTCCTCATTTCGAATAAACTCTATTTCTATAAGTTGGAAGGGGTGGGGAAAATCGATTTTTTTTTTTTTTTTTTTTTTTTTGCCCATTTGATTTCTGTAAAATGCATTGCCACATTGATTCATATTTTTTATTCCAATGCAGAGGATGTTCGAGTTTATTGAGAAGTTTTACTTTACTATCTCATATCGCCTACATTTTTAAAAATTAATTCATTTTCAATTTTTTTAAATTCATTCTAGTAAATAAATGAAAAATATTATATGTCACAAATATGATTTAATAGGTATGCATAAAATCAAAATTTTTGAAACAATTAACGCATTAACATATTTAAGCAAGTCTATAAAGCTTAATAAATAATAATAAAAACAATGCTATCTGTTGACTTATTTGCTTGAGATGTTTTTATTATTATTTATTAACATGTTTTATAGACATACTTAAGATATATTTTATTGATGGGTTAAATAGTTAAAAAGTTTTAATTTTGGGCATAGCCATTAGACCACATTTGTTTCAAATTTAATTTGTTTATTAAGACATTAAATATTTACTTATTTTAATTGGGTTATCTTTCCACATTTAGGCTTAGTTTGGTTTGTTGCTCTACGGTCATTTTTTTGCATACTCGAGGCTAGTTAGACCGGGACCTACTGTTTAACGAAGATTCAGAACCGCTAACAAACATCTATGCAGTATTCGAACCTGAAGCGCCAGAGAGCTAGTCAATTGACCATCAGGCCTCTCCCACATTTTAGAATCCCGGATTTGTAGCAGGTTCTACATAATGCCTTCTGACTAATTCTGAACCTATTAAATGTCTACTGTTCCAGGCAAAATTAAATCCTCCACAGTTTGAAAATTGTAATGTCTGGTGACTACCTAGTAATTATGGGAATTTTGTTCATGTATTTATCATTTTATATTTGTAGTAATGCCTATATGAAAAACGAAAACTTTAGCACCTTAGTTCTTAATTGCACCTTAATCCACATATATCCAAGAATAATGTTAAGGTTTGGTTTGTTGCTCTACTGTCATTTTGTGCACACTTTTGGCTAATTAAACCGGGACCTACTGTTAACGTGGATTTCTAACCACTCACAAACATCCCTGCAACTGACAGAATTCGAACCTGAAGCCTGTGGTACAAAAGACATAGCGCTAGCCAGTTGGCTCTCGAGTAGCTATAATGACAAGGAGAACGTGAAGTGCTCTTCACAGTCATCTAATGTTTTTCTAAATTTTCAAAGCATTGACTGCGACCTGCACGTCACGAGTGGAATCGAACTCGCGTCGGATTGCAAACTTCTTAGGTCACTAGTTTTGACTAAATTTATGTCTTTTACTGTAATAAAGAAAACAGATTGTTATGCGAGATTAATTTCTTATGCTAAGGAATAAAAGTTTGTGCCACTAATGTTATATAATCGGGGGAAAAAAACAGAATTATTTTGAGGAGGGCAGTTATCAAAAGGGAATTTTAAACTTCTGTAAAAAAAATTTATATTTATATAAAACGTCTCAAAGCTACCTGTTGTAACGTCTCGGCCTATACTAGACTTAAAATGGCTGCAAGAAGAGGGCCAATTTCAGGTTCACGAAACACTATTTTTATAAACATCATATATACACTGAAGTGACAAAAGTCATGGGATACCTCTTAATATCGTGTCGGCCCTCCTTTCGCCCGGCGAAGTGCAGCAACTCGACGTGGCATGCACTCAACAAGTCGTTGGAAGTCTTCTGCAGGAATATTGAGAAATGCTGTCTCGATAGACGTCCATAATTGTGAAAGCGTTGATGGTGCAGGATTTTGGGCACGAACAGACCTCTCGATGATGTCCCATAAATGCTCGATGGGATTCATGCCGGGCGATCTAGGTGGCCAGATCATTCGTTGGAATTGTCCAGAATGTTCTTCAAACCAATCGCGAACAGTTGTGGCCCGGTGACATGGCGCATTGTCATCCATAAAAATCCCATCGTTGTTTGGGTACATGAAGTCCATGAATGGCTGCAAGTCATCTCCAAGTAGCTGAACATAAGCATTTCCAGTCAATGTTCGGTCCAGTCGCACCAAGGACCAAGTCCATGCCTTGAAAAAACAGTCCACACCATTATGGAGCCACCACCAGCTTGAACAGTGTCTTGCTGACAGTTTGGGTCCATGGCTTCATGGGGTCTGCGCCACACTCGAACCCTACCATCAGCTCTTACCAACTGAAATCGTGACTCATCGGACCAGGCCACGGTTTTCCATTCATCTAGGGACCAACCGATATGCTCACGTGCCCACAAGAGTCGCTGCAAGCGATGTCGTTCTGTCAGTAAAGGCACTCGAGTCGGTCTTCTGCTGGAATAGCCCAAGAAAGCCAAATTTCTCCGCACAGTTCTAACAGACAAGTCCCTTATACGTCCCACATTGATTTCTGCGGTTATTTGACGCAGTGTTGCTTGTCTGCTAGAATTTACGACTCTTTGCAGACGTCGCCGGTCTCGGTCGTTAAGTGCATTCGGTCGACCACTGCGCTGTCCATGGTGGGATATTATGCCTGAAATTTCATACTCTCGGCACACTCTTGACACAATGGATCTGGGAATGTTGAATTCCCTAACGATTTCCGAAATGGCATGACCCATGCGTCTAGCTCCAACTAACATTCCGCGTTCAAAGTCTGTTAATTCCCGTCGTGCGGTCATCATCACGTCAAAACCTCTTCCCATGAATAACTTGAACAGAAATGAAAGCACTGCGCATTTATACCTGTTCTACGAGATGCTACTTTTGTCACTTCAGTGTATATATATATATGAGTGTGTGTGTGTACAGAACTCTATCTACAAAAATGAAAAATAAAGATATAAATTAGATACACAAGTGCAGTTTGTACTGGTACGTAGCCAAATTCGGAAATATTCAGAATTTTCAATCTAAACACCTGGTCTGCAGCAGACCTTAACTATCACACGGCTTGGTTCACGAAACCACAAAGCGCTAATTTTGGAAACAGACGGAAAATACCAGCCTATTCAGTCACTTCAGAGAAAAAAAGAAATAAACAACACTTCTGGTCGACTCGTAGCAGAGTTCTCTCTCTTCTTCACGAAAAATCTCCTTTTAAGATAACCCGTCAAAGGGGGCAACAGCATCTCTCATTTCTTATTTGTGTAGATATTTCTCACCTCGTAGTCTATCACCAATTACAATGGAACAACTCATAGTATATCATATTTGTTTAGACCTATGAAAACCGGACAGACAATCTCTAATTTTTAAGAAGTAGCCTTATACATGACACAGAACATTTGATATCAGATTTAAGTGACAGGGTGTTCTCATTACTACAAATTTCTAATTGCATGCAATGTAGCGACCCACAAAAAAGCGCTTCTGCTGTCAAATTTCAGCGAGTTGTTTATTATAAATTATTCAAATCGCATACATTACTCTCTCCTCGGAATGAAATGTCAATATTCTTCTGCGAGAAAAAAAATGCTACAATGGTAAATGCGCACCCACCTGCACCCTGGCTTCACTGAGGTCCAGTCTCATGGCCAGTTCCTCTCTGGTGAAGACGTCCGGATACTGCGTCTTCTCGAAAGCTCTCTCCAGTTGGTGCAACTGGTAGGTGGTGAAGGTGGTTCGACTCCGCCGGATTTTCCTCGGTTTGTCGGAGCCTCCCCCGTTCGTACCATCTCCGTCATCGGTGGACTCCAGGGAGTGCAGGCTCCCTCTGGCTTGTGAATCGCCCTGGTCTGTGGAGGGTGGGGCTGGCGGAGTCTCCTCCTGTAGCACCCCAAGGTCAGAGAGTGAACTGCGGTCTTGGCGGTGCACTAATCTGGATAAAGTGTCACGAAGTGCGGCTGTAGGATCTCCTGCAATGGAAAAAAAAGGTGTAGGACATCAATTTTTTTATTTCTTAGCTAAATTCGTCTACAAAGGTGAATTTCGGTAATTTTTTGCAAAAAAAGGTTCTGTAAGGTAGAAAGGTTCTACCGTTAAAGTATTAGTAAAGATAGTAAAAGTAAAATGGGAAAATGAGTAAGTAAAGTAAAAGTAAAATAATAGTAAAGGTAAAAAGGTTATGTATCCTTCTAAGATAATTAGGGAAATAATTCCATAAGATATAATACAATATACTAAAATAAACCTATTTTGTACAGAAATATAAAATGCTAAGCTTTTAGGGCACAAACATAGGAAATGCATTTATACATTTCTCTTATATTTTTACAATCTATGTATTACTGCAAAAGTTTTGAAATAGATTGTGAACGGTTTTCTGGTTAAATTATGTTTGCAACTCAGGGTGTTTACGAAATAGGTTCTAAATTACGCGATTACAATTCTTAATCGACAAAGATTTCAAAAAGATTGGGTACTATTAATGCTTGAAATTTACTAGTTACGAATTTTGGGTTGAAATAGATTAACCAAAATGCATTATTTGGTTATTGCTTTAATCATCAGATATTTCTTATTTCAATTTTTAATGAGGAACCTGAGATCTGAAGAACGTAAAAATCACAAATTGGAAAACCAAAGTTCAAGACAGACAACTTTGGAGTCGTATTTTTAGGTAGGCCATGGTTCAACATAGACTGTAGCGCCGGGGAGTTAGTTTAGCTTACATGAAGGTCATCTTTTATGAGATTCGAAATGAATTTATTGAGGAACTTTGAACTTCGTTGGTGAACTACTGGGACAGGTTATATTTTATTAAAATGTCCTCTATAAGATTCATAAACTTAAAAGATTCATAAACTATTCTCTTAAACTGGTAAAGGAACGACTGTCGTGTTGTTATGGAGGTCAATGTGTATTTATGAATATTACTGTGCCCAAAAAGTAACACCAGTTATTTTTTTTCAAAACCTCTTTATTTATTCTACCAAATTTATTTAATCGCCTTCAAAGTAATTCCCTCCGGACACAATGCACTTATGGCAACGTTTTTTCCAATCCTCAATGTATGCTAAAAAGTCATCGGCAGGGATGGCCTTCAAAGAGCTCGCCGATTCACGTTGAATCTGTTCAATCGACTCAAAATGGCGTCCCCGGAGTGGTATTTTGAGTTTAGGGAATAGCCTGAAGTCGCACATTGTGAATACTGTGGTTGTGGAAAGATATGGGTATCATTTTTGCCGAAAAAGTCACGAACAATCAATGCAGTGTGAGCTGGCGCAATCAGTGTTTTCGGTACCAATCGAGATTTGACGCGTTTGAGGCCCAAATGGAATGGACAGATATTTTTGAAATTCCAACATCATCTGCAAGGTCTCTAATTGTAAATCGGCGGTTCGCAAGCACCAAATCTTTAATTCTTTGGATGTGAGTTTCTTCGAGGGAGGTTGATGGTCGATCAGAGGACTCTTCGTCTTCAACGCGTTCTCTGACTTCTTTCAACTGTTTATATAATTTCTAAGCATTTCTTTCCGATATAGAATGCTCATCGAATGCCTTCTGCGACGTTCTATACGTTTTCGCAAGCAAAATTTAATGCAAGTTCTTTGAGCAATTAATTCAGATATTTCAAAAATCACCGGAATCAGTTTTAGCGTCTCACAAAGCCAAGCGTAATTCAAACACTAATAAATACTTTGACACACAGATGTCAAGGACAGTGCCAGCAACCTAAAAAAAGAAAAATTGAAATTCCATAAACCTCGGAAATTGTAAATTGAAAATTGGTCTTACTTTTTGGACACAGTAGTATTTTTGTATTAAAGGTAAAATTGTTTGTAATTATTATATAATTCATGTGCTTTGGTGGTGTATTTTATGTGTGTCTGGTGGAAGTGGGCATAGGATAGTCATTTACGAATCCGATCTGTTCAAAAAAGTCCTGCTAAAATATATCACCACAGTAAATAAATTATTTAATAATTACAAATAATTTTGCTTTAATAGAAAAATATTTATAAATACATATTTGCATATCACCACTATCCAATTAAACTAACTGAGAACGAAGCTTAATAAAAAATTTTACTGTTATATTAATTTTATATTCAAGTATTGTTACAAAAATTAAATTTAAATATAACCGAAAACTAATAACACAAAAGCATTTAAAAGAAAGTCAAGGACAACAATCAATTAACAATTGTTAATTTCTAACAAAAAAAAATGTTTAATTAAGTTCAGCTGTTTTATAAAGAATCAAACAAAGTTATAAAGGAACTATTTCTGTTAATCAACAAAGACGAGAAATGAAATTTTAAAAATTCGAAAAACAAAATTCAATATAATAATAATCAGTCTCACCATATTAGATGTGTTTATATCATTATGAAATTAGAGCAATAATATGTAAGAGATCCAGTTTAATAACTATCGATAGTTGTATTACACAAAAACAATTAAAATTAATAAATAACAGACATTAAATTTGAAATATGAAGAAACAAAAAAAAAACATCATATATCAAATAACCAGCCGACTATGAACTGGGAACTGAATGAACTTGGTACTTATTCTATGGAGTTAATACGTAAAGAGCCTGTTAGATCATACTCATTGTAGAACAAAAAAAGGGTCACATAATGGTTGGTATGTATTAATAGTACCATTAAAAAATTATCCATCCACACATCTGAATGATTTATAGTTATAAATATGGACTTATCTTTTCTTGCTCAAAATTATTAAATAATTATTACAAAATCATATTTAAGTCTATTTCAGGCAAGATCTTCTGCAGTAAAGACAGATACCAACATTCCTATGCTATGAGTTTCTGTAGAACTCAATATTGGAAAAGAACATCCTTTGCATGTTTTTGATTTTAAAATTTTGTTGTTGTTGATAATTAAATTACTTTATCAATTAGTTATTAACTAGAATTATTTCCTTTTTTAAACTGTTAAATCTATATTTAGAATATAGTTTTATAAAAGAAAATTTGGTACATAAAAATAATATTAATAATAATAATCATCACATTAATAATTCTGTTTCCTTATCAATAAAAAAAAATTTTAATCTGCAGGAAAAGTAATTATTTACATGCATTTATAATATTCCTAGGAACATTCTTTTAAAATAATTTTTTCAGCTGATCTACATCCCAATTAAATTATCTACACAATTATAATCTATTAATAAAAGTTTTTAAGATAAAAAAATTTTTTTAAAAAATTGTTATTTTAAATACCACAAGACAACAATTTTTTTTTTTCTCTGAGAATAAAAAAGCCATTTATAGCTAGTTTTGGGTTGCTGAGCACGAATATTTGAAATTGGCTGCTATGTCGAAGGTATTTGTAACTTAATATTTTCAATATGAAATGACGTGTTAACAAACGCCTGTTAACCCGTTTTCTCTATGTTACGGCGTCTCTGGGATTGCCTCTTAAGCATTTTAAGCATATTATTGAAAATTGTTCAACAGTAGCCAGTCAACAGTAGTAATGTTTGTAGTAGTACTGTCTATCAGTAATGCCTGTAGCAGTATTGTCTGTGTAGTCTGTCAACAGTATCTTCAACAGTAGTCTGTAGTGGACCATTTTCCTTGGTATCTTACATATATTTTCGCAATATCCTGGTGAAAACACTCAAGAGACTTATCCTTAACATGGACATAGTTTTCAGAACAGAAATCCAACAGGCAGTATAGTCATTTTAGAGACATAGTGAAACCAAGTTTCTTGTATGCAAACAACATGTCTATCGCTAATTTCTTATAAAAAATTGTCTTGTCTTAAAATAGAAATTGATTGCGCATTTCCTAAGAAATTCGTGGACACAGGATTCATAGACGCCAGAAATTCATGGACCGGAATTTATTCAGATTCAGAAATTCATGGACTCATGGAAATTCATCACACTTGTTTTTCATCTTGCTGAAGCACTCTATCAAAATTTACATCATTAAAGATATTAGATATATACGGACCAATGAAAATTCTCCGTCTCAGTTTAGCTTTGCTGATTGCAGTAAATTTGTTATTTAAGTATTTGAAGGCTACTTTCACTATAGTCCATGGCTTTCATAAAATGTTTCATTAAGCCAAGTTTTGAACAAGAATTACAGCATATATGTAAGGAACAGGCCATCTAATTTTGGCTCCGAAATGAAGATGATAAGCCTTTTTCACTAAAGAAAGGATGCAACATTTTTGGTGTTCAAATGCCATTTCTCCACATACATATGAATTATTAGCAGAACTAACGCACTTACACTGCATCACAGATATATAAAATATAATGTGCTTAATTTAAATTCATATTCACTGCAATTATTTCTTTATCACAGAAAACACGCGTTCAATTAACAACTATCCCATTTCTATCCCCTGCAGATTAAATGACACCAAAGGTTATTCTCTATAGTAGATATAAAGCATTGAAAAATTAATATCTTGGAAATTATATTTCTCAATCTTATATTTCAGATATTTCATGCATGTATAAAATGCATTAACATTTACATTTTTGATACATATGAGACATATATTTCAATAAATTTCTTTTTATAAGCGTTGCTATATAAGTTATAAATTCTTACAATTTGTAAGCTATACAAATTTACATATTCTGATATTTCATATATTTTTCAAGAAAACTGAAGGAGCTGACTATCTCCGTAATTCCAAAATAAGAACCAATTGCAAATTTTTATTTTATTTTTATTTTGCGCAGTGTATTTCTCATCCTTATTTTAAAAAAGCATTATTAACAATTTCTGGATATATATATATATATATATATATATATATATTATCCAGGTATTATATCCAGGTTGTCAGTCTTACGTACAACGCTCTACAGTTATATTAAACCGGGATCCACAGTTTAAAGTGGATTCCGAACCACTACAAGCATCCATGGCACCTCCAGCACTCGAACCTGAAACCTGTGACATCGAGAGCAGAAGGGAGCTGGTCACTCGACAAAACTAAGAAATTTATATATATATATAGATATATATCATGCTTCCTAAATTGTATTAAATACAGTAAATTACACTAACAGCAATCTAAATACAAACGGCACTATTTAGGCCATTTTTTTAAAAGAAAACTTTAATTTTATTGTATGTATATCAACTACAGTCTTAAATTCCCCCCAAAAATAGCATATACCAATTATACCAATTGATATAATTTGTTAGTATAGATTTTATATTCGCTTTTAAACATAATTTTTCGTCACAAACCGCTCTTCCTTAACTTGCCTTTCAGAAAAATTATTTAAGTGAGGTCTAATATTTTAAAGCAGGTAATGTATTTTTTGAATAAAGGTTGAAAAAATTATTTTCGAAAATGGATGATTAAATGAGTTTATGATCTTTTTAATAGCATTTATCATTGCTATTTATAAAATGCACGTTCATATATTTCACGAGCCATTTTAGGACAAAAAAGGTTTGCCTATAGAAAAGTATGATAAAAAGAACGAAAATATAAGATTAAGGAAAGGCAAATAAAAGATAATAATTATATGAAATGTGCATTTAATTTAACGGATAAAGCCTATCACAGTCAATTGAGGCTGATTGATTTTGCGCATTGGATAGATATCCAAACAAATAGACTAGCTTAAAGCAAGGCAGGAGAACTGAACCTCCTGTGTCAGTGCGAATATCTGTAGGCCGGAAAGTTCCACTATTGAATTTGGTAAGATGACAAGTGGATGTTTTTATTTACTCTTGAGCCGCATTCACACCAAATTAGTGAGCTACGTGGCATGAAACGTTAACTAATTAGGTGGCAGGTTGAATTTAAGATTTTTCGACGTTATTAGTTTCGCCACTCAACGCTTTAGTGTAAATGGTTTGGTTTGTCGCTCTACTGCCATTTTGTGCACACTTTGGGCTACTTAGACAGGGACCTACTGTTTAACGTGGATTCCGAACCACTCACAAACATACATGATGCCACTTCCCGAATTCGAACCTGGAGCCTGTGGTAACAAAAGCCAGAGAGCTAACCAATTGGCCATCAGGTGGCTTTGGTGTAAATGGAGTCTTTAGAAGTGTTATTTACAAATTGCGAATGACATGCTTATGTGAGGCAATTAGTTATTATATAATTATAATTACTAATTATTATTATTATTATTTATTATAATTATTAATTACAATATCAATTATTATTATTATTCAATGGATGGCAAATTTAGAAATTTATTTCAGCTGATGGTATAACTCATGATAAAACTTAATGTACCCTCATTGAAAAATAATGTTTTTAATACATTTTTAAGGAGATATTTATAAAAACATTCCATTCCCCAACATTTTCAATCTACTTAAAACAATGGCATTCCATATTTAGAGATTCAGGATTATTACTTTTAATCACTTTTAAATAAATAATACAATAATTCTACGCATTTTTTATTTGTATTATTAAATGCATATGTATTCATGATAATTAAATCAAAGAATTGATGTAAATGTTCTCTGCATCTATTTACTTTATTTAATTGAAAGTATTTTTGAAATAATTACTGTCATAGATCTAAGTCATTCGTATTATTAGTTTGAAATTTTCATTCATTATTTATTTTTACTTTATATTCTTATGGCGAAAGTATCTCTTTTTATTCCCTTACCTACCTTACCTTGTTAATAGTGGTAAGTTATAAAATTTGCGTTGATAACAAAGAGTGAATATTGCCAAGGAGAGTAATGTTACTTACATGTTAGTTACATAATGTAAACATAATGTACTTACATAATGTTAATGTTACTTAGGATCGTATAGCATTGTGGGGGTAAGTTACATGTACCCCCCTGCTAAATGAGTAACAGCTGTGCAGTCCTTGCTTATGACATAAAGATTAATTGCCTTTGTATTGCCAGCTGCATTAGAGCAACATTAATTTTTTTAATTATCTGTGTGCTGATTAAATCATGATTATAATTGTTTTTTTTTAAATTTCAATCGTTACAATCTCAAAATTAAATTGTTAGAATGTAATTCTCAAATTAGTTTCATATTTATAAAATTGTTAAATCTTTATATAAAATGTTTATAAATAATAGATTTTTTTTTTAATATTATCAGATAACATTTTTTAAATCGCCAGTCTATGCATATTAATGACGTTAAATTTAGAAATAGAGCGGTGACTTCCTGAATTTAGTAAACTTAATTCGAAACCACACTAAAGCTTCCGAACCGAAAGCTGCAGTGTCTATGTGCGCGATAAATTTTTAAGTCGGAAAGTGATCAAATACATTGGAAACGGAAATAAAGCAAACAACTCCAGATCAATGTTAAGGAGGCTTGTTCCAAATTCAAATTCAAATGTTGTTAAATGTAGATTTAAATTTTGAACGTGATAAACATTAGTGCCTTCTTTATATTCATGCAGGACTTAAATATACTTAGGACTATAATAGGACTTATATTTGCCATTACATTGACTTTAATTATTTTGTTATATTGTCCAAGTAAGAAGGAGAAATGTGATATAACTGATGTTTTTATTTAAATTCTAATGTTAGCTGTATAACCGATGTTTTCATTTATGTTGTAATGTTTCCTATATAATCGATGTTTTTATTCAAGCCCTAAGGGTGGTTATACAATCGATGTTTTTTAAGTGCTAATGTTGGCTATATAATCGATGTTTTTATTGAACTTCTAATGTTGGCTAAACCGACGTTTTTATTTAAGTTCTAATGTTAATCTTATACCAGTGTTTTGATTAAGTTCTAATACTGGCTATGGAACTGATGTTATTATTTAAGTTCTAATGCTGGCTATATAACAGATTTTATAGGTAATTAATAATAAAAATAATTAATAATAATAATTTTTATAGGTAATTAATAATAATAATTTATAGGTTTTATAATGTTGGCTATATAACCGTTTTTATTTAAGTTCTAATGTTAGCTACAATTCTAGCACGGGAATTCGACATTATAAAATGAGATTTGAAAATAATTAAATTTATCATTGTATTAATAAACAAAATTACAAACAGAGAATTATATTTATCCTTCGTAAAATTAATTTTTATTTACAGTATTTTGACATTTCACATCAAAACTTCAAAGTTTTGTCGGTACAATCCCTTCTCCCTTTATAAACCGCTTGCGAAATATTCAAATGAGCGGTATAACCCAAGCACGATTCCAATTTTGTTACTGTAATTACTACATATAATTATTAGAGATATTAGAAGCAATATATTGTCATTAAAACAAATATATGTATAAAGTATAAGTTACAATCTGGAATTGGTTATTATGAAAGAAAAAAAAGCGAAAATCTAGTTAGTGATATTCATGATACTATCAGAAATAATAAAAATGATTAAAAAATATGATAATTGAAAATTACAAAACTTTTCGAAGAACATCTTTAAATTGTCCAATATAAGTTTTATTTTTTTAACGGATTAATTCAACATACCCATGACAATAAACTACTTTATTGTATTCCCTTAAATATTTTTTCATCATCATCGGTATAACAACCCCATATTGGGCCACGGCCGTCAGCCTACCAGTAGATTTTGAGACATTTCTTTTTACGTGGTAGGGTTGTCAGCCCTACATCCAAAGCTCTACAGCCATATTAGACCAGGACCTACGGTTTAAAGGGGATTCCGAACCACTACAAATATCCGTAGCACCGCGTGGACTCGAACCCGAAACGTAGAGCGTTAGTCACTCGGTCATCATGCCACTAAGACTTTTTTTTTTTATTGTATTTAAATATGATACAAGAGAGAAAAAGGAATTATTATTTTGAAGAAATTTGAAACAATTCATTATTTCCAAAAACTTTGCGCTTTCAAATTAATAAGATCCACTTTTTAATTTTAAACTATCTAATATATATCGGAAAAAGTTTTGTGAAAAGTCAAAGCTTATTAAAGCTTAACATAAAACAGCAATTATTTAAACTTATAAAGAAATTAAATATATATTTTTTACTTTTTGATGTTATGGAATCATTAAGACAGTAGCGGCCTGATGGCCATTGGCTAGCGCTTTGGCACCACAGGCTTCAGGTTCGAATTCTGCCGGTGGCATAGATGCTTGTGAGTGGTTCGGCATCCACGTTAAAATATAGGTCCCTTCCTAATTAGCCCGTAGAGCGACAATCCAAGCCAAACCATTAAGGCAGTAATTCGGATACCATTTATTAAAAAATAATAAATTTTCGACAAATGAAATCAAAAATGAATATTATCTTAAAATTTTAAATTTTTATCAATTAATATGTTTGTATTTCTGAGTATTCTAAAATTTATTAAATAAGCGTTGAATTAGCAAATATTAAATACATAAAAAATTGGTTAAATATTAAAAACTGGTTAAACTCAAATAAATGTATAATCAATCAATTTCCCTCGCTATTTTCGTATTAGATTATTTTGTAATAAAAATGTATAGGATAATTATTTAAATTTGTTTGCATTTTTTGGGATTTCTTTCGTGGTTATAAGCAAATTGTCAATATTAATATATAAACTGTTGTTATTCGAGGATTTATATTATATTTAGAACGAGTGACTAACGCTCTGGAACTCGGGGCCACAAGATTCGAGTTCGAGTTCTTATGGTGCCATAGATATTTGTAGTGGTTCGGAATCCACTTTAAGCTATAGATCTCCATCTATTATGACTGTAGAGATTTGGTCGTAAGGCTGACAACCCTACCCTGTATAAAGTCAGCGTCTCGGAACCAAGTCAGACTCCTACCTACGGTGCTCCATCACAACAGAAGCTGCATCCCTCCTTTCCCCTTCTTCCGTGAGACCACATGAGTGCTTGGACCACGTGAGATAAGAAAAAAAATCAATATATTTTATTTAATTTTTTTCCAAACAATGCTTAATTCCCAACGATACTTATAATTTTCAATAACATTTTGTCGCATTATTAAGCAGTTAGAAATATAGTAAATTCCTTTCCACGATTTCTTGTATGTTTCCTTTCATTTAGAACAATTAATTAATTAATCTGTGCGATAAAGTTATAATTATAATGACCTTTATTAAAAAGTTAATCGTTACGGTCACAAAATTAAACTGTTAGAATGTGATTCTCAAATTAGTTTCATATTTTAAAGAAAATGTTAAATTATGTGTTAAATATTTATAATTAATAGATTTTTTTAATTTTATCAAGTAATATTTTTTAATGCTGTAGTCATATTTGGCTTGTTAAATTGAATTTTTAAATATATTTTCATCAAATTACAATTAATAAACTTTTTAATTGTGTTTCCTCATCATCATCAGTAGCGCAACACCCCATTGTGGACCAAAGCCGCCGGCTTACTGGCAGATTTCAAACAGGGGTATTTTTTATTTTTACAGGTAGGGTTGTCAGCCCGACGCCCACCGCTTTACAGTAATATTAGATCGGGACTTAGAGTTTAAAGTGGATTCCGAACCACTATAAACAGCTATGCACCTCCGGAACTCGAACCGAAACCTGTGGCATCGAGCGCCAGAGCGCTAGTCACTCGGCCATAAGGCCCCTTATTTATGTTTATAAGTAATTAATAAATTAACTAATAATAACTGAATTACAAGTTTCCGTAAAAAGAATAATTGAATCAGAAATGTTTATATTTTATGAAAAATCAGTTTTCCAAATGTTGTAGCATTTGGTAAACTGATTTTTCCAAATGTTTATGAATAATGATTATGAATAATGAATGTTTATGAGTTTATGAATAATACATGACGTAGTTTTCCTTTTTTGACATTTGTACGATGTTTTTAAAATAGAACTTTTTAAAGTGAATGTCATGGGAGACATCCAATGAATCTGTCACCATTTCAAAGAAATCTCCCAATAGTATAAATGGTGTAAAAAGATAGAATTTTTTGTGTAATAGAAAAAGCCAGGACAACCAAGCGTATACTCAGAAGTTAGAGAAAAGATTTTGCAAGTAGAAATCGACTTATTACTCTATTTTAAACATAAAACTGACTCTCAGTTGGCGTGTTTTGGAGAAAAAAAATTGTATTACAAGCAATAAAAACTGCATCATTTTTAAGCACTTAGATCTAATTATTAGCAACCTATTGCAGCTAAGTCTATGCGAATGCAAAAATTTGGTAGTTGTAGTAAGTTATTACTCTATTCTATTTGTTGATAATTACTTATTACTAATACACTATTATTACTTATTCTTATTACTATACTCTATTACACATTACTCTATTCTAAGCATAAGAATTTCATTTGACGTGTTCCAAAGAAAAAAATTGCGTTAGAAGCCAAAAAAACGACATCATTTTTAAGCACTTAGATCTAATTATTCGTTTATATAATAGATCTGTTAATTATCTATTGCTGCTAAGTCTATACGAATGCAAAAATGTTGGTAGTTGTTGCGTATTACTTATTACTCTATTCTAGTTATTGCTTAATACTTATTACTCTATTCTAATTGTTGTTTATAATTTATTATACTATTCTAGTTGTTGCTTAATATTTATTACTTTATACTAGTTGTTGCTTATAATTTATTATACTATTCTAGTTGTTTCTTAATACTTATTACTCTATTCTAGTTGTTGCTTATAATTTATTATACTATTCTAGTTGTTGCTTATAATTTATTATACTATTCTAGTTGTTGCTTATAATTTATTATACTATTCTAGTTGTTGCTTATTACTTATTACTACTTCACTATTACTCTATTATTACTTATTACTCTATCCTAATTGTTGCTTATTACTATTACACTATTACTCTTTTATTATTTATTACTCTAGTCTAAGCATAAGAATTTCATTTGGCGTGTTTCGAAGAAAAAAATTTGTGTTAGAAGCCATAAAAACTGCATCATTTTTAAGCACTTAGATCTAATTATTAGCAACCTATTGCCGCTAAGTCTATGCGAACGCAAAAATGTTAGCAGTTATTGCTTTTAAAGCAATTAACAACGACACATGGAAAAGCGTTGGCAGGAACATTAAAGATATGTTTAACATTATTTATTAAAACATATCGAACAATTATTTATTATTTATTTATTTATTTTTTTTTTTTTTTTTACTTTTCTCATTTATATACCATTTTGTGTGGTTAATTCCAATATTTTGGCATGCATAAAAATTATTTATCCGACTTATAATTAGAATAGTTTTAAGTATTTTTTTAAAGATTAATAGATTAATATAGCAACTTTTGATTTGCATTTGCAGAAACTGTAATATTTTAAATTGTATAATTTTATAGGGAAAATAATTTATATATTTGAAGTATTAATAAAGTAAACTTTGACGGGAAAGAAAAAATAGGGCAATTTTAGAAATGTTTCAAAAAATAATTGAGCATCGTTTATTATAAAAAGTAATTGATATATTTAGTTATATAGATAGTTATATAATCTTTTATATAATTTAATTTAATTCATAAAGTTTTTTTTTTTTTTATAATTTACAGAAGATAGTTGAAACAAAAATTAAATATATTATAAAAACGTTTAAAATCACTGCAATAAAAGTTCATGAAAATTTCTAAAATCTTCTTTCCGGAAGACAATTTTATTAAAATTGAATTTGCTTTAATTTTTGTGTTATTCTACATTTACATATATTATAGAAACATAATAGAATTATATAGTTTTTGAATTCTAACTGAAAGCATACAGTAATATTTTCGACCAATTTCCTAGAATTTAATTCTAGAAATATTATTGCCCCCCTTCCCCCTCCCGCCTTCTAAATATATTTAGCGTTATAAAGGAAATTGTGTGCGAGAACTTGAGTTTTTTCTTAAAAATAAAGATCGTTTACTCATTTTAATTCGTTTCAATTCTTTTTTTAAAGATAAGATATAAAAAGAAGAAATTTATCATAAATAATTTGACAGGATAAATCAAAATTTTAAAACAAAAATGTATATATTAGTAATAAAAATTTTGCTTCTAATAATTAAAATTGTATGTTATTTGAAATTTCTTTTTCATATAAAATATCTTCCGGTAAGGACCCTAATGATTTTTAATATAAAGAAATTTAGATTAGTTTATCTATAAAGTAGAAATAGTATACATAAAAATATAATTAAACTGTTTTAAAAATAGACTTTGATAATAAAAAAGTACAATTAAACTGTTATAAAGATAAACTTTGATAAAAAAAAAATCCGACTTGTAAATGACAGAATGTCTATCTGCAAGTTAAAATATTGCATAAACAGTTCTTTTTTTTTTTTTTTTTTTTTTTCATATACAAGTAATGAGTAATGTTCTTTTCAAAACTAAACAATTGCCTTGTTGAAAAAGAAGCTTAAAAATTTATTTGAATCATTAATTTTTAAATTATAAGTTACGAAAGTAAAGTAAATTTTGAATTTGAAATTAATAAATATTATCTAGTGATTAATGTTATTAGCTAATGGAAGAACACAATTAGTCTAAATGGAAAAATAAAACTATAATCAACTTTAAACCATTTATAAATTAATATGTGGATAAAATATTTCTGTATAATAAATAAATTTTTTAGATAATATATACATAATAATAGATTTATCATGTTTAGCTCAAAACCGTTTCTTCTGGTTTTTAATGTGAAAGGAGTCATACCGATAAATTAAAGTATTTTAAAGACATGTAATATAGGAACAACGGCAATTCCTTTTTAAATACATGTAATATAAGAAAATTCAAAAATATCCCCAATATTCTGTAACTCGTTTTCTAATAATAAACTGTAATAAAATAATTTAAATGAATAAAAGGAACTTAAAACCTGTTCTCTTGCAATTTTTCATTATTTTGATTCATTGTATATAATTAAAGAAACAGGGAAGCACGAAAACCATTAAACATTTTTGATTATTTACGACATGAAATTGCAATATAATTGAATACTTAAAAAGTTAAAGGTAGTTAAAAAGAAAAAGCCACTACACAGGAAAAAAACACATTATTTTACAGTTTTTAACTCTTTTGGTGAAAATTTAAAGTAGAGAATTATATAAGAATAACATTCGGTTGTTAATATGAAATTTAGGTAAAATACTCATGCTGATATACACAATAAGCTACACAGGTAAACACAATAAACCACATAAGTATATACGTGTATGCATACAATTATTCAGCAGAAAACAAAAAAGAGAGTCGATTTTTAAAAATATTTTAATTTTTAAGATGCTTTTGAAATAAAAATATGTAATATTAAAAAGAAAGAGAGAATTATGTAATTATAGAAATAAGAACATAATTCTTTTAAAAATCAGAAAGAAGTAAATAATTATGTAATCATACATTTTTTATTGAAAATATATCCCATATCAAATATTAATTATATGTTATATACATTTAGATGCTACATTTGGAAGAGTTGGATACCAAATCGATTCCATTCGATTTAAATACATATAAATATATTACCATTAGATATAAATAGTTGATACTTCAATAACTTTAAGATTATTTTTTAATGTATATATAGTTTTTCATAAGAAAATTTGTGTAATTAGATAGAAGTTAGCAGCTGCTTGTGCAGCCAAGTTGATTCGAAACATGTCAAATCATCATCATTTTGTGTAATTAGATCTATTATGGAGTTCAAGCCATTCAATACTATCATGCCTACCAATAATTTTGATTATGTCCGACTTTTTTATTGGAAAATACGCGATTATAATGAATGTTTCAAATATTATTTTCTTCAACAATAACCAAATATTGTTTGTCTTTGAAACATATATTATTTATTTCATCATATTTATTAAAAGACCAGCGTTTACTATATTAAAAATATTGTTTATTTAAGTAAGATTCATATTTATAGTTATGTTTCTGAGTTTTGAATTAATCATTTTCCTGCCAAAATTGAACTAAAGACATTTTTTTTTTAATGTAAGTGCACTAATTATTTATTTTATGCACTATTACTGATCTTAAGCATCTTTGATGACAATATTATCACAGAAAATAGTTGTCAAATATAAAAAACAATATAGTTATTTAGAGAAAGAAGAGTGCTGTCGATTTACGATAATAGAGTTAATAATATAGTGCTGCATTTATCGGTTTACAATAATATAATGCGACATTTATCGGTTTACAGTAATATAGTTAATAATATAGTGCTCCATTTGTCAGTTTACAATAATATAGTAGTAATATTAATAATATAGATTATGGGAGGGAATTATGAAAAGAAAAACAATCAATAATAAAAATAAAGTCATTTTCTCGTAAGGTGCGAATTGCTGTTTGTTATCTCTTACCTCTGGCATGGACACTAAAATCGATGGCGCCGCCCTCCGGTTTGCCCCGTGGCCCCACGACGTCCTGGATGTCCCCCATGCCGGGGCGGCGGGCAACATCGCGACTCACGTTCAGCAACCTCTCGATGCTGTACAGGGAGAATCTGTTGGGCTGGCGCTCCAAGGTAGCCCTCGAGTCCTCCATTCTGGATGCAGGAAGACGCAGTCAGTACTTGTCAATTAGGAACTAGCCACAGGTTTCCTGGAGGAACACATTTTGTTGATCTAGCATTTCAGTTGTCTTTGCAGAAAAATGTTGCTTTTGGCTTGTTTGGAAGTTTTCAGTATTAAGATATATTATCTTGCAGCTGTTAGTCCTTGTTTCAAACTATTGTTCGCACAGGACATGATTTTAAAAAGAATACAATTGAGTTTCTTGATAAGCTTTAAGAACAGTTTGAATCAACAAATTATTGTCAGTTATCACTATATACAAGACTTCTATAAGTATCTTTCACAGAACTTTACCAACATGCGTTTTAGATATACTATCTTTGGTGGCAAGGTTATAGTCCGATCCAATATTAACTTAACATTTGTGGAACTTTTTACCTGGTAGCTTTTTTACCTGGCTACTGCTTTAAATATATGATTTCTTCAGAAGTTTTGAAATCAGATGTGATTCAGATGTGAATTCATTTTCACATACTTAAAAGTACAAATTGAGTATTTGAGGACATTTCAGATTTCTTCGTAATTCTAACTGAAATGCAATCAGTGTCTTTCTCTGAATTTAAATATAATTACAGCGCAACAATCACTGGATGGTTCAAGCTTCCCGATACATTACATTTGGTGGAGATTTTTATATGTAAGAGAAAGTTCCGTTTGATACTTCATACAAAATTATGTCTTAACTTCAGTTTACGAGATTTTATTTGATATAATAATCCTAGATTTATATTATTCTTGCCAGTTCAGTACAAATTGTCATTTACGTTTCTTTATTCCTTTTATCATAATCAATTCGATTTGAAAAACTGTCAGTCAGTTTTTTTTGTCCCTTTCCGCTACTGAACCGATGACTGCCACCGCCGATGGTTTGAAAGACGTTTTACAACTGAATCAGTCGTAAGCATGGCCTGAATCAGTCGAAAGCAAGAATGGTGAGAAGGAAGGGTAGGGGAGTGAAGTCGCACGCGGGGACGGACAGCTGGGAAACACCCCCTGCTAAAGAGCGGGACAAGGAAACTATTCGGTTAACGCAATTATCCTCCGAAACGAAACCTTGAGCACCGATAATGAAATGTTTGTCCAAAAACGCTTAAGTCGTTGCCGGCTTCTGATTGGTGGATGGAAGGTGCGCTTCGGTTGCCGCCTAATTCTGCAACTCGCTCGCTGATACGTGAACCGCCTCCCTGCTGCTTGCACTTGCCGCTCAGATCGGCCGATTCACTGCTTGGCTGGGTTATCTCTGTTGGCGAATTCTGCTGAATCGCACCAATGGCTTTGATGCAAGGAATTAAGAAGAACGAGAAACGAAGTTGGCGAGTTTGGTTATTTATTGAATTTTTGGCAAAGCTTAAAATGAAACGAAAAGAAATGTAAAAAAAATCTTTTTTGATTGTGAAAGGTTTTAATTTACGTCGAGTACTTTTCACGCAGAAATTAATTACGACTGTTTTAAAATGAAAAGAGAGAGGGAAAATAAAAATAAAAAAAAGAGAAAGAATATCTTGTCGCATTGTGTAATGTATGGTTTTCTGTTTTTGCCTTTCATTGAATATCTGTTTTATTTATTTATTTTTTTTTTTTTTTGTTTGTTATAGAATTTGATTATTTCAACAAACGGAAATTGCATATAAAATTACTTAAATGCCCCAAAAATAGAATTAATGCGTTTATCAAATCGAGTAATTTAATTTTGTAGTGGTATTAAAAAATATTTGAAAGTATCTCAATAGGAATTATATTCTAATGAATTTTTTTATTGGAAAATTAATTAATTTTAATTGCTTTATTTGTTTGCGTATTCTAATATAAAAATAGTAGTTTTGTTTTCGAATGTTATACTATTCGATTCTTTTTTAATGTGTTTAACTTTATAAATGATACGTAATATTTTTAAGTTTTAGAAAATGTAATTTCGTTTGTTAACATCAAGTTTGTTAAATCGAGTTTGGTTATTGAATTTTTGGAAAAGCTTAAAATGAAACGAAAAAAAAATCTTTTTTGATTGTGAAAAGTTTTAATTTACGTCGAGTACTTTTCACGCAGAAATTAATTACGACTGTTTTAAAATGAAAAGAGAGAGAGCGGGAAAATAAAAATAAAAAAAGAGAATGAATATCTTGTCGCATTGTGTAATGTATGGTTTTTCTGTTTTTGCCTTTCATTGAATATCTGTTTTATTTGCAACAAGCGGAAATTGCATATAAAATTACTTAAATGCTCCAAAAATAGAATTAATGCGTTTATCAAGTCGAGTAATTTAATTTTGTAGTGTTATAAAAAATATTTGGAAGTATGTCAATAGGAATTATATTCTAATGAATTTTTTCATCAGAAAATTAATTAATTAATTTTAATTGCTTTATTTGTTTGCATATCCTAGTATAAAAAAAACAAGTTTGTTTTCGAATTTTATGTTATAAATTCTTTTTAATCTGTTTGTCTTTATAAATGAAGAGCAATATTTTTCAATTTTAGAAAATGTAATTTCGTTTATTAAAATATTATTTTAATTAGAAATGTTCTGCTTTTATTTAACAGCACAATTTAATTAGTTTCTATTCCGTTGAAAATAACAAGAATTGTTCTTTAAAATTGTTTTGTAAACAAGCCAAATTTATTTAAAAAAAATTTTTTTTTTCATACTTTAAAAATCACTTTTTTATTTTTTTTTAATTAATATTTGTAGATTAAGTATCTATTTTTTTAGTATTGCATAATTGTATATCGTAGAGTGAAGAGAAAATCATGTAATAAATGTTTGGATAAAATATTAATAATAATTTATGTCATCAAATAGTTTATAATTAAATAAACGATTTCCAAATTGAAAACTTTAAATATATTTCGTTTATATGTGCTTATTTTATTTATATGTATTTTATCATTATCCATTTTATTTATATATATTTATTTTGTAAATTTTTAAGTTTTAAACTATTCAGAACACAAAAATGACGTGAAATGTTCTGTTATACATTTAAATTTGCTTCTGAATGTTTTTATGTTACATTTGAATTTTCTCATATGTTAATTTAATCCGAATTCACATTCGATCTGTATTTTTGAGAAAAAAAAATAAGTAAATAAATAAAATAAATAAGCGCAAGTTCGAAAAAATAACATATTTAGAAAATATTGAAATCTATGAAATGTGAATACTCAATAGTAGTGAGAAATTTTGAATTTTTTTAAGTTTAAGTGTGGCCAGTACACCTTGTTAAAAAACAGAAATATCTGTATATTCGTTAAAATTCATCAAAAATTGCTATTTTAAACAAATTTGTAAAAATCAATGGAAATCCTGTATTTAACACATTTTTCGAATTAACAATAAACTGCAAAGATTAATTGAAAACATTTAAAGTTTCGCTCCGCATATGATTAACCTCGCATAATTTATTTCACATTAACTTGTTTAGCTATATTTTTTTCCATTTGTATCCAGGTTAGAATAGACTCACTGTAGCCCATGCATGTCGCAAAAAGCTACTAAAATGGGTACCCAGTGCCCAAGGGTATAACCGGGTGGGGTAAAGTCAGATTTCGCTCTTTGGGTGCCCCATTTATTTGTGGCGCAAAATCAAGGACAAAAAGAAGCTGCATTTTTTACCCTTTATCATGATTCGTCACACGGATTCATGGATTTTCCTCCGGCTTCGTAGTGATTACAGCGGACTGTGTAAAAAAAAAAAAAAAAAAATTTCCCTTTCTGAAAACATCAAACTCTGCACTGCATTATCAAACTTTACTTCCGATCTTCACTTTTAAATTTTGCTTCGTATGTTTTCCTTATTTATAAACTTTTCATTTTTGTATTCATAAATGTATATTTTATTATATATTTCCATTATATCTGTATTTATATATGTCTGTTATGATTTTTATTAATTTTTATATTGCTTATATTTGTCACTACTTATTTAGTTCCCCTCATTATAATTTCTTAAATTTCCTTTCCTTCCTATTAACTACATTAAATTTTTGACATCTACTAATTCTGTGATTCTTTATTTTTATTATATTTTAATTCTGAACAGATGTGCACTACATGCATAGGTACTCGATTATCCTATCCAATCAAGTAAGCTACATGGACTGGGTCTAGTAAATAAGACCCAAAAGGTAAGACCAATTATTTTTTTTTCAAAAACTCTTTATTTGTTCTTCATAATTTATTTCATCGTCTTCAAAGGCCTTATTCATCGCCCCTCCGGACATAATGCACTTATGCCAACTTCTTTTCCCAATCCAAGTCATCGGGAGGGATGACCTCCAAAGCACGTTAAATATCTTCAGTCGACTCAAAACGGTGTCCCAGGAGTGGTCTTTTGAGTTTAGAGAACAGCCAGAAGTCGTACGGTGTGAATACGGTGGTTGTGGAACGATATGGATTTCATGTTTGGCGAAAAAGTCAGGAAGAATCAATGAGTGTGAGCTGGCGGTTTCAGTTTGCGGTACCAATCGAGATTTGACATGTTTGAGGCCCAAAATGGAATTGACCGATCCTCTTGAAATTCTAACATCATCATCAAGGTCTCTAATTGTAAATTGACGGTTTTCAAGCACCAAATCTTTATTTTTTTGGACGTGAGCTTCGTCGGTTGAAGTTGATGGTCGACAAGAGGGCTCTTCGTCTTCAACGCGTTCTCTGCCTTCTTTGAAGTGTTTATACCATTTCTAAACATTTCTTTCCCATATAGGAATGCTCACCGAACGTATAGAACGCTACGCGAAGCGTATAGAATATTGCCTTTTGCAACAGTCTATACGCTTCCGCAAACAAAATGTAATGCAATTACTTTGCTCAATTAATTCAGGCATTTCAAGAATCGCCGAAATCCATTAGTCCCGCGAATTTTAAATTGAAAATTTATCTTACTTTTTCACACAGTAGTATGTTGTATCGAAGGACCAAAAAAATTCCATTATTTACTTAATAGAAGGATAATAGACGTTTCCTTTATGAGCACTAATGGTAACTTCAATGTAACAAATATTAAGAACTTGCTGAAAAAGTAACTGTACAGTTAATAAATATTAAAAATTAAAATTTAATATAAGATAGAATTAATAGAACAAAATTGGTTGAAATACAAAAAATATTAAAACTGAAAAATTGAAACATTTAGCCCGGATCAATTTATTAAATTGATTAAAGAGCAAAAAAAAATTAAAAAATTAAAATGGAAGGAATAAGGAATCTTATTTAATAAAAAGAAATAAAAAAAATTTTCGCCGAATTTCAATCTGTAAAATTCACATTTAAGTAAATTGCTTGCTCATATGAAATCTTTAAATGATATTAACACTACTTTCATAGTTTTAAATACCTAATTCTAAATTTATAACTTAAAAAATTTATCATTTTAATAAATTTTACGTTTACTGGTATATATAAAATAAATCTTTGGAGATTTCATTCATTGGGAAATATTTCCTTTTTTTTTTCTATGTGAATAATAAAAATATACAAATTACTCTTCATCATTTACTTAATAATAGAAGTAGTTAATAACTCTTTATAAATTACTAATTAATTATTTTTTCTTCTTATTTTCCCTCTTTGTTTTTCTATGGGAATAATAAATATATACAAATTACTCTTCATTGTGAAGTAATAGAAGTAGTTAATAACTCTTTATAAATTACTAACTCATTATTTTTCCTCTTTATTTTTCTATGGGAATAATGAAAATATACAAATTACAAACCATTTATTTAAATAATAAAAGTAATTAATAACTCTTTATAAATTAATAATTCATTATTTTTTTCTATATCAATTTTACAGAAAAAAAAGGACTTACAACAGCTTTTTCCTTTTCACTAATTTTTTTCCTCGTGTTGCAGCATTATAATTAATTTAGATAACGACATGAATACTTGCTTTCATTAATTTTATTCATGAATACTTGCTTTTATTAATTTCCCATTAACTTTTTTCTTAATGCATTATGCTTTTTTCAAATACGTTTCACAAACTCATTAAACTAACGGAATGAAGAGAACGTTATTTCAGGAGATTTAACGTTATTCCTTAAAATCATTGAAATTTTAAAAGAATACCTTTAGTTAAGAGTAAAATTTCCCCTCCCCTTCCAGCTCATAAAATCCTATCAGTGGCTCGTCGCTTCAGATGTTTTTTTTTTTAAACTTATGTATATGAGCCTGGATCTCTATTCAGATTCATGTATACTACTTAAAAAAATCAATAATTTTTCGGCCAATCGTTGCGACATATTTATTATGGCGACTGAGTCTCATTATACCCTTACTATTTTACTTGCAACCCTGAAATAAATGATTGTTTTTTCTTATCCAGGTGATCCTGTAGTAATGGCTCGCATATATATTTATTTTAAAATGATCATCCTTTGGAAAATAGCATTTAATACAAACAAAAAGTAAAGCAATTCTATTTAAATAAAAACAAATGAAACCATTTTGGCACCACTTAACACTGTCGTGTCGATATGGATGTCAATATGTTTAAATTATGTTTTGTAAATTATTTATTGAAAATTATTTTTTATTTTATTTGTAATTATTTTTTTGTAAATAATGTTTGTTATATGTTTAATCAGTAAATTTCAAAATATTTACAAATATTTTTTGTATTAAGGTAAAATGTTTACATGGCAACATTTGTGTATAAAATATTCTAAGGAATATGGAAGCAAAGTATTTAACCAACTTTTCTTTACATCAAGTTAGACTGTTACAAATCATATGAAGTATAAATTTGGAAGAAAAAAAATTATTTTTTAAATAGCATATATTCTTTCAAAATAACACCTTTGCATATCTCTTCTATTAAGATATTATAATCTTTCTTTGGTAAATAAAGTTTCATATCTAGACAAATATTAAGAGAATCCCTACTTAGCATTTGATTTGAGCAGTCGACGTGTCTTGCTTTAGACTCGTCACTGGCCATGACTATTTACTGAGTCACCTGTATAGGATTGGCTGCTACAGATATCAGCCCTCTTTGCTATCATGGCTTGCCCATGACTGGAGAAGCACCTGATCATTTGTTCTATTGTTCTTAACTGTTACCTATTTTTTTTTGTGTGTGTTACTGACAAGGCTTTAAGGGCATGTCTTTGTTTTTACTTTATTGGGCTGCTCGTCGACTAATGACCGAGAGGAGAATATAATACTAATGACCGAGAGGTCATTAGTCGACGAGCATATAGGATTAATATAAATAAATAAAATGACTGATATAGGATAATAAATAAATAAATAAATATAGGATATAGGATATAGGACTGATATAGGATAATAAATAAATAAATAAAATTAACATTTGAGTCGTAATTGTTATACATATAAATGTATATATATATATATATATATAATAAAAAAATTGTAAGCACTAATGCTTTAGGAAACGATAACAAGTAACAGATTTATATGTATATATAAATTTGTTACTTATTTGTCTGTCTACTGTCTTTTCTATTATCCTCCAAATCATAATCTCATCAACTTTTAACTGTTATGATAGTAGCAAGAGTAGAACAATTTTTAACAATATTTGTTATTTCAAATTATTAAAATTTAAAATTTCTTTTTTTAGATTTATAAATAAATATAATACTAATGAATACTTAATGGAATAGAAGAAGAAATAAATGATAGTGGATTAGCTAAAGAATAGGAAAAGAAATTTTTTATTTTTATTTTGGTGATATTTATTAATTTTATAAAGACTAGCGACTTCCGATGGGCATATATGTTGACATTAATTGCAGTACATCATGTTCCGATTTCATTTAAAGCATTAAATAATAAGTCAATAATAATCTATTAAAAATGTATTTTGATAGATCGTAACTTATCAAAATGTATAAAATTAGTGAAAAATATTTATTGTTTATAGTGATCTGTTGAAATTCTTTTATGAATTGACATGAAAGCATAGACTTTGAAAACATAATGAAAACTTTGTCTGTAAATTTTATTACGGGTAATAAGGCTATTTCCGTATTATTAGCTATATAATTGAATCTGTATTCATTTAATAGAAGTTCAAAATTTTAAAATAGTACTAATCGAATCAGAGGAAATTACTAACTTTTCCACGTAAAATGTTAATCCCATATAAATAAATCTCCAATAGTGCCGCAGTGGTAGTTTGTGCAGCTAGCGTGCATAAGATTATTAAGGCTAGCAGGAAGGCCAAAGTTGAAATCCGCTGGTTGTACCTGTTGCAGTCACTGCTTTTAAAAACATGTAGATTGGATGGCGATTCTTACAATGTGTGTAAAACATCTTACATCAATAGTCAAACTGCTTGGTAGAACTTTTCTGGGTTTTCTGCATAGAACTCGTAAATGCAGAGAAGTTATCATAATAAGACAATATCATCCACTGATGTCCAATGGTAGGTTTTTCAAGGCATACGTAAGTGAAACAGAAAGCCCACCGATAAAAAAATAATGAATAAATAAATGAAAATAATAATAATAATCAATTTCTATTTAAATCATCTTTTCATTTTCAGGATGTCCCTTTTATATTTATCAATTGTATGAATGGTTAAATTGATAAAAAAAATGATAAAAATAATAAAAATGATAAAAATATAAATATATGAAAATGATATATTAAAAATCATGATTTTTCTAAGGAAGAAATATACAGCAAATTAATATTTTTGAGAAAAAGGAATATTAAGTGTTAAAAGAAGATGCATGTTTAAGAAAATAAGCATTGCTGGTGTTTCTTTTTTATATATTATATTACGATTACAGTTTTTATTTAAGAAGAAAAACTATCAAAAATGATTCTTGGTTGTTGTTTTTTTAATCAAATTATTTATTTTTCGAAGCAAGAGATAATTAACGAGAAAAAAAATAAAATAATAAAAATAATAATGTGTCTTACAATGATGAAACTAGAAATTCGCATTGAATTTTCAGATACATAAAATAAATAATAACAAATAAAAGCATATTAAAATAAATAAATAATAATAAATAAAAGCATATTAAAATAAATAAATAATATTAAAACAAAATGAATCAAAATGTGACTTGGTTTCACCATAATTATTTTATAAAATATGCAGTTGTACGTTAAAAATATGGTTTTGTAAAAAATATTGCGTTATTATTATTATTTCTTATCTTCAATTCTTTTTTTATTTAGGTAACATAAATAATTTGTTTACATATACAATATTAAATTCCTTGAATTTTCTCATTATTAAATACGTTGTTACACGTTATTGTTATGAAAACAATAACAATTTCGATCCTAATTTAAATGTCCTTATTTAGCAAATAGAAATTGTAATTTTCCGCCTTTATGTCTTTGTCAAATAATGAAATGCATAAAAAAATGAATAATAATGAATGACGAAAATACACAATGAAAAGTATTAATGTTGTATGGAAAATCAATGCTTTAATACTTTTGAACATATCTATTCATAGGAAAAAAAATTATTTTTGAACTCAATTAGAGCATTTTTATCGAATAAAAGCATCGTACATTTAATTATTACTTTGAGTATTTACAGAATTATTAATAATATTTCATTTAATATTACAGGCCCGTTTCATAGTTAAAGGCAATATTGTAGTTAGGACTATAGTTAAGGGCACCATTCATAGTTAACCCATATGCCCGAATGATAACGTATCCAGTTAGCACTCAGAAGTCAGATCGATTCCACTGGTGGCGCCTGTTACAATCCGACAATACTCGATGATAATATTGATTGACTTGATAACATTTGCAAAGCATTTCGCATTGATAATCAAACTTCTGGTAGGTTTTTATCTCATATGACTCGCAAATGCTGGGCAATTACTCATAAAAGTCCTTCCAATAGTCAATAGTCTCCCCTCACAGTCGCCTAACGATAGATTGTTGGTGGCATATATCGAATTTCGCCGATAATAATAAAATTAAAAAATATAAGTGCACTATTTTGATCAAACTAGCTAATCTACAAAAAATATAAATATTTCGGATTTTATTAGTTTTCATGGAAAAAAGAATGCACATTATCTGAAAATTTAGAAATGTAAAATTATGCGAAATGCTTTTATACAAAATTGATTTTCAACAATCTAAGAGAGACACAGTGTCCCTTCATCAAAATGAAATTGTGAATGAATCTAATAATTTGTCCACTCAATCTATATTACCAATTTTTAAAATAGCACCATTATTGATGTGTTTCTCAATATTGTGTCCTTCTCCAGTAAAATGAATGTGAGATTATGTCTAATAATTTGCCCGTTCAATCTATACTACTGTGCCCAAAAAATTAGACCAATTATTTTTGTTTTTCAAAAACTCTTTATTTATTCTTCCAAACTTACTTCATCGCCTTCAAAGGAATCCCCTCCGGGCACAATGAACTTATGCCAATGGTTTTTTCCAATCCTCATTGCATGTTAAATATTCATCGGCAGGGCTGGCCTTCAAATCGGGCTGCGATTCACGTTGAAGCTCTTCAATCGACTCAAAACGGTGTCCACGGAGTGGTCTTTTGAGTTTAGGGAATAGCCAGAAGTGGCACGGTGTGAATACGGTGGTTGTGGAACGATATGGGTTTCATTTTTGGCGAAAAAGTCACGAAGAACCAATGTAGTGTGAGCGGGCGCATTCAGTGTTTTCGGTACCAATCGAGATCTGACGCGTTTGAGGCCCAAAACATCTTTTAAAATGGAATTTTGAAATTCCAACGTCATCAGCAAGTTCTCTAATTGCAAATCGACGGTTTGCAAGCACCAAATCTTGAACGTGAACTTCGTCGGTTGAGGTGGATGGCCGACCAGATGGCTCTCCGTCTTCAACGCGTTCTCTGCCTTGTTTGAACTGTTTATGCCACTTCTAAACATTTCCTTCCGATTTAGGAATACTCACCGAATGCCTTCTGCAACATTCTATGCGTTTCTGCAAACAAAATTGAATGCAAGTTCTTTGCTCAATTAATTCAAACATTTCAAAAATCGCCGGAAACAGTTTTAGCTTCTCACAAAGCTAATCGTAACTCAAACACTAATGAATATTTTGACTTGAAATTTCACGCAGATGTCAAGGAAAGTACCAGTAACGTAAAAAAGAAAAGAAAAAAAAAAATTGAAATTCCGTAAGCCCCGGGAATTTTAAATTGAAATTTGGTCTTACGTTTCGGACGCAGTAGTACTACCAATTTTTAAAACAGCACCATTATTGATGTGTTTCTCAATATTTCATCACTGAGAATCCCATGAAACCAATTTTCGTTTTCGGTACAGATAGGATTAAAATTTGGATTGGGCTTACAAGAAATTTTCTTGAAATAAGACATAAAGGGTGTTGCACTTCTAGTAACAGCGTAAGAGTACGACAGGTACTGTAGCAGTCGAACGAAGGCGAACGCTTCAAAGGGCGGTGGGAACAACAATAGGACGCGGCTTAATGGAGAGATCACGCTTCGAAAAAAATCACTGATGTGAAATCATTTGACGTGAATGGGTGCTTACTTTTTTGAGGGGTCAGCTACTCATTGAGCAATATAACTGAAGAAATAGAACTTTACATATATTTTTTGTTTACACAGTTTATGGTGTTAAATTACGTTAACAAGATTTATAGTGTTAATTTTCTCTTTTCACTTTTTGTTTGGTTTCATAAAAATACGCAATAAATTATGAAATCTTTTAATTTAAATTAGATGCAATTTAGGATTTTATTTTAGAGATAAATAAGAAATTAAAATTTACTTTGGCCGAATATTAATAATTCGTTTGTCATATATTTTTTTATTTATTTATTTTAATTCTTTATAAGCGTATTTCTGTAAAATGATACAAGAAATTCATATACATTTTAAGATAACATAAATGAATAACTTAAATATATTTTTTTAAATAATCATTCTTTTAAAATCAATATAACTTAAACAAATTCATCTGTAATGGATTTTTGTGGCGACTGGTGGCCGTTTGTGGCGCCGACTGGCTGTTGATACGTCAGGTTTAGGGTTCAAGTCTCGGTGGTGGCATGGATGCTTATAGTTGCTCGGGACACATCTTAAACCGTAGATCACGGTCTAATATAACTATTGGGCGTAGGGTTGACAACATTATCCCGTAAAAAGAAAAAAAGGAAGTAGTAGGCAGGCGGCCTTGGCCCTATCATGGGGCTGCTGCGACAATGAACATGAAGAATGATTTTTTTGTAATTCTCAGAATAAACATTCTATTTTTAAAAGTGCAAGGTTTTTCAATTGAGAATAAGTTTTTGAATAAAAAAATAAAAAAAAAAGAAAAGGGAATAACAGTTTGAATTAAGAATAAGATTTTTAATTGTAACTTTTTTAATTTGAATAATGTTAATATATATAATCTAATATTAATTATAATTATTTTTTGACTTTTCTTTACATTTTAAAAGTTATGCTGCTTAACCATTTTCTTTTCGGGATCATTTTTTTGTTTTGAAAAAATACTTTATGCATTTCTTTGTTTTGTATAGTAGATGAGAGATAGCCTTTACAGTTTTCCCGTAAATATCGTATTATACTTCATTTCAGTAAGTTTTGTTGAGATGAAGAATGTATGTAATTGCGAAATTAGAATTTAGAAAATTTCCATGAGGATCTTGTTCAACATATTATTTAATAAGATTTTTATTACTTTAAGCAATTACGCAATCATAACAGCAAAAATCATTTAATATCTGTAATATCCGTAAAACAATTTTATCTTGAATAACATTTTATCTTAGGGCCTGAGGCCTGATAGCCACGGGGACCACAAGACTTTGTTCAAGTTTCGGCTATGCCATGGATGTTTGTAGTGGTTCAGTATCCATTTTAAACCCCGGGTCTCTTCTAATATAAAAGTAGAGAGTTGGGGGGGGGTAGCGTTATTGGCATCCGTAGCATATCTTCAAGCTACACATGTCCCCTGGATAGTGTATGCCTGTATAGTGTATAGTGCGACCCTTGGTAGTAGTATTCATTATCCATAGGTTTTGAAAAATAAGATTTTTTTTCTTAGTAGAAGAAATATTTATAGGAAGAAAGTCAAAATATTTTTAATCTCTCCACAAATCCACTAATATACCGGCAATATCACTTTTCATGGAAAAAATGGGGCCTGATGGCTGAGTGACTAGCGCTTTGCCACTCGGTGCCACGGGCTTCGGATGCAAGTTCCCGATGGTGCCATGGTTGTTTGTAGTGGTTCGCAATCCCCTTTAAATAGTAGGTCCCGGTCTAACTTTACTGCAGAGAGTTGTTTGTCGAGCTAACAAACATACTCCGTAGAAAGAAAACATCTCCTATCTCGAAATCTGCCAATAAGCAGACGGCCTTGGCTCAACATAGCGCTGTTGCGCTACTGATGATGATGATAATGAACATTTTATCTTGACATCGAACTAAAACACCCGTGTACGGGGCCAGCACGAAAGATTTGCACTGGGAACTATCTCCAGATGCACTCCTCGGAGTTTTGTTAGAATAACAGGTACACTGAGGTACATCTTGGATTATGCGGAATCAGCTGTCGTTCTAGTGGAAAATTATATTAAATTAAAAGATTTTTATCTCCGTATCTAAGCCGGGTATTAGCCTAAAAAATTAGTGGATAGAAAAAAAAATCTACCATTATGTTCAAAAAAGTGGTTGTGAACACTCACGTGCTGTGTAATTTGTTCACCCGAATTCATAACGTGAAAATGTGATTTTAATGTAGCAGGTCATCGTTGGTACACTATGTATAAAGCTGAATTTGCTATATATTTGTCATTTTCCATTGGCAAATGATTTAAAATTGAAATACTCGCCATTTGAAAACTCAGCCTCTATTTGGTTAACAAATAAAATGAATGTTGTCGTTGCGGCTAATCCTCAGTGTCCTGCAGTGCGGGAAGGACATCCCATGAATGATCTGCTCGTGGATGGGGGGAAAGGGGAAGCTTTTGTTGTGATGCAGCACCCGTGGGTAGAAGTCTGACTTGGCTCCGTGACGCTCTTACAGTTATACGAGACCGGGACCTACGGCTTAAAGTGGATTCCGAACCACTACAAACATTCATGGTTCCATCAGGACTCGAACCTGAAACCTGTGGCAGCGAGCGCCAGAACGCTAGACACTTGGCCATTCAGGCCCATGTAGATAAATAAATAGCTAATAGAAATATTTTAACATTTTAATTTTCTATAATGGCTGAATACAAATTTTTATTTCACATTAAAAAAAATTTAATATTAAAAATATTTCCCATTTATATATTTGGAACGGACAGAAACAGGCTAATAAATAAAAAGTTAATCAGAAACAAAAATATAAACAATTATAATATATTATCCAATTATAAAAAAAGAAATAATTGAAATTTTCTTATAAACTTTTAGCTGAGCTATAAAAAAAATTATACGAGATTTAAAATTCATAGCAAAAGAAAATCGCATTTTGTTTAAATTTTATTATAGAGTTTTTTTTTAGTAAACAGAAATGGGAACATACATGCACAGCTTTTTTTATTGTTGTGTTATTATTTTTTATTTTTATACATACATATATATTATTATGCATACACTGCATCTTTTCTATTTCGACTCTCAAAAAACCATGAAAAAAAAAAAAAAATGCAGCATAGTTATATTGCTTATACCTGCTATACAACATGTAAAAAAAAATTTTTACTCCAGTTTTTCGAATTCCTAACGTAATAATTATTTTTATTTAATTTAAAGAGCTGCCATGTCGGGAAATTATCATTGCCTCCCACTTCACTAATTGACACAATCACAAAATTAATTATTATTCAAGTTACCAAAGAGAAATACGATACAATTTTTCAGAAAGAATAAAAATAAAAGCATTTAAAATATCTCTGGATTAATTGAAAAGACTAAAAATAAATTGAAAGAGAAACGTGATTCTTTTTTAAAGGACATAGAAATCTAAAAACCATTAAGATATCATTCTTTTGACTTACAAAAGTTAATTAAAGAAATAAATTTGACTCTTCAAGAATTATGCAAAGAAACGCATTTTAAAATCATCAAAATAATGTTATGATTAATTTAATTAAATTTTTTTTAATAATTGATTTGCAAAACAATAAGCTTCAGAAACATCTACAATATGAAATCTAATAAAATTGTTTTCAAACAAGAAGCTTTATCTAATTTTAAAAGGAAAAATCGGAAAATAACGAGATATTTTCTTTTGTATCATTAAAGAAGGGATAAATTCAGTAAAGATATTGCTTAAATTATCCAATTAAAGCATGGAAACTTTTATGATGCTGGCGCTTAAAAATAATTCATGATTAGCATTGCATTGAATTAAATATTTAATATTAATTAATTTTCGACAAAATTTTCTTTCTGCAATTATTTGTCCATTGAAAATAGATTATTTTGGTATTCGATTTTATTTCTTAAATGATATCCATATTTCAATAATTATTAAATTAAATATTTTCTATGAAAAAAAATACTCATCAAATTTTTACATGTTTTAAAGAAATAATTAATGCACCAATAATAATTATAATCTAATTATAATCACCAATAAATCTTTATGGAAAAGCTTTATTTATCAAAATATATTCTTTATTTTAAAATCTACGTTTATTCTGATTTTACTTACATTGACAATGATCGATATTTGAATTGTGAAAATTAATGCATAAGACTGCACATTAAAAAATAGTTGTAGAATTTTAAATTAAAGTAGTTTTAATAATTATTGAATTAATCATTAAAATTTCAAAAGTTAAAAGAGTCTTTTATAAAACCATGCTCAATCTAGCTAAAAATCAAAGTAAAAAGAATTCAAATATTAATTAACGGTTAAAAAAGTAATTAAAACTAAAATTAGTTCTAAGTGTTACTTAAATTAAATCAATAAATAAAATACAATCTAACTTTTAAAATAAAATATAAACATAAATCTTAAAAAAATATATATCTATAATAATATCTCTATTGATTGATATATATAAGCTTAATTATATATATATCAATCAATAGAGATAAATATATATTAATAAAATATATTTTTATTAAAATAAAGTTGGTAGTTTAAAAAATGGTCTGTGATCATAAATTATATATGCTGATATATAAGACGTTTATTGGTATGTAAGTTGGTATATTATAGGTTTATATAATTAAATTGAAAGCAAATTAATCTATTATGATAAATAAAAAAGTGTCACAGCATAAGAAAGTTACAAAACAAAATTGGGGTGGGGGCGGAGAAAGTTAGTTGAGAGCTAGTTCGTTTCGGAGCTGAGTTCGTAACTTGCTAAATGAAGACGAATTGTAAGTTCTCATGTCTGTCATGTCTTCCCGAAAATGAATGCGATAAATGTGTAGGTCGCAAAATCTTTCCATAGTGCTTGAGGGGAGGTTTAGAATTTCTAGTATATAGATATTTTTTAAACTTTTGGTGATTCGCTTTGACCGGTACTTGGTAACGTTGAATCGCCGTTCCGTGGCAAAGGATTTCAGATCCAAAGGCCAACATTTAAGAACATCACATTAACAAAATTTCATTACTTTTATCGATGTTATTAAAATAAAAAAAATGTATAGTCCTTTTTACTTTGCAGAAGTACCATAATTGCCTATCGACCAATATCATAAGCCTATTTCATTTGAGGTACCTACTTTATAAGCTGGTAAATAAGATGGTTCTTTTGTTGTTAAAATTTCAATGCTTTTGACTCTTTAAGAAAAGTCTTTGCTGCAGAATCAGAATTTCAGGAAGCTTTAAATTTTTCCAATTTGAATTTCGTTTATATGTATATAAGCCTAACATTTCATATATATATGACTTTCGTTATATATAACTTAATCTTCAGGAATATATATGAATGGTTAGGGTTAAATATTTATTTACTTATTGTTTGAGAAGAGACTATTTGTTGAGATAATTTTGTATAGACAACTAAAATTGGATTTGGTTTGTTGCTGTACGGTACCTACAATTTAACGGGGATTCCGAACCACTAACAAGCATTCATGCCACTGCCAGAACGCTAGCCAATTTGCCAACAGACTGTGGCCGCGCTAAAGCTGGGAGTTTTTAAAGATCTGTCTTTTGAAATAATTGATGGAGTTTTATGAAAAAATCGATTGACTTTTAAAAGTATTTAATTTAACTATTATGTATTATATTTATTATTGCTGTATTATTTTATTAATTATTTTATTTTATATTTTAATTATTGTATTTTTGTAAAAGGTAATTTAAAAAAAAGATTGTAAAGAAGAACTGGAAACATTTCTAAATAGACACATAGTTGAAAAACTATCTCATTTGGCAAAAAGTAATTGGTTTCGATGACTACTTTCCAAATGAGATAGTTCTTCAACTATGTGTCTATTTAGAAATGTTTTCAGTTTTTTTGTAAAAGGTAATTTAAAAAAAAAAGATTGTAAAACAACATTTACAAAAGAAACATTACTAAACAGACATATATTTGAAGAACTATCTCATTTGGAATGCAGTCATCGAACCGAATTATATATTTGCCAAACTCCCTCTTCGCCAACTATTTTATCCGTAATTACAGTTTACAGCCAAATAAAACACACAAGACTTTTCTTGAGAATCGCACAAGATGCTTGGCACATCCGGAAATAGACCTGGATCTTGAAGACCTGTAGCGAGACGTTCGCCCCTTGATTCGGCGCAACAGATGTGGAGGGGGGGAGGGAAGCACCTCAGAGCCCCTTCCAAACACTACGCTTCCTTTTCTTGAAAAGCCCCAACAAAAGCGGCTCCTCTTGGACCAATGATAACTACTTAGACCTAAACGGGGTATTTATTTAGAGATAATCTCCGCCGCGACAGCTGACAGCACCAAATGATGTTATTTTAAACACCACAAAAACCGACGCCAGGCGACGAGGGAAATTCAACCTGCCCTGCACCCCCCTGCCAAGGTAAAGGACACATGGGCACGGACTGCTGCTGTGCAGGTGTCAAAGAATCACAGGAAACTCACCCTGGGATGTTTGTGGACTTGCCATGGAAACATCTTAGTAATAATGTTAATTTAAGGACGATAAGAAAATTTGAAATCTGTTAAGGAATTACGATTTATCAATGAGTTTCAATTTACCAACGAATTTCAATTTATCAATCTTCAAATTTCAATTTTTAATATTGGCAGAATTTATCACATATTTCTACTACGGAACAAGATTATATAATACCAAATTATAATTAAGTTAGCGTTCCTAAACGTCGCTACTTTTGAGTGATATTTAAAATAATAATAATAATAATAAATAAATAAACATTAAATCAATAAAAAAAAAAAAAAATCATTAAGACTTTTGACCAATTTCTTTTAAAATAACATGAATATTAAAATCATTTACTTTATTCTAACCATTTTTTTTTATCTCTGTCTCTCAATAGCAACCTTTATTACCCTGAGATGTATATGGACTGAGGATGAAAACATCGTAACAATAATGTTCATTTAAAGTGAACAATAACATTTTAAATATGTTTATGAATTTCAATTTACGAAAGAAATCCAATTTAGCAATGAATTTCAATTTATCAATCTTCAAATTTAGATGTTTAGTATCGACAAGATTTATCACATGCTTCTACTATGGAACAAGATTATGTAACACCAAATTATGATTAAGTCAGCATTCCTAAACGTCATTGTTTTTAAAGTTTATTGTGGACGTTTTATTGATTTAACTTTTTTTTTTAAAGAAAAAAACTTTAAATATATAAAAATATCGACCATTGAGGTTTTTGGCCAAATTTTTTAAGAATAACATGAATATTAAAGTCACATACCTTAAGCTAGAATTCTTTTCTCTCTCTCTCTCTCGATAGCAACCTTTATTACCCTGAGACGTTTACGGATTAACATCTTTGTAATAATGTTAATTTAAAGTGAATAAGAAAATTTGAAATATGTTTATGAATTTCAATTTATCATGGATTGACAGGATTTACCACATATTTCTAGTACGGAACAAGATTATGTGACACCGAATTATAATTAAGGTAGCTTTCCTAAACGTCATTGTGTCTAGGTGATATTTTTAAAAAACAGGGAATCAATAAAAAATATTGACCATTGAGGCTTATGGCCAATTTCTTTATGAATAACATGAATTTTAAAATCATTTACTTTAAGCAAAAATTCTTTTTTTGCTCTCTCTCTCTCTCGGTATTTTACTTTACTAGCCTGAGATGTTTATGGGCTGAGGACGGAAGCCTTCGTAATAATGTTAATTTGTTGTTGTTGTTGTTGTTGTTGCTTATCCCCTTGATTTAGAATCCTAAACCAAGTCCAGTAGATCATGCTGCATCAATAGATCGTAAACTGTCCTCCCCTCATTCAACAGTTGCCTCACAGAGGCACCAATACAATCTATGAGATGAGAGGGAGATGCGATGGTCGAACAATGACAAAGGGCATATGTCTTCTCGTCTCCATTGAAGGTCAAACTCTTAATGTGGCCAGTCCTTAGTCTAGCTAAAACCGTCTGAGCAGGTCTAGGACAGGAGCACTGTATGGACATACCAGGATATTTAGCGGCGTACCATGCATCAATTGGTGGCGACCTCCAAGAGGTATTCACTCTGGCTAAAGTCATGGAATGAACCTCTGAAGCTAACAGATTGGAAGAAGAAGCTTTGGGAAGTTCGCAACCTTCCCTAGCGAGCAGATCAGCAATTTCATTTCCGTAGATGCCCACATGGGAGGGAATCCACTGTAAGCACACCGATCCGATCTGGTCCAAAACAGCTAGTTTGGAAACTATATCCTGCCCCAATTTGTCCAAGATGCTTGGCCAATTTTTCAAATACTGTATAGAGCTCTTACTATCAGTCAGAATCCAAACATCAGGTACTTTAAAGTCTAAAGCTAGATTCAGAGCTTCGCTTATAGCAGTTAATTCTGAGCGGAATACTGAGCTGTGGTCCGGGTTTCTAAAACGATATCTAAATTCTCCTGTACTTGTCTTCATAAAAATTCCGCTACCTGTTCTTCCAGAGTCAGATTTGCTTCCATCAGTGTAAATAACCAGGGCCCGAGGAGAAATGTTATTGATGATCTCGAGAGCCAAGTGACGCAGCAACTCCGGGTGTTCTTCGTGTTTGATAAATTTCACATTCAAGTCTTCATTAAAAGTTACATTACTAAACACATTATAACTACACTAACTACATTAATTTAAAGTGAATAAGAAAATCTGAAAAATGTTTATGCATTTTAATTTATCAATGAATTTCAATTTACCAATGAATTTCAATTTACCAACTAATTTCAATTTACCAACTAATTTCAATTTACCAATGAATTTCGGTTTACCAATGAATTTCAATTTATCAATGAATTTCAATTTACCAATGAATTTAACTTTATGAATGAATTTCAATTTATAAATGAATTTCAAGTTACCAATGAATTTCAATTTATCAATCTTCAAATTTAAATTTGTAGCATTGAAAGGATGCTTGAGTCAAGGTGGTGCCATGGATGTTTGTTGTGGTTCGGAATCCACTTTAAACTGTAGGTCCCGGTCTAATAGGATCTTAGAGCGTTGCGGGATATTGTTGCTCTACGACAGTAGCTTATCTTCAAACTACACGCATCGCCTGAGTAGTGTTAAGTGAGTAATATCGGTGCAGCTCTTGATTTAAGGCTTAAAAGAAGACTGCCTAAGTGTTCGCCACCTGCATTAGAACAAAAAAAGTATTGGCAGGATTTATCACAGATTTCTACTAAAGATCAAAATTATATAACACAAAATTATAATTAAGTTAGCGTTTCTAAACATCACTGTTTTTGGATGATATTTTTAAAAAAATCATCAAATCAATAGAAATATCGACCACTGAGAATTTCGGCCAATTTCTTTTAGGATAAAATAAATATTAAAATCACACCTTATGTTAAAATTATTTTTTCTCTATATCTCCATAGCAACCGTTATTACCCTGAGATACTTATGGTCTGATGATGGAAACAGTAATAATGTTATTTTGAAGAGAATAAGAAGATTTAAATCTGTTCATGAATTTCAATTTGCCAATGAATTTCAATTTATCTATCTTCAAATTTCAACTTTTAGTATTGGCAGGATTTATCACATATTTCTACTAAGGATCAAGATTATATAAACAAATTATAATTAGGTTATCTTTCCTAAACGTCCCTGATTTTGGGTGACATTAAAAAAATTAAAAAAAACCCGCATTAAATCAATAGAAAATATCTATCATTGAGACTTTTGAATAATTTCTTTAAGAATAACATGAATATTAAAATCACGTATCTTATCCTAAAATTCTTTTTTTCTCTGTCTCTCGATAGCAACCGTTATTACCCTGAGATGTATATGGACTGAGGATGGAAACATCTTAGTAATAATGTTAATTTAAAGTTAATAAGCACACTTGAAATCTGTTTATGAATTTCAATTTGCCAATGAATTTTAATTTATCAATGAAGTTCCATTTATCAATTTTCAAATTTAAATTTTTAGTATTGACAGGATTTGTCCCACATTTCTACTACGGAACAAGATTATATAGCACCAAATTATAATTATGTTAGCATTCCTAAACGTCGCTGTATATGGTGATATTTTTAAAAAAAATCATTAAAGCAATAATATCAATCCTTGGCCAATTTTCTTAAGAATAACAATATTAAAATTACATACATTAAGTTAAAACTCTGGGCCTGAAGGGCCGATTGGATAGCGCTCTGGTGTTCGGTGCCACAGGCTTCGGGTTCGAGTCCCGGCTGTGCCATGGATGTTTGTTGTGGTTCGGAATCTACTTTAAAACCGTAGATCCCGGTCTAGTATGATCGTAGAGCGTTGCGGGGGCATTGTTACTCCGCGCCCGTGGCTTATTTTTTTTAAAGCAATAAAAATATTTGTCATTGAGGCTTTTTGCTAATTTCTTTTTTTTTTTTTTTTTTTTTTTTTTTCTTTATCATTGTGGCTTTTGTATATTTCTAATTTTTTTTTCATGTGAATGACATGAATATTAAAATCATATACCTTATGCTAAACTTTTTTTTATCTATATCTTTCGATGTGGCCGGATGGCTAATTGGCTAGTGCTCTAGTTTTTAATACCATGGGCTTCTAGTTCAAATCCTGGCGGTGGCATGGATGTTTGTTAATGGTTCAGAATTCCCGTTAAACAGTAGGTCCTGGTGTAATTAACACAAAATGTTCACAAACTGCCCGTACAGCGACAAATCAAACTGATCTTTCGATATCAATCGTTATTAACCAGGATAATAAAAGTTGCTATTAGCTAACAATTTACCACCAATTTATTTCAACCCTGCACTATTGCATGTTACGACATCAAATTTTCGCCGACGATACTTTCAGTTATGAAATTTAAATATTCTAAGCATAATTTTCGTGGTTATATTATTTTAAATATTCATCATGGAATTCTTGTTGTTATATTACTATAAATACTCATCCATTTTTACTTTGCACAAATGTCACATTTGCCTATCTACCATGAACGTAAGAATCTTACATTTGAGATACTTACTCTATAATCTGAATATGCAGTAAATACCTCAAATGTAAGCCAACATAAGATAAGAGGTTCTTTGTTGTTAACATGCCATTGCTTTTGATTCTTTAAGAAAACTCTTTGTTGTACGATCAGAGTTTTGGAAAGCATTCTATTTATCAAATTTTGAATTGTGAGATAAACTGCAAGATTTTGAGTTAAAACTACGCGAAACATTTCAAAGTATTTTTTACCCAAAAATTAAGAACTTTACTTCGTACATGAATGCCACGTGCAAAAAATTTCACAGCCATACACGCTCTCCACTAGAAAGGCACATACGAACGAGTCCAAGTAGTTGAATTATATTATATATATGAAGAATGATTGTACAATTAAATAATACGGTTAATTAGTAGAAATTAGAAAGATATTTAGATATTACAATAAATAAATAAAAGTATAAAGAAATAAATGATATTAGCAATAAAAATGTAACAAATAAGATGTTATGAGTTAACGTTCTATCCAAGAAGTGAAAAAAAAAAAAAATGGCGAAGTTCCATATTTAGTTGGGATGGCCTACATGGCAGAAAATAATCGATTGAGGACTTGAGACACTACAGAGGGACGATGCATGCAACTTCATACAATGTATAAGTGACAGCAATACGATATTTATGTAAATTTCTGCAACTCAAATAAAGGAAGTTATGGGAGAAAATTATTATTTTATTTTAATAATTTTATAATAATAATTTATAATAATTTTTTGTTGTGCGCTAGATAATAAAGTGATATTTTGAATTATGGTCTTTAACTTGAACTTTTAGTCACTAAAATTTTTTTTTTTTTTTTTTTTTTTTTTTGCGGATGTCAGAAAATTAAATTAGACCAATATATATTCAAACAGGATAAAAAGAAGAGATAAATATGTATGTAATATATTAAATCATAAAAAGTATTCAAATATTTAAAAATTGAAATCCGTTAAAAATACATTTTTTTTTCTAACGCAGCTGGCAAATACTTAGACAGCTTGGTCTTGGATGCCTTAAGGCAAGCGCTGCACAGACGTACTCACTTTGCATTACCCAGGGGTTGCGTGTAGCTTGAAGATAAGCCACGTACGTGGAGTAACAATGCCCCTGCAACGCATTAGGATCGGGAGCAACGCATTAGCGCATTAGGACCGGGTCCTACGGTTTAAAGTGGATTCCGAACCACTACACGCATCCATGGCACCACCGGGATTCGAACCCGAAACCTGTGTTACAGAGCGCTAGCCACTCGGCCATTCAGGCCCAACACCTTCACATATGAAAATGAAAACTCGTAAATGAATTTCAACGTCTGTGAAAGTATATTGTAACTTATTTCTTCAGCTGGGCTTAAATACACAATGCTTGGAAATTAAGTTCAAAAGCAATATTTGTTCAGATACAATATTGGTTTTTAAATAATTTTAGTAACTTCGTGCTTAATTGTTCATAGTATCATTTAAAAATTTCTACAAGAAATATTGCCCATTATTTCACAAAAATCGCAATTAAGTTCAATAAAAACATCAATTTTGATATGATTAGTCCAAACATATTTTAAAATTATATTTTTCATCTATAGAAGCTCTCAACAATGCTATCTTAATTATTTTTTAGCACCTTGTTTTAAGCTTATTATTTTATTTCTTCACTATTTTACAACTTTTTTAAATGTTACCCAAATGTGTAAAACTGTTATTTAATTATTTATTTATTTCGAGACCGGCAGTACTATGGATGTTTGTTAGTGGTTCAGAATCCATTTTAAACCGTAAGTCCCGGTCTAATATGACTGTTGGACGTAAGGTTGGCAATCCTACCCAGTAAAAAGTAACAACTTCTGTCCCGAAATCTGCCAGTAGGAGATAGCCTTAGCCCATCATAATGCCCAGTGCTAAACAAGAAGAATATGTAAATATAAATAAAACTTTAATGAATATTTATCTAGAATATTAATCTTCATTTTTATCTGCAATCTATTTAATATTTAAAATGAATAAATTTAATTTATTTAAACAGTTTAAGTTAGGATAGGCTTCACAGAATGAAGTTAAGATATAGTAAAGCCAAAACATTAAAAAAAAATTATAACAGTAATTAATTTTCATTTTCTGTCTGCCCTTGATTAAAAATATTAATTCCCTAATTAAATTTTCATAATTTAATTAAATTGTTCAATATCAAATATTTAATAACTTGAATTTTAATTACAAACTTTTAATTAATAAATCTGCTTCCTTTATTCAATATAATTTTAATTTTAATTAAATAAAACATCTCTTAATTTCTAAAATTTCAAAATTACTAAAATAAACACAATTTATCGTAAGACAATAACAACAAAAACCTAATTATAAATGATTCAACGTAATTTTAATAACAACCTCTTTATTTATTTATTATCATTACTTTTTTTAACTGATTCGCTGTCGCTTTAAAAATCTTCAATTCCCTCATTAACAAATAACCTCATAATTAAACATTTTTCAACTCCAACGAAAGTGATAACACGTAAAATGGAGGGGAAAGAGGGAGCGATAATAACTTAAAGAATTTTCTAAATTAATCAAAAAAGAGTTAAAAACAAGCGCACAAATCGTCCCTCCTCGCATCTTAATTACCCCACATAAAGAAGCACAGCTCAGTTAAAACGGCCCCGATCTAATATGATTGTAGAGCGTAGGACTGACAACCCTATCTTTTTTTGTTGTTGTTGTTGTTCTAATGCAACTGGAAAACACTTAGACAGCTGCCTTGGATGCCTTAAGGCAAACGCTGCATTGATGTTAGTCACTTAGCACTACCCAGGAGGTGCGTGTACCTTGAAGATAAGCTACAGACTACGTAACAATACCCCCACAACACTCTACGATCATGTTAAACCGTGACCTACGGTTTAAAGTGGATTCCGAATCACTACAAACATCCATGGCACCGCCGGAACTCGAACCCGAAACCTGTGGCACCGAGCTCCTCCACTCTGCCATTCTGGCCCTTGATTAAAAACATTAAATCCTTAATTAAATTTCCATAATTTAATTAAACTCTTCGATAAGAAATTTTTAATAATTCGAATTTTAATTACAAACTTTTAATTAGCAAGCTATCTTCATTCTTTTAATTAATTTTAATTTTAATTAAACAAAACATCTCTTAATATCTAAAATTGATAAAATAAACACAATTTATCGTAAGACAATAACAACAAAAACCTAATTATAAATGATACATTCCGTTGATTCAACGTAATTTTAATAACAACCTTTTATTTATTATTATTTATTTTTTTTACTGATTAGATGTCTCTTGAAAAACCTTCAATTCCATCATTAACAAATAACCTCAATAATTAAACATTTTTCAACTCCAACGAAAGTGATAAGACATAAAATGGGGGGAAAAAGCAATATTAACTTAAAGAATTTTCTAAATGAATCAAAAAAATTTTCCCCCAAACTCACTGCGGAAGAATCGAAGAATATTCAAAGGACAAAAAGGAGGGGGAGGGGGGCCTGGAATGTTTTTGAAGGAGTTAAAAACAAGCGCAAAAATCGTCCCTCCCAATACGATTTAATTAATTACCCCACATAAAGAAGCACAGCTCAGTGAAACATAATTAGCACTTGAAAAACGGCTCCGGTCTAATATGACGGTAGAGCGTTAGGTGTAGGACTGACAACCCTATCTTGTAAAAAGAAAAAAAATCTCCTACCTCGAAGTTTGCCAGACGGCCTTGGCCCATCATGAGGCTATTGCACTAATGAAGAAGAAGAATATGTAAATATAAAGGAAACTTTTAATATATTTTTTGTTATAATGCAGCTGGCAGACACTTAGACAGCTGTCTTTGATGTCTTAAGGCAAGCGCTGCTCCAAAGTTACTCAATTAGCACTACCCAAGACGTGCATGTAGCTTGAAGATAAGCTACGGACGCGGGATAACAATACCCCCACAATGCTGTACGATCATGTTAACCGGGACATACAGTTTAAAGCGGATTTCGAACCACTACAAACATCCATGCCACCGCCGGGATTCGAACCCGAGACTTGTGGCACCGAGTGCCAGAGCGCTAGTCACTCGGCCATTGAAGCAGTTGACTAAAACCGTTAAATGCTTAAGTAAATTTCAATAATTTAATTAAACTCTTTAATTATAAACAAAAAGTTTTAACTAAACAAAAGAGTTCTAATTACAAACTTTTAATTAACAAGAGCTATTTTTTCTTTTAATTAAATTTAATTTTAATTAATCAAAACATCTTTTAATTTTTTAAAATTCGAAGTTTACTAATATAAACTTTTATCATAAGACAATAACAACAAAAACCTAATTATAAATGATGCATTCCGTTGATTCAACATAATTTTAATAACAACCTCTTTATTTATTTATCATTATTATTATTATTTTTATTTTTTAATTGATTCGTTGTCTCTTTAAAAATCTCCAATTCCATCATTAACAAACAACCTCAATAATTAAACATTTTTCAACTCCGACGAAAGTGATAACACATAAAATGGGGGGGGAAGTGATAATAACTTAAAGAATTTTCTAAATTAATCAAAAAACTTTTTTTCACAAGCTCACCGCGGAAGAATCGAAGAATATTCAAAGGACAAAGGAAGGAGACGGGGGTGGTTGGGGGGGGGAGGGAATGTTTTTGAAGGAGTTAAAAACAAGCGCAAAAATCGTCCCTCCGAGCAACTTAATTACACCACATAAAGAAGTGAAACATAATTAGCACTTCTGAGTGAAAGCTGAGTGAAACATAATTAGCACTTCAAAACGGCCCAGATCTAATATGACGGTAGAGAGTTGGGCGTAGGACTGACAACCCTATCTTTTTGTTGTTGTTGTTGTTGTTCTAATGCAACTGGAAAACACTTAGACAGTTGTCTTGGATGCCTTAAGGCACACGCTGCATTGATGTTAGTCACTTAGCACTACCCAGGAGGTGCTTGTACCTTGAAGATAAGTTACGGACTACGTAACAATAACCCCACAACGCTCTAAGATCATGTTAGACTGGCACCTATGATTTAAAGTGGATTCTGAACCACTACAAACATCCCTGGTACCACCGGGACTCGAACCCAAAACCTGTGGCACTGAGATCCGCCATTCGGCCATTCAGGCCCTTAATTAAAAACATTATATCCTTAATTGAATTTCCATAATTTAATTAAACTCTTCTATAACAAATTTTTAATAATTCGAATTTTAATTACAAACTTTTAATTAGCAAGCTATCTTCATTCTTTTAATTAATTTTAATTTTAATTAAACAAAACATCTCTTAATATCTAAAATTTTAAAATTGATAAAATAAACACATTTTATCGCAAGACAATAATAACAAAAACCTAATTATAAATGATACATTCCGTTGATTCAACGTAATTTTAATAACAACCTTTTTATTTATTATTATTATTTTTTTTTACTGATTAGTTGTCTCTTTAAAAACCTTCAATTCCATCATTAACAAATAACCTCAATAATTAAACATTTTTCAACTCCAACGAAAGTGATAACACATAAAATGGGGGAAAAAAGCGATGTTAACTTAAAGAATTTTCTAAATGCATCAAAAAAAAAAATTTTCCCCCAAACTCACCGCGGAAGAATCGAAGAATATTCAAAGGACAAAGGAGGGGGGACTGGAATGTTTTTGAATGAGTTAAAAACAAGCTCAAAAATCGTCCCTCCCAATACGATTTAATTAATTACCCCACATAAAGAAGCACAGCTCAGTGAAACATAATTAGCACTTGAAAAACGGCTCCGGTCTAATATGAGCGTTGGGTGTAGGACTGACAACCCTATCTTGTAAAAAGAAAAAAAATCTCCTACCTCGAAATTTGCCAGACGGCCTTGGCCCATCATGAGGCTATTGCACTAATGAAAAAGAAGAATATGTAAATATAAATGAAACTTTTAATATATTTTTTGTTATAATGCAGCTGGCAAACACTTAGACAGCTGTCTTTGATGCCTTAAGGCAAGCGCTGCTCCAAAGTTACTCAATTAGCACTACCCAAGACGTGCATGTAGCTTGAAGATAAGCTACGGACGCGGGATAACAATACCCCCACAATGCTGTACGATCATGTTAACCGGGACATACAGTTTAAAGCGGATTTCGAACCACTACAAACATCCATGCCACCGCCGGGATTCGAACCCGAGACTTGTGGCACCGAGTGCCAGAGCGCTAGTCACTCGGCCATTGAAGCAGTTGACTAAAACCGTTAAATGCTAAAGTAAATTTCAATAATTTAATTAAACTCTTTAATTATAAACAAAAAGTTTTAACTAAACAAAAGAGTTCTAATTACAAACTTTTAATTAACAAGAGCTATTTTTTCTTTTAATTAAATTTAATTTTAATTAATCAAAACATGTTTTAATTTTTTAAAATTCGAAGTTTACTAATATAAACTTTTATCATAAGACAATAACAACAAAAACCTAATTATAAATGATGCATTCCGTTGATTCAACATAATTTTAATAACAACCTCTTTATTTATTTATCATTATTATTATTATTTTTATTTTTTAACTGATTCGTTGTCTCTTTAAAAATCCCCAATTCCATCATTAACAAATAACCTCAATAATTAAACATTTTTCAACTCCAACGAAAGTGATAACACATAAAATGGGGGAAAAAAGCGATGTTAACTTAAAGAATTTTCTAAATGCATCAAAAAAAAAAATTTTCCCCCAAACTCACCGCGGAAGAATCGAAGAATATTCAAAGGACAAAGGAGGGGGGACTGGAATGTTTTTGAATGAGTTAAAAACAAGCTCAAAAATCGTCCCTCCCAATACGATTTACTTAATTACCCCACATAAAGAAGCACAGCTCAGTGAAACATAATTAGCACTTGAAACGGAGGCGAAGTGCAAATTACTAACGAGGCTACAAAACGAGAAGAGAGAAGGAAGCGAAATCAGATTCAATTTATCCGGGAGAAAAATCCGGAAGTTTATTAATGTTTTCGATCGCCCGCCCCACTGAGGTAACAACGACTATTATTTTGGGAAGAACTCGTGCGACAGACAGGGGAAGGGGGGGAAAAGGGGCAATTAGCGGTAACTCGCGTCTGACATGTCACTTGCAGAGAGAGAGAGGGATTTTTTTCCCCCTTTGCCAAAAGGGATCATACACAAATTATGATTTTGATAAAGACCGATCTTTCAACATACGTTACGAACAATAGCCAATTCTGGATGATTTACCATCAAGCATAATGTGCGGCCTGATGGCCAGTTGACTAGCTCTCTGGCCTTTGGTACCACAGGTTCCAGGTTCGAATCCTGGTGGTGGCATGGAGGTTTGTGAGTGGTTCGGAATCCACTTTAAACCATACGTCTCGGTCTAATTAGCCCTCGTGTACACATGATGACCGTAGAGCGACAAACCAAACCCTCAAACATAATGAATGGCAGATCATTATGTAGCTTGTATTGTAATTATGCAGTTCGGCAAATTGCAGCCTTCCATTGGAAATAAAACAATAATGTCACCTCGTTATAATGTTATAAATGAATATCTCGTTACTTCAAAATGCAACAACAAAAGGAAATTAAATAAGTTGCAATATCCAAACTCCTGCATTATTATAAAAACCAAGTTCAAGCGAGTAGTTTTAATTAATCGATAGATTTTTTTTTTTTTTTTACTTAAAGCAAGTCCAAAATTTTAATTTGTTCAAATAAGTCTAATAATAAATATTTTATAACAGTTATTTAATGATGTATTTAAAAATAGTAATTTATATATGTTGCTGTTGTTCTAATGCAGCTGGCATTATAGAGATAGTTAATTTTTATGCCATAAGCAAGGGCTGCACCGACGTTATTCATTTAACATTACTCAGGAGACACGTGTAGCTTGAAGATATGCTACTGACGCGGAGTAACACTACCTCCGCAACACTCGACGATCATATTAGACCGGAACCTAAGATTTAAAGTGGATTCCGAACCACTACAAACAGCCATGACACAGTCGGAATTCGAATCCAAAAACCTGTGGCATTGAGCTCCAGTTTGGTATGTCGATCTACGATCGATGCACTTTGTGCACACTTTAAGCTAAACAAACCGGGACCTACGGTTTAAAGTGGATTCCGAACCACCAATAAACATCCATAGCCCCGCCGGGACTGGAACCCGAAACCTGTGGCACCGAGCACCAGAGTGGTAGCCACTCGGCCATCAGCCCACCCTCTAAAAAAACGAAATTACATAATTAGCAATATTATCCAACTGCTCCATTATTAAAAAGAAACCGATTTAAAACTAGTAGTTTTAATTAATCAATCGATTTTTTTTACTTTAAAAAAATCCAAAATTTTAATTTGCTCAAATAAGTATTATAATAAATATTTTATAAAAGTTATTTAATTGATACACATATTATTTAGAAAAAATGAGTTCATAAATCAATACATATACCGAACAAAAATATATAATCAAATAGAAATAAGTATATTTTCCCTAACCAAATATAATAAACATAATTAGATAGAGTCCAACAGTTATTTTTAAAAAAATTTAATGAAATACCCTTTAATTAAATGTGTAATTAATTAAATTTTAGATTTTAGTAGAATTTTAAGAATTTTAATTGGAATTCAAACATTTAAATCTATTCAATACATACTTGATTTATTTTAGAGAGTTTTATTTAAGGTTTTTTTAAAAATAATTTCTAGACGAAAATTAATGATTACGAAATTTATACGATTAATTAAATTTTGTCTTGGAGAGACTAATAAAATCTTCATGCCAAAAAAATGTAAGACTCCCATTTATATTTAATTAATATTAATTCTAATTAATTCAGCAGAATATTAATGTAAATTGTATACGAATATTATAAAAAATGTACTTATTTTTCAGTGTATTTGCGCACATTATATATTTAAGAAAACCCATTTCATTACAAGGTATTGTCTTTCCTGACTTTATTGAACAATTACCATAGCGTGGCTTTTAAATTAAAAAAATTAGTAGACTACGGTTATAATTGTTATAAAGTAATTTTGTATTTACAATTTGGTGCCATTCTTTGGGGCCTAATTATTCTACTTTATTAACTAAAATAAAATAATTCCTTTTAAACATTTAAGTTAATTAAATTTAAGTACAGTCAAACAATTTTAGGTTGTTTTATTAAAAAAAAAAATATTCAGACTATTAAGACTCAAGACTGAATATTCAGACTAAAAAATATATACAGACTATTAAGTTTTTAATTAGGAAATAAATGTGTACGATAAATCGAATACAATTATTAATTAAAAGAAAGATGACCGTGGCTATAAAAATGCGCTGAATATCTCACTGGCGTAATGTGCAAAAAATTAAAATTAAATTTTCATATGAATTTTATCGTACTCGTTAGTTAATGCATAAATAAGATTCATTAAATCAGAGATAATATAATAATGTCATTAATTAATGTAGAATACTGACAGCGCAATTTTGAGAATAAAATATTGACAGTGCAATTTTGAGAATAGAATACAAATATAAAATTTGACAGTGCAATCAAATATTTCATTTTTATGATCAGTAAAATATTTCATATATGGTTGATAGTTCATTTTTATGATCTGTAAAATATCTCATATATGGTTGATAGTTAGTTTTTAAGATCTGTAAAATATTTCATGTATGGTTGATATTTCATTTTTATGATCTGTAAAATATTTCATATATGGTTGATATTTCATTTTTATGATCTGTAAAATATTTCATATATGGTTGATAGTTCATTTTTATGATGTGTAAAATATTTCATATATGGTTGATATTTCATTTTTATGATGTGTAAAATATTTCATATATGGTTGATATTTCATTTTTATGATCTGTAAAATATTTCATATATGGTTGATATTTCATTTTTATGTGTAAAATATTTCATATATGGTTGATATTTCATTTTTATGATGTGTAAAATATTTCATATATGGTTGATATTTCATTTTTATGATGTGTAAAATATTTCATATATGGTTGATATTTCATTTTTATGATCTGTAAAATATTTCATATATGGTTGATATTTCATTTTTATGATGTGTAAAATATTTCATATATGGTTGATATTTCATTTTTATGATGTGTAAAATATTTCATATATGGTTGATATTTCATTTTTATGATCTGTAAAATATTTCATATATGGTTGATAGTTCATTTTTATGATCTGTAAAATATTTCATATATGGTTGATATTTCATTTTTATGATGTGTAAAATATTTCATATATGGTTGATATTTCATTTTTATGATGTGTAAAAATATTTCATATATGGTTGATATTTCATTTTTATGATCTGTAAAATATTTCATATGGTTGATATTTCATTTTTATGATCTGTAAAATATTTCATATATGGTTGATAGTTCATTTTTATGATGTGTAAAATATTTCATATATGGTTGATATTTCATTTTTATGATCTGTAAAATATTTCATATATGGTTGATATTTCATTTTTATGTGTAAAATATTTCATATATGGTTGATATTTCATTTTTATGATGTGTAAAATATTTCATATATATGGTTGATATTTCATTTTTATGATGTGTAAAATATTTCATATATGGTTGATATTTCATTTTTATGATGTGTAAAATATTTCATATATGGTTGATATTTCATTTTTATGATCTGTAAAATATTTCATATATGGTTGATATTTCATTTTTATGTGTAAAATATTTCATATATGGTTGATATTTCATTTTTATGATGTGTAAAATATTTCATATATGGTTGATATTTCATTTTATGATCTGTAAAATATTTCATATATGGTTGATATTTCATTTTATGATCTGTAAAATATTTCATATATGGTTGATATTTCATTTTTTATGTGTAAAATATTTCATATATGGTTGATATTTCATTTTATGATGTGTAAAATATTTCATATATGGTTGATATTTCATTTTATGATCTGTAAAATATTTCATATATGGTTGATATTTCATTTTTATGATGTGTAAAATATTTCATATATATGGTTGATATTTCATTTTTATGATGTGTAAAATATTTCATATATGGTTGATATTTCATTTTTATGATGTGTAAAAATATTTCATATATGGTTGATATTTCATTTTTATGATGTGTAAAATATTTCATATATGGTTGATATTTCATTTTTATGATCTGTAAAATATTTCATATATGGTTTGATATTTCATTTTTATGATGTGTAAAGTATTTCATATATGGTTGATATTTCATTTTTATGATCTGTAAAATATTTCATATATGGTTGATATTTCATTTTTATGATGTGTAAAATATTTCATATATGGTTGATATTTCATTTTTATGATCTGTAAAATATTTCATATATGGTTGATATTTCATTTTTTATGTAAAATATTTCATATATGGTTGATATTTCATTTTTATGATGTGTAAAATATTTCATATATGGTTGATATTTCATTTTTATGATGTGTAAAATATTTCATATATGGTTGATATTTCATTTTTGATGTGTAAAATATTTCATATATGGTTGATATTTCATTTTTTATGATCTGTAAAATATTTCATATATGGTTGATATTTCATTTTTATGTGTAAAATATTTCATATATGGTTGATATTTCATTTTTATGATGTGTAAAATATTTCATATATGGTTGATATTTCATTTTTATGATCTGTAAAATATTTCATATATGGTTGATATTCCATTTTTATGATCTGTAAAATATTTCATATATGGTTGATATTTCATTTTTATGTGTAAAATATTTCATATATGGTTGATATTTCATTTTTTATGATGTGTAAAATATTTCATATATGGTTGATATTTCATTTTTATGATCTAAAATATTTCATATATGGTTGATATTTCATTTTTATGTGTAAAATATTTCATATATGGTTGATATTTCATTTTTATGATCTGTAAAATATTTCATATATGGTTGATATTTCATTTTTATGATGTGTAAAATATTTCATATATGGTTGATATTTCATTTTTATGATCTGTAAAATATTTCATATATGGTTGATATTTCATTTTTTATGATGTGTAAAATATTTCATATATGGTTGATATTTCATTTTTATGATCTGTAAAATATTTCATATATGGTTGATATTTCATTTTTATGATCTGTAAAATATTTCATATATGGTTGATATTTCATTTTTTATGATGTGTAAAATATTTCATATATGGTTTGATATTTCATTTTTATGATGTGTAAAATATTTCATATATGGTTGATATTTCATTTTTATGATCTGTAAAATATTTCATATATGGTTGATATTTCATTTTTATGATGTGTAAAATATTTCATATATGGTTGATATTTCATTTTTATGATCTGTAAAATATTTCATATATGGTTGATATTTCATTTTTATGATCTGTAAAATATTTCATATATGGTTGATATTTCATTTTTATGATGTGTAAAATATTTCATATATGGTTGATATTTCATTTTTATGATCTGGTAAAATATTTCATATATGGTTGATATTTCATTTTTATGATCTGTAAAATATTTCATATATGGTTGATATTTCATTTTTATGATGTGTAAAATGTGTAAAATATTTCATATATGGTTGATATTTCATTTTTATGTGTAAAATATTTCATATATGGTTGATATTTCATTTTTTATGATCTGTAAAATATTTCATATATGGTTGATATTTCATTTTTTATGATGTGTAAAATATTTCATATATGGTTGATATTTCATTTTTATGATCTGTAAAATATTTCATATATGGTTGATATTTCATTTTTATGATGTGTAAAATATTTCATATATGGTTGATATTTCATTTTTATGATCTGTAAAATATTTCATATATGGTTGATATTTCATTTTTATGATCTGTAAAATATTTCATATATGGTTGATATTTCATTTTTATGATGTGTAAAATATTTCATATATGGTTGATATTTCATTTTTATGATCTGTAAAATATTTCATATATGGTTGATATTTCATTTTTATGATCTGTAAAATATTTCATATATGGTTGATATTTCATTTTTATGATGTGTAAAATATTTCATATATGGTTGATATTTCATTTTTATGATCTGTAAAATATTTCATATATGGTTGATATTTCATTTTTATGATCTTTTTTATGATCAAAAGATTAGATTTCAAAGCTTTTGAATGAAACAGTAGCACATTTAAAAGCAGTATGAAATATACATTTTGAATATTTAATAAAAGTCTATGATTCGCCATAGATCAGGGATATTAAACTTTTCAGTTCCATGCAGTCGCATTTTATTTATATATATATATGTGTATGTATGTTTGTATATATATATATATATATATATATATATATGTGTGTGTGTGTGTGTGTGTGTGTGTGTGTGTGTGTGTGTGTGTGTGTGTATGTATCTATCTATATATATATATATATGTGTATATCTTCTTGTACTGCAGATAAGATACTATTAAATTAAAAATTTAAAAATTAGATATTAAGCAAAAAATATCATAACAATTAAGATATTATTGTAATAATTTAAAATATTCATAATAGTAGACTTTCTGTATGTTAAGGAGCAAGTCACATATTCAGTGAAAGCTTGTCTAGCATACAAAAGGACACACATTCTAATCCGTTGGTGGCGGGCTTTACTGACACTTCTTTTAGAAACATGAAGAGACGATAGCGACTGTTACAGCTTATGTGATAGTCTTGCATCCACGGAAAAGTTACCTCGGGGAAATTTTTTCAATAGGACACCCATAGGCTTCAGATTCGAATCCTGGCGGTGGCATGGATGTTTATGAGTGGTTCGAAATCCATCTTAAACTGTAGGTCTAATTAGCCTAAAGTGTGAACAAAATGACCGTAGAGCAACAAACCAAACCAAAATCAATAGGACTCACAAATGCATTGGAGTTTCCCTTGAAAGTCTTCTAAGAATGTAATAACTGTCTCTCTCTCAGTTTGTTTACTCTGTATTGGCCCAATACGAACAAGAAGTTGATTTATAAAAATATAAAGTATCATAATAATTTAAGATATCCATCAAGGTTTGTGTTTATATTAGTTTTGTTTTATATTTTATATATTCATCATGGTTTTTGTTTATATTAGTTTTGTTTTGCGGTTTATATATCTATCATGTTTTATGTTTATATATTGTTTGTATTAGATCATCAACTGATGATGATGGTGGATATTACTATATAATTCTTCTCATTGTGTTAATTAAGGGTGCTAATTTTTTAATTGCCTTTTCTTAAACTTTTGAACAAAATAAAGTTGAGTAATATGCGAAGGAAATTTTAAAATTGTTGAAAATATCATTTAAAAAGCCTTTTTTACATAAAATTACCTGTTGACGTTAAAGTGTTACCTAATGTGAAATTCGACTTTTTAAATTCATTGAAGAACTTTTACATCTTTCTGATCATGATTTATTATGAATAATTTATTAATTCATTTCAATAAGTATTATCAGCTGATCGAAAATTATTTTGCATATCAATTATCCCTACCCATTAAATATTTTAATCGTAATCGAAAAATCAAACGCACATCGATTAACCTCGTCTCTAACCAACACTTTATTCAAATGAAAAGGAAATTTTAATCCACTCGTTTTGACAGAACATCCCAGCGGTAACCACGGCAACCGGAAAAGAGTCTTTCTCAGGGAAAATCATAGAATACGCCGCCGTCCCCCACCCCCACACCAGGTTTTTGCCGCCAATACCTTGGCGCAATTACTTCTCCCAACAGCAATCTTTTCAATTATGTGCATGTTCCCAAAGATGACCGCCGCTTTGATGGCGGCCATGCACTTGCCTTGCCTTGGAGGAGAACGGTAATGACTGGAAAACCCTTGCTCGAGGGGTTGAAAGAGGGGGTGGCTTTTCAATCGGCGATTAATTAGGCCTAACTGCCGCGAAAGGCTTCGCCATGTGGCCGAGTCATCATGAAAGGCCACCGTTTACACACGGCAATTACGGCGGGGATAAAACGCAGAATTTCCATTGACTGGTCCGCGGGCTGTGTTTGACGCAATACGATCGCTTCGATTTGGGGTTTCATTCAGACATCCATAGGAGGTCGTTGGTTTGGCTACATCCCTCTCGGTCTGAATAACGCCGGGGATGGCCTTTGTATCCTCCAATAAAACCGTGCGGCCTCGCAGACTGTTTCCCGCTAATGATGGAAACCCCAATCTTTAACGAGGCTCCGTTGTGAAGGAAAAGTTGTTGTAATAAACCCACCTTTTTCGCATAAAAGGTTGCCCGTTCGATTTGGGAAATTTAAATGGATGGGGGAAATGGGAATTTTCCTGCTTTAATTTCGGGCATTATTTATTAGGTACGTAATTTGGATTCAAAATGCTCTGCGGAAGTTAGTTTGTATACAATCATTTTTGGAAAAAGTAATGATGATAAGTGGTTTTCGATCTTTGCCTCTTTAAAGATTGTTTTGGAAAACCAATCCATAAAATTGTTCAATTGAGGAATTTTTTTTAAGAAATTGCACTTTAAATTGTGCAATGTGCTTATTATTTTTTTAGATGCATATAATTTTTTTTAATTAAGTTTCAATAAAGCTGGAAATGTATTCTTTAAATACAGCCTTTAAAAATTATCTTCAAGAAATAATGATGTTTAAATTTCTTTCAAGGATATATGACTTAGCATTGCTTGACTTCCATCGCATTAATTTAACGAAAATTTGATCAGTTAAAAATTATAATTATTAATTTAATTTTAAAGAATTATTTATTATTCTATGACTTTTTTCGCATAAAAGGTTGACGTTCGATTTGGAAATTTAAATGCTGTTGAAGGATGGGGGGAAATGGGAATTTTCCTGCTTTAATTTCGGGGCATTATTTATTAGGTACGTAATTTGGATTCAAAATGCTCTGCGGAAGTTAGTTCGTATACAATCATTTTGGGTAAAAGTAATGATGGTAAATGGTTTCCAATGAAAGATGTTTTTCGATATTTGCTTCTTTAAAGATTGATTTTAAAACCAATCCTTAAAATTGCTCCATTCAGAAATTGCACTTTAAATTGAGCAATGCATTTAATATTTTTTTCAGATGCATATAATTTTTTAATGAATTTTCAACAAAGCAGGAATTGGATACAGAGTTTAAAAACAATCTTCAAGAAATAATTTTGTTTAAATTTCTTTCAAGGGTATATGATTTAGCGTTGCTGAACTTGCACTTTATGTATTCAATACATATCGCATTAATATAACAAAAATTTGATCAGTTAAAAATTATAATTATTAATTTAATTTCAAATAATAATTTATTATTCTAAATATCAATTAAATATTATTTTTTTCGTACAAAATGTTGCCGTTCGTTTGAGAATTTAAATGCTCTGAAGGGATGGGGGAAATGGGAATTATCCGGCTTTAATTTCGGCCATTATTTATTAGGTACGTAATTTGGATTCAAAATGCTCTGCGGAGTTGGTTTGTATTCTATCATTTTGGGAAAAAGTAATGATAGTTAAATGGTTTTCGATCTTGCCTCTTTAAAGATTGTTTTGGGAAACCAATTCGTAAAATTGTTCAATTGAGGAATTTTTAAAAAAAAAATGCACTTTAAATTGTGCAGTGTATTTATTACTTTTTTAGTTGGAAGATAATTTTTTTAATTAACTTTGATCAAAGTAGGAATTGAATTAGTTAAATACAGTGTTAAAAAACGATCTTCAAGATATAATGATGTTTAAATTTCTTTCAAGAATATATGACTTAGCATTACTGAATTTGCACTTTATGTATTCAATACGTATCGCATAAATATAACGAAAATTTGATCACTTAAAAATTATAATTATTATTTTTATTTTAAGGATTAGTTAAATATTACTTTTTTCGTATAAAAGGGAATTTTCCTGCTTTAATTTCGGGAAAGAAATTACCTAAAAAATTAATTTCGGGAAAATTTCAGCATTATTTATTAGGTAATTTGGATTCAAAATGCTGAGGAGTTTGTATACAATCATTTGAGAAAAAATAATGATGATAAATGGTTTTCGATCTTTGCCCCTTTAAAGATTGTTTTGTAAAACCAATCCTTAAAATTCTTCCATTGAGAATTTGCACTTTAAATTGTGTAATAAATTTAATATATTTTTATATGCTTATAATTTTTTAATTAACTTTGAACAAAGCAGGAATTGGATTCTTTAAATACAACGTTAAAAAACAATCTTCACGAAGTAATGATGTTTAAATTTCTTTCATGGATATATGACTTAGCATTGCTGAACTTGCACTATATGTATTCAATACATGTCTTAATTTAACGAAAATTCGATCACTTAAAAATTATAGTTATTAATTTAATTTAAATATTAATTTATTATTATAAATATTAATTTTGATGTTTAAATTTCTTTTAAGGGTATATGACTTACCACTGTTGAACTTGTACTTTACGTAATCAATACATATCGCATTAATTTAACGAAAATTCGATCAGTTAAAAATTATTTTTCTTAGGCGATATGTTCGTTGGCGTTGATATTAGAAATTGTAATCTTTCTATTTACTATTATATTATATTACTTATTTCTTATTTTTCTTATATTATTATTTACTTATTTTTTTACTCATTATTATTTCTTATTTTTTATTTCTTCATATTATAAATCTTTAATTATAATATTTCTTTTTACGATCACCTAAAATGCTTCAGAAACGAATTTATTTTATTGCAAGCAAAATTCTAAAAACAAAATAATATTTTTAGTATATTTTACTCGCGTATTTCATGGAATAAAAACTATTATAAATCTCTATATTTAAATAAAAAAGAATAATTTCTGAAATAAACATACAAAAGTAATTTTATTAGATTATTAAACATTTTAAATAATTTAATTTCTTTATAAAATTTAGATAAATTCTAATAAAAGCAGATGAACAAAAATAGTTATAAAATTTAGACCCATTAATTAGTTAATCAGTAATTTTAATTTATCGCAATAACTTCTGTCTAAAATTACAGTTTTTATTTAATTAAATACTAAATTGAGATTTTTTTTTTTTGATTTTTTAATTAAGCACTTAATACATAAATAAAGAATTGTGTAGGGTAAAAATGCATTATTCTATAATTTATATATTAGTAGATGTGTAGAATAACAAGATTTAAAAAGTAGCATTGTATTTTTAACTTTTTAATTAGGATAAAATATAAATAAAGAATATAATGAAATTATAAATCTAAAAATAAAAAATATAATGAGAAAAATTAAAATATAAATAACATGCTAATCACAGTAACATTAAATTTATAATTTCATTTTTTTCGGGACAATAAGATGCCAAAATCGACAACAAGATTCATAACTATTTAATATTAAAATTATTTAATCTTTATAATCAGGCAATGAATCTAAAATGCCGAAAAAAGTTTCGGAATTAAAAGAAAAGTAAAATATTGAAAAAGATGCAATTCATTTGGCAGAATGTCAATATTTATTTATTTATTTATTTTTTTTTTTTGCAAATCAAATTATTTTACTTCCATTGCAAATATACTTCCTATCGATTAATTATACACATTGTGAATCATCAGTATTAATTAAATATTATGAATATCAAAATTAGATCACGCGCTCTGTATTTCATTCTGAATTATATGACTTCTAGAATAAGTTGATTAATGTTTATATATATATTTTTTTTCAATTCCTTTTATTAGCTCACACTCTCCCTATATATATTTTGTTCAAATTTTCAATCGTTAATAATCTACTTTTTATTCATCCGCTCAAGTTCAAATACATTTTTTTTGAACTTGTAGTTGAGGACATTGGATGTTAATACATTTTTTTCAAATATTAATTCAGTAATTAAATTTAATTACTTATATATTTTTTTTAGATTTAAGTTGCATATATCTACCAATAGATGGCGCCAGATAAACTTAAAAAAATGAATGAAAATTTTTTATAAAGGAATTTCTGCAATAGAGTGAAAAAAAAGTAGGAATTGACTTAAACATTTTTTTTTTATATTACTTGTTCAAAATATTGTGTAAGGACCAGATATGATTAGGAAACTTAATTTAACCATCAATTGACATTATTTATTCAAGTTTCGTTGTTGTAGTAAGTAATAAAATCTATTGAGGCTGATTAATTGAAATTTGTAACTGATTTTAGTTTTTTATTAGTTCTAATAAACACCACTGGTCCTTAGATAATGTTTTTTAAATGATTATATTAATAATGGTATTTGTCATCATAAAATGATTATTTAGTAACATTGCTAATCAGTGATGTTTAATAATTAAATCAATATTCAAATTTATATATTTATATTTATTATATAAATATGTAATTATATATTCATATTTATCATATAAATATATAATTATATATTTATATTTATATATTCAAATTCATATATATCATATTTATACTTCTATAAAATTTATCGAATTGTAAATTCGGGAAATACAGCAATGTATTGTATTTCCTGTAGTTTTTTCATAAGAAAGGTGGTTCAAAGATATTTTTAAACATACAAAGAAACAAATTAAAGTTTCACTCTAACTATCCAGCAAAAATTAACAAATTACTTTATAGACACATTTTAAGAGAAAATTCTCATTATCTGTTTCAAATAATTTTGGAATCACAAATTAGACAGTTTGGTCTTGAATGCCTTAAGGCAAGTGCTGCACAGACGTTACTCATTTTGCATTACCCAGGGGGCGCGTGTAACTTGAAGATAAGCCACGGACGCGGATTAACAATTTAAACAAAAATTTAAACAAAAATTTAAACCTATATATATAAATCGAGTACACTGTATATGCAATATATACGATATATATACTTGCACTGTATAAACGTTCATATATGACATCTTTGCAGAACGAGAAGATTAACCCAGATTTAAATTTTTGTCCTTTACACATTTTTATGGACATAGTAAACCTTTCCCTGAATGATATTCCTCAGTCAGTTCCCACAACTAACAGTGAATTTAAATTCAATTTTTGCAATACTTAATTTTTATTTAAATTTATTATCATGTGTTAGCATAATATTGAATCGAATAATTTTGGAATAAATTCAAAACTATATACAAGTTAAGAATATTATATATATTTGTACAATATGCACGTACATTTACGATATAAATACTTGCATTGTATATATGTGCATATAAGTTATATATACTTGCACTGTATATACGTGAATATAAAATATATATACTCGCATTCTATATACATGCATATACGTATATACTTACACTATATATATATATATATGAGCATATACAATATCTATACCTGCATTCTATTTATATGCATATACTATATCTATGCTGAACGAGGAGGTTAACCCAGATTTAACTTTCTTGTCCCTTACTCATTTTTGTAGACATCAAAAACCTTTTTCAAGAATGATATCCTACAATATCCTACAACATACAACAACATAAAATATCCTACAACAAAGAAGGAACTTAAATATAATTTTTGTAATATTTATTTTTTTACAAAATTTTTTATCAGGTTACCATGATATCATGTTCACATTCAAGCGCAAGAAGCAAAAATAAATTGTAACATTTTAATTTTTAACATTTTTCATCAATTTCCTTGTGTTGCATAAATTTATAATCCTATTTTTATAGAGGTATACAGATTTTTATTTTCCTTGCTGCTTCGAATATTTGTGTATTTATAATGCCAAGAATAATTAGTTGAAAGTCTTTTGAATTAAAACGAATGCCCCCTGATATGACTCTATAATTATAGATTTATATTTTTATTTCAAAAATATAATTAATTTTTAAAGATTTGAGCTTATTTTATGTTGGTCAAAACATGTTTTTCAAAAAGCAAGTGATAAAAAATGGAATGTATAAAATTAAAAAAAAAAAAAAAAAAAAAAAAAAAAAAGGAATTTTTTTAAGAAACAAAAAATAAGGAAATTTATGAAAGAAAAGGAGAAGGTACAGGAAAGATTTGGAGCTTAAATCTTTTCAAATTGAAGAAAAAAATTCATTCAATATAGTATTCAATTGCATTTATTAGACAATCTTTTACTAAATCTGATATTTTTTTATAAATCTGAGACTTTGTTGTAAAGGAAAACATTTATTTCTTTTTTGTTGTTGTTGCCCCGATTAAAAAAATTAAATCAATTAATCAATTAAAATATTATTACAATTTTCCAATTATTACAATTATATATATCTTTTTTTAATTGGGGCAACAACAACAAAAAAGATTGTGTAATAATATTTTTAACCTTTAATACAATTCGTACACTGTGCATCATCTTCATCCACATCATTATCATTTTTCATTTTTTCCTAATTCTGATATCGCTGAGACTTTGTTGTAATGGAAAACAATTTTTTTTTTGGTTGTTATTGTTGTTTTCCCAACTAAAAAACTATCGTTTAATAACATTTTTAACCTTTAATAAAATTCATACATTGTACATCATTTTCATCCTCATCATTATCATTTTTTATTTTTTCCTTAATCTGATATCACTGAGACTTTTTGTGAACAAAAACATGGTTTTTTTTTTCAATTCCTTCTATTAGCTCACATTCTCCCTACATATATATATGTTGTTTAAATTTTCAATCGTTCATTAAATGCATTTTATTCCTCCACTCAAGTTCAAATACATTTTTTTTAACTTGAAGTGGATGGCACTCGATGTTAATACAGTCTTTTCAAACATTAATTCATTAATTAAATTTAATTCATTAAATTCAGTTTTTTTTTTAGATTTAAGTTGCATATATCTACCAATAGATGGCGCCAGATAAACTTAAAAAATGAATGAAAATTATTTATAAAGGACTTTCTGCAATACAGTGGGAAAAAAAGAAGGAATTGATATTAAAAAAATTTTTTTTTTGCATTGCTTGCTTGCTGTTGTTATTGCCCCAATTAAAAAACGATCGCATAATAACATTTTTAGCCTTTAATAAAATTCATACACTGTGCATCTTCTCCATCCACATCATTATCACTCCAAAAGTACACGCCTTAATAACGTTCAACATTGAAATATTACATGGAACAAACTGACTTCATCCGTCACATATTGACTCACTTGAATATTTTGATATAACTCTGTCATTTCAGTCAAGCAAATATCGGCGTCTCAAGACACCTAAGTCACAATTTAAAACTTATGATTCGAAAAATGCCTTGCTCGGAGGAGAGAAATTCTCTATGCGAAATCCTCTAAATCCTCCTCTACACATATATATAAATGTGCACGCATATTCATATGTAGAAAACAAAATTCTTCCCAAAGCATATCTAGCAACTCTGCTTTTGAATGATCAAAAATAGTCCACGCCTAATAACAGAGCTTGTTGTGAATCGAATGCGTTGTTGTGCGTGGAGCCAGTTTTCATGGATAAAATAGGGGGGAGGGAAAGAGGATTTTTCCGGATTTCTCGTCTCCAGGCGCGGAGAAATGCATATCGGGAAAAGGAGAGGTATATATTTCCGAATCCCGGATGCAGTTATTAAAGATCTCATCTTCTACAATACCGGAGAAAAGATTACGGCTCGGATGCTTTGGACCGTGAGCTTTTAGAAAATTTTCGGTATTAAATTGTTCGAGGGAGGGAATGGGGTTAAAATGGAAATGAAAAATCGTCTGTTTCGCGTTCCATCATTTCGAGAAAGCCCTCGAGGTGGGATGGTATTATTCATTAAATGGCGTCGTTTCCGGTATTCTCCTTCTTTTCTTTTGTAGTTTTCTTTTATTTCTTTGAAAATTCCGTATTGAAATTTTCTGAAGTGCCAGCACAATGATTCCCAATTTCGGGATAACAGTCATTGGGATTTTTAATTTTGGCAAGTGAGGGCGATAAATAATTCAGACTTCGTGGGCCATTGATTGCTGAGGTGAGGAGAAGAACGATAAAAAAGAGGAGAGGGGAAGAGTGTAAATGAGGAAGGAGGTGTGTAGTGTTTATTGCATTACTCTCAATTTATTTTCATTGTTTGCCGATGCTTATTATCTAGGGAGGGAATGTTACCAAAATGTGTAAATTTTGATTTTTTTTTATGCTTCTGCTTTGATGGTATTATTCATTAAATGGCATCGCTTAGGTATTCTCCTATTCTTTTGTAGTTTTCCTTCATTTCTTTGAAAATTCTGTATTGAAATTTTCTGGAGTGCCAGCACAATGATCCCAATTTTTGAGATAACAGTCATTGGGATTTTTAATTTTGACAAGTGAGGGCGATAAATAATTCAGACTTCGTGGGTCATTGATTGCTGAGGTGAGAAGAACGATAAAAAAAGAGGAGTGGGGAAGAGTGTAAATGAGGAAAGAGGTGTTTAGTGTTTATGGCAGACTGTAAATTTTCATTGTTTGCCGAAAGGGAGGGAATGTTACCAAAATGTTTAAATTCTGGTTTTTTTGTTTGGACATTATTCATTAAATGGCTCAATTTTTTGTATTTTCATTGTTTGCCGAGATAACAGCTTATTATCAAGTGAGGATTGTTTATTGCATTACTCTCAATTTATTTTCATTGTTTGCGGATGCTTATTATCAAGTGAGGGATTGTAAGAAAATTGTGAAAATTTGGCGGTTTTTTTATGCTTCTACTTTAAGGGCATTATTCATTAAATGGCGTCACTTCCGGTATTCTCCTTTTCTTTTGTAGTTTTCTTTCATTTCGTTGAAAATTCTGTATTGAAATTTTCTTTAGTGCCAACTCAATGATCCCAATTTCGAGATAACAGTCATTGGGATTTTTAATTTTGACAAGTGAGGGCGATAAATAATTCAGACTTCGGGGGTCATTGATTGCTGAGGTGAGAAGAACGATAAAAAAAGAGGAGAGGGGAAGAGTGTAAATGAGGAAGGAGGTGTGTAGTGTTTATTGCATTACTCTCAATTTATTTTCATTGTTTGCGGATGCTTATTATCAAGTGAGGGAATGTAAGAAAATTGTGAAAATTTGGGGGTTTTTTATGCTTCTACTTTAATGGCATTATTCATTAAATGGCGTCACTTCCGGTATTCTCCTTTTCTTTTGTAGTTTTCTTTCATTTCGTTGAAAATTCTGTATTGAAATTTTCTTTAGTGCCTGCTCAATGATCCCAATTTCTAGATAACAGTCATTGGGATTTTTAATTTTGACAAGTGAGGGCGATAAATAATTCAGACTTCATGGGTCATTGATTGCTGAGGTGAAAAGAATGATAAAAAAAGAGGAGAGGGGAAGAGTGTAAATGAGGAAGGAGGTGTATAGTGTTTATTGCATTACTCTCAATTTATTTTTATTGTTTGCGGATGCTTATTATCAAGTGAGGGATTGTAAACAAATTGCGTAAATTTTGTTTTAATTTTTTTATGTTTCTGTTTTGATGGATTTGTTTACTTAATTAAATTGCTTAATTAATTTTATTAATTATAATCGCCCTATATATTAGTACAATGTTTAACACTAAATTCGTCAAGCATTGTACTAATATACAGGGTGATTATAATTAAATTTCCTCTTTCAAAATGCTGTAAGTAAAGAACCACTCGTCACAATGAGTTCAAATTTGAACTGAAGATACTTGAAGCAAGGGGAAACGGCGAGGCATAAAAAAAACAGTTCCATCGTTTTTTGCCATCCAATTTGACTTTTGATTTTGCCATCCAATGACCTTGCCGCGGTGGATGGACTTTTCACTAACAGTGTCACAACTATTGAATGACTTGGAAGTCATTTTTTCGGTCAAAAAACCTAAACAATCAAACGCATTGAACGCTACAGTTGGTTTAATGTGCAACTCATGTCAAATACGTGGTTATATCGATTCAAAATATCACTGGCAGCCGAATTCACTTTCTTTATGCCGGTTACAGCGCCATCTATTAATACACTTTGGAACTTTTTTTGATGCAGTACCGTTCCCCCTTCTTGAAGTATCTTCAATTCAAATTTGAACTCATTGTGACGAGTTGTTCTTTTTTTACAGCATTATGAAAGAGGGAATTTAATTATAATCACCCTGTATTTAGATGGATGGCATGGTATTTCAAGTGTTAAAAAGAAAATTTAATAAAATAAAATATGTAAAAATCACAATTTCAACATGAGACTATCAGTGTAATAAATATCCATATTATTTAGCACATAGCTGGCAAGCAAATGTGAATGCGAGAAATAATAATACAAAACCCTTTTTACACTTTTAAATTCAGACAATTTAAAAAGAACTACAGAATGCGTGACTTGATATGGGCTTAAGTCAATCCAAGGCAGACTGAGTGCTTTTATCTGCGACTGTTATTGGTTAATGTCACCGGCCCATTGTTATTTCAAGATATACGTAAAGTAAATGGACAACAGTATCCAAGTATAAAGATGCATGCTTTGCACTAGGCTTGCTAGAAGACGACAATCATTGGGACAGTATGCTTACTGAAGCAGCATTAAGGAACACAAATTCGTTTACTATTTGCTATAGTGTTGACTACATGTTTCCCGGCTCGAGCACAAACGTTGTGAGTTTATCATAAAGATTCAATGACTGAAGATATATTGCATCGACATCGTACAAGGTGCAACGATCTAACGATATCATTCAGTGACGCAATGTACAATGAAGCATTGATTGCTATCGAGGATCTTTGCATTGTCATTGCCAATCTACAAATCAGTCATTTTTGTATGAGTTCACCAAATCGAAGTGCATCTGATTTAATCAACACTGATATGAGTCGTGAACTGTGGTATAATACTGTAGAAATGGTAGCGATTATTACTCGCAATGTCCCACTACTGACTGATAAACAAAAAACCCAATTTACGACCGCATTATGCTGGAAATTTCGGCAGGACAAGGGGGATTCTTTTTTTTGGAAGCACCAGGTGGAACTGGCAAAATATTTCTCATTTCGCTACTTCTTGCCGAGATACGATCTAAACATGGCATCGCATTGGACTTTATTAGATGGAGGCAGAACAGCTCATTCAGTATTTAAGCTGCCACTGAATATTCAAAATAACCCAGAGGCAGTGTGCAATATAAAGAAACAATCGTCAATGGCCACAGTGCTGAAACAGTAAAATTATCATCTGGGATGAATGCACTAAGGCACACAAACATTCACTTGAGGCATTGAACAGGACATTGAAGGATATAAAAAACAACGACAAACTATTTGGCGGCACTCTGTTACTCCTTTCAGGTGATTTCAGGCAAACACTTCCTGTCATTCCACGTTCGCGCTGATGCTTAAAATCATCGTCACTGTGGAGTAATGTTAAAAAATTACAACTAAAAGTAAATATGCTCGTTCAAATGCTTCAATATTGGCGATGGAAAAGTTGCTGTACATGAAAATACTGGATGCATAAAATTGCCGACATATTTCTGCACAATCATCGACTCGCAAAATAATCTCATCGACTACATATTTCCCGATGTATACACACAATTCAAAAATCTTGATTGGTTGGCAGGAAGAGCAATTTTGACAGCAAAAAATGTGGACCTCAATGTTTTAAATTCCATGATACAACAGTTGTGCCAGGGGACTTGGTGTCATACAAATCTATCGATACAGTTTGCGATGCCATTGAAGTTGTAAATTATCCAATTGAGTTTTTGAATTCATTGGATTTGCCAGGCATGCCACCGCATCATTTACAATTAAAGGTTGGATCTCCGGTTATTTTGTTTCGTAATTTGAACCCACCACGGCTGTGCAATGGAACACGATTAGTTATTAAAAAATTAATGAAAAACGTTATCGAAGCCAGCATTTTGAATGGCAAGTACCGAGGCGAAAATATATTGCTGCCACGAATCCCTATGATTCCCACAGATTTGTCAATTGAATTCAAACGCATTCAATTTCCAATTAGAGTGGCATTCGCAATGACAATCAATAATTTTAAAGGCAAACGATGTCTGTTTGTGGCTTAGATCTGGGCACACCATGTTTTTCCCACGGACAACTATATGTGGCATGTTCGCGTGTGGGTGAATCATCCAGTTTGTTTGTGTTGGCTAAAGACGGACTAACCAAAAATATTGTACACTCCATTGCATTTAGAGATTGATGTTGATTATTTTTTTATTACCATAATTAGAAGTAAATATGTAAATAACTATTTTTGATGTATATACAGCTATTATATAATGTAATTTAAAATATATTTGTTAATTTAATAAAGTAAAAGGATGAAATAATTAAATGGTGTGTATTATCATTTTATAGGCCGTCATTGTCTGCAACGTTCCATTCCTTTTCCAAACATAACCACATTTCCACACACTTATAGTAAGTTAGTTTTTTTTTTATTTGACTAAAAAAATATTTTATAGAAAATATATATATCGTAAAACAACGTTTGCCGGGTCAACTAGTTTTAAATAAAAGTTTCTCGTGTTGAGCTAAGAGATTAATCTGTTTTAAATAGTAGCTTATACTCCTACTTATTTTCTAGTATCACTTTTTTGGAGACGAACCTCTAAACAGTACAATATCATGTTCACACATGATAAAAAATATTGCATTGAATTGATTTTCATTATCATCAGCCTTTTGTTATGTTGGGAAGTTTAAGCTTCAGAACTTCAGAAGAATACAAAATCAATCTTTTTGTCAAAAAACCTTCCATTCGAAGGATCCCTTCATCGAATAGGGCAGCTGAGCACAATGTGACCTGGCGTTACTATTCATGAGAATGAATACCTCCCTGATTGCTGCAGAGAATAGATTATAATATGTTTGAGGATCTCATCCCTATATAGCTGAGCTTTTAGTGCTCCATTCCTCATTATGTGCAGGTCGTTGAGGAAATGCTAGCTCATACCATTAACCCTCCTCGGCTAAATAAAACACTTTTATGCCCAAATGCATGAGTACAAAATTATTTTCAGTTGAAAATTCTCCCAATATCAGGTTGTACCTAAAGTGGAACTCGTCAGTTAAGAGCTTGTTGCTCTACTCATCTCGTCTCCATTTGAAATGCTCCTGTGCCCAACTTCTGCGGGCAGCACAGCGAACATACAGCTCCTGTATCAACAAAACGTAAAACCATAGGTCTGAGAGCATACAAACTCCCATGGTGGAGTCGGTTTCGAACAGTTTGTGCCGAATCTGTTATCAGTAACCATCTAAAGATGGTGTTGCGAGAAAGTGGAAAGATCCTAGAGCGGTTTCTTCTGGACGTTAGTGTTAAATACCAATCCTCATTTTGTGTTGTTGCCCGCATACGACCTTTTCTCTATCTTCGATGGATAAACATTCCCAGTTTCCAAAAACTGATTTCGCAAAGTGGGAATGACACTGATTTTCTCAAAGTGTCATTTCCACTTTGAGAAAACGCATAGTTTTTGTCGTCACAGACAAAATTTGCTTGTTCCCAACTCTGTAAACGTTTTTTTTTTATATATAAACGTTACGCTTTACAAATCTGTAAACGTTATTATTTTTCTTTCCAACCTTTTCTATTTCATTTCTGTTAAAAAAGTTGTCGATTATAAGATTATTTTATACCGAATTCACAATTTCCCTAATTTGTTTTGTGTAGCGTATAAAAAAATACAGGGTCAAGGCAATGGAGGATCACGCACTTATCTTGTGCAACCACAATTTGGAATGACTGCCTGTAAGGATAATGTATTGATCCCTGTTTGCCTTTTTCTTCGTAGATTTCTGACCTACATATTTAACGTAATACTCGCCTGTAATTCCTGCCACAGAGCAATAAGAATAACTATTAAAGAAAGCATTTCCATTGCCTTTAGCAAAAAAAAATATCGATTTCGATGTCGAACAAGTCACGTGGTCACTCAGTTCGATGTCACGTGGCCCATGCTTCAAAAATGAGTGCGACAGAGAACATGAAAATTGTTGTCCTATCTGAAACTAGTAAACTGCATGAGAGATTATTAGTTTCGTATTAATTACACTTTCACGTAAAAAAAGTAGGACAATGACATGTACGTGTATAATAAATGTCTCTTCCATAATAAATGCGAGCATTAATTCTTCAACTGCCAATGTTAGCCTAAAATTTCCCTAATGATATATGACCAAATATTTCTACAATTTTTTCCAGCACGAGAATTTTAATTACTTACACTTTTTCACAATAAATACTAACATTAATTCTTCAGCTGCCAATGTCAGTCTAAAATTCCCCTAACGATAAATACAGAAAAAATATTTTCTTCTATTCTTTCTAAAACGAGAATTTTAATTCATTGCACCCTTCCACAGTAAATGCGAGCATTAATTTTTCAAAACTCGATGTCAACCTAAAATTCCTCCAATGATAAATACAGAAAAAATATTTTTTCATTTTTTTCCAAAGAATTCTTCAACTGTGAATGTCAGCCTAAAATTCCCCTAATGAGGAACACAGAAAAGATATTTCTTCAATTTCTTCCAAAACGAGTATTTTAATTAATTACATTGTTCCACAATAATTCTTCAGGTGTCAATGTCAGCCTAAAATTCGCCTAATGATAAATACAGAAAAAATATTTCTTCATTTTTTTTTCTAAAGCATTCTTCAGCTGTGAATGTCAGCCTAAAATTCCCCTAATGATGAACACAGAAAAAATATTTCTTCACAATTTTTTCCAAAACGAGTATTTTAATTAATTACACTGTTCCACAATAATTCTTCAGGTGTCAATGTCAGCCTAAAATTCCCCTAATGATTCCAAGAAGTTCTAAGAGTCAATCCCCCCTCCCTTTCCTTACGAAACCACCGATCCCTCCCACACCTCCTCATCACGCATACCACCACCACCACCTAGAAATTATATTGATACCTCCTAATGAACACGCATCCGAATAGTGGACGACGCGCCTCCTTTGATAACGAAAACCAGGAAACCTCGGACGAGGTGGGCGATTGACCGCCGGCCGTACAGGCGAGATGACCACCGACCCTCCCCCTCTCTGAAAATCTCTCCACCTGAATCCCCGGAGGCGTTCCGGACATCAGTAGCGCTTATATCTCCCCCCAAACTCCATTGTGTAACCAGTCAACTGTTTAATAAAGGAATATTGAAACGGAAATTTCCTCCAATCCCCCGGTTTCGAAATTGGCCCGGACTGCAGTGATTACCGGACTCCGGGAGTCAACATCATTTCATGGAGGTTATATTGGGCCTGACGAGCCCCCGGGGACCAATCAATGCACGTTCTGGGGGAGCAGAAGTCCCCGCGACGGAGTTTAATATCGGGTCTAAACGACGATCTAAGTACCAGTGTGTAAAGGTAATAAAGTTATCCCGCCTCTGGGGAAGGGGGGCGATCTGGGGACGTGTGTGTGTGTATTGGGGGTGGTCCAGGGGGGTGGGGGTGGAAAGGATCTGTGTATTGGGGAGATGTACCTATAGCGGAGTGGAATTGTCGATGAATTTTCTCCGCTTTATTTTGCTCTTTGCTTCTCAATGATGTTGGATAAGCGTAAAGGATGGGGGGTGGGGGGTTGAAAGGGAGTGGGGGTGGAATGGAATAATCATTTACTTCCATCTTTTAACACAAGGCCAGATCACTCCTGAATGTTTTTATGAGTTTCGGTAGGAATCGGATTTTGTGTTTTAATTCATTGATGACAATTAATTGATGGAGAAGTTTTGTTATAAGGACAGAGAAAAAAAAATGTTGATGGGATTTGGCGTATGAAGGAAGGATGTTTTTAATTAAGTTTGGGGAAATGAGACCAAGTTAATTTCGACATCTGGAGGATTAGGATCTTGTTACCTGTACTGCTTTGGATTAGATTTAATTAAATTCGTTGGAAATTGACTTACAAAACATAATAGGATTTTAAAGTTAATTAATGGTTTATTAAATTAAATAATAGGATTTTTTTTATTATATTCACTTTATAATTATTTATTGCACACATGCGTTTTTTGTCATAAAAATTATTGTTGACAAATTTACATAGAAATATAATATTAATAACAATAAACAAGAAATTTGAAAGCTTTAAAATTGAAAACTCCAAAATTTTTAAATTCTAGTAAAATAAATGAATAAAATAAGATAATAGAGAGTTTTTGCATACCGTATTTCGGACGTCCGTTAGCTTTTACTCCCTAGCGCGCATGCTCATAGGAAATTGCGCATGCGTAGCTGTAATAATGTTTCCTATGAGCATGCGCGCTAGGGAGAAAAAGCTAACGGACGTCCGAAATACGGTATGCAAAAACTCTCTAATAAATAAATATTCAAAATTCATTTATTTATGTAAAATAATCCCGAGGAAATGAAATCATTAAATTTCATTTTATTTTGTTTGTTGGGAGTTTTAGGACTTTGCCTTTTTTTCTAGATTTCATTAAATGGATATAAAATTGATAATAATTTATTAATGTTTTATTTATTCATTTACATTTAAAGAATCAAAATGCAATACAATTTATTTTTGTTGATCAAGTACTTTTTCATATTTCTTCTCTATAGTGTCTCTATCAATTTTTGAAATCGAATAGAGACCATTATAAAATCAAAGTATTGAGAGTATAATTATACATAATTTCATGTATAATTTTCCTTTTAATTCACGTCTATTTATAATTCTTGAATAAAATCTAAAATTTGTGTTTTCATTGCAGGTTGTCATAATGAGTGCAATATGTAAAAGGACAGAGTGTCGAACAGTCAATGCTTTGAAAAATGAGATTTGATGGTAGTGTCAGGCATATTGGTATATTGACATTCATACTACCTGGTTTTACCAAGTCTTTTTCCTATACGATAAAACATACCACACAAAAAAGTTATTCTTGTTGCAAGACATTAATTGTCTTATTAGTACTCTTAAATTCAGCCATAATTTGTTAATCGTTTCATTAAAACTATAACTTCCTAAAAGTAGTCCTCACAACAAGCAGCCTTATTTTTAACGCAAGATGATTACAGGTTCTGCCATCGAGTACCATTGTTTCTTTAAAGTAACAGGGATGCAATTCGCTTATGGATTTGAACCTCAACCCTCTTTAAGGCTCAGTGCACGCTTTAGTACAGTGGCAGAAATCGGACATACTAGAGATACAAAGAGAAGTTACAAAAATTAAAATTTCTAGATTTGGGATAGAAATCCATAAATACGTGTGATATAAATTAAAAATAAATCACAGAAATACCCTTAAATTCAGCCGTAAGTTGTTCATCTTTTTACACTCATGTCCATAAATTAAGGATAATTCAAAATCACACAGAAATTGAACTCTAAAATGAAAATTTCACCTGTAGAATTATCACACACATCTTGAAGAAGATTATGCAAATTACAGGAAACCACCAGATGGCACGGATAGTACGTCACAATGACGAGAGTGTAAGAGAGGGGTATATAAGTGGCAAAGAAGTAAAATTGTTCACAAGCGCTTTAAAAGCCTTTCAGTGCAATAACCGCATAGTTATGGCACAAAGGAAGCATTTGGATGATTTTTTACGTAATAGAATTATTGGACGACTGGAATGTGGACGTACCCAGCTGGAAGTATCCGAGGAACTTGGAATCGCCCAGAGTGTCTGTCAGATGTGTTCCACTTATCGCAACTCACTGTCACGTGCGATTAACCTGGAGTAGAGAGCATGCATTGCGGACACCGCAGCAGTGATCTGGTGTGATGTTTTCCGACGAGTCCAGGTTTAGTTTGCAGTCTGATTCTCGCCGGACTTTCATATGGAGAGCGCCAGGTACCCGTTACCACTAAGAGAACACCACTGAACGACACCTTACGGTGGTGCAGGATGGCTCGTTTGGGGAGGAATTATTCTTGGTTCCAGAACTGACCTGCATGTTCAGAGTGTAACGATGACAGGCCACATCTATCGGGATGTCATTCTGGAACAACATGTACGTTTGTTTCGGGGCGCCATGGGTGCTGAATTTCTGTTTATGGATGACAACGCCCGTCCTCACCGTGCAAACATTGTAGACGAATGCCTTGAATAGGAGGATATCACCCGTATGGATTGGCCAGCATACTCACCGGACTTGAATCCAATAGAGCATGTGTGGGATATGCTTGGCCGACGAATTGCAGCCCGTCAACCCCCTCCCACCTATCAACCGGAACTTCGGAGGGCATTGCTTGACTAGTGGTGTAATATTCCCCAAGATCAGATTGATAATTTGATACTCAGCATGCCTAGGCGTTGTAAGGCCTGTATTGCATCGTCCGGGACACATACTCCATATTAACCATCATACTAACCATGTTATACTGTTTTTTGTAAATAGGTTCTTTTCTGAAATTTGCCCCAGGGTGTAAAAATCGCAATTTTTATTAATTATGTGAAAGATATAGCTTTTTTTTTTTGCTCTTTACCTGTTGTTTAATATATAGACTTTACAAATAAGTCAAAGTTGTTTTGCTTCTGTCTCTTTCTTTGCCTGAACTTCATTATCTTTAATTTATGGACAAGAGTGTATTAAAAATATTATAGCACTCGAAGAGTGCAACGTAGATCTACCTCCTTCGTGCTGCACTCTGGGCAACGTCTGATACGGTAAAATGATCTACAAATGCGGCCTTCAGTCTGGCGCTCAATGTGAGTTTCTTAGAGTTGTGCAGTGGAACGCAGGTGGATAGTCCCCAAAACAAGAGAGAGCTTAATTAAAAGACCCTTAGGTTCTCCTTTGAAGATGTTGTCACTAGAAAATCACGAGTCCTTGTACTTTCCTATTCATGATATCCCTGAATGGCCTAGAGAAAAATCGGAGGTGTTACTACAGCTTTTCTATGGTCACGATTGTCTCCGCAAACACCATCACAGAATTAAACTGACTCCTGGCCCTCTCTGTCTCCTGTGTGATAACCAGGAAGAAATGGATACTTCTCACCTTTCTTCCTGTTCTGCACTACTTTCTGTTTCTTTATGGAAGCGTTATTGGATTGCCAGACTTAAGTAAACGGATTAACTCATGCCATTTGTTCTTTGTATTTTTTATACCTGTAAACTTGATATTGGAAACTAATTACAGCGCTCACAACAAAGCAGTCTTATTTTTAACAGGTTCTGTCATAATCGCCATAGAGTATCCTTGCTTTTTAAATGTAACAGGAATGTAACTCGATTATGCATTTAAACCTGAGCCCTCTTTAAGGCTCAAAGAACTCATTATTACGGTATGCAAATATCGGACCTATTAGAGATATGAAGAAAAGTCCAGAATTTCTAGATTTGTTATAGAAATCCATAAATACGTCTAATATGATTTAAGAATTTAAATCACAAATTTTTTCAAAAAAAAAAAAAAAAAAAAAAAATGTTAGCTTACGTAACGTAATATAATTTTTAAAAAGCAGTTTAACAGTAATGTTTCATTTCCCATTTCTCTTCGATTCCTTAAATATCGGACATACTAGAGATACGAAGAAAAGTTTCCGAAAGTCAAAAATTTCTAGATTTGTGATAGAAATCCTTAAATATATCTGATATAATTTAAGAATTAAAATCACAAATCATTTCAAAAAAAAAAAATGTTAGCTTAAATAACGTAAGATAATTTAAAAAAAATAGTTTAACAATAATGTTCCATTTCCCTTTTTCCTTCGTTTTATTAAAATGAATAATTGTTAATAATTGTTTAACAATTTTTAAGTAAAAAAGAATTTTAAAAAATTTTTAAAGCAAATTGAGTTTCTCGTAATAATTATGTGATGACTTTAAAAACACTAACGGATTTAAAAAAAAATTACAAGAGGACAGTCAAGTTTAGAAAAACAGTAATTGCAGAAAATTCTTATTACAGGGAATATATTTTAAGATAAATCATATAATTACAATAAAAAATATTAAATAATGAGTTCATAAACATTATAATGAATTATAAACATTTTAACATTTACTGTAATTTTATCAAATAATCTAATTTAATTAAATTTATGTCCAGTCATATGAATTTGCTGAAGAAATGATTTTTAAAACATTTAATTTTTCCTTGACAGTTTCCCAATTATTATTTATTACCACATCATTGTCATTAAAAATCCCATATATATGTCAAAATATTTCTTTAATGTTTGCTTTGCAACAAAAAAGTTGAAAGGAATAACAAATAAATAACTTTCAACTGAATGTTTATCTTTATTCTTTCTATTTTTATCGCATCCATGATTGAATTGAACATGAAAAGATTTAGTGCTTCGACAAGTTCCCGGATTCAGACGCAAATTGAAGTAAGCAGTAAAAGGATGCAAACGCATTGAATCAGACACGTAAATGTTTGAAAGACAAATTGAATCCTGAAAATAAAAGCACAGTTATGACTTGAATTTTTAAGCAAATTGCTTCATCAGACAAAAATAGCTTTTTTCTACATCTCAACCTGAAAAACTAATTTGAATTTCTCAAAGTTGACTGGACAGCTTGTCGTTTTAAATTGCGAATAAAATTATTATGAAGACAGTTTTTTTTAAAGAAATTTCTTTTTATAAACGCACAACAACAACAACAAACTAATGCAGAAAATAAAATCCCGTTACGTTATCACGTTATTATAAGTAATAATTACATCATTAGTACTTCAATTACAAATTAAATTGATGGATTGAAGTACTAATGATTAAAATGTTGAAATTGATTGATTGAAGGGCTAATGATAAAAATATTGAAATTGACTGATTGAGGTAATGATGAAATTGATTGACTGAGGTACTAATGATGAAATGAAAAACTAATTCAATTTCTCAAAATTGATTGGACAGCTTGCCGTTGTGAATTGCAAATAAAATTATTATGAAAATAATTTTTTTGGAAAGAAATTCTTTTTATAAACACACAACAACAACAACAACAACAAAAAAAAACTAATACAGAAAATAAATATTACAAGTAATAATTACATCATTAATACTTCAATTACAAAATTTTTATTGAAGTATTAATGATAAAAATGATGGAATTTATTGAATTGATTGATTTAAGTATTGATGATGAAAATGCTCAAATTGATTGAAGTCCTGTTAGCTACTATACTAGCAGCTCGTTGTGTCAGGATGGAATACTCTCTTTTTAATAATACTAATCTTTTTATTTACACGATGAATACATACATACACTTGGCACCCTGTGCCACTTCTACAATACTATTGATATCTAAAAAACAAAGCCGGTCCCTGACCGTCTGTTTTTATCTGACGCTCCTAGCGTTCACCTCGTGGTCTCAAGATCTCACCGCAACTGCCACTTACCGCACTGGACCACAGTTAAGGATGCAATTACTGGTCACAGTTACCAGTTATAACCGCGACCTCTCGCGGTTATAATTAAACCTTACAGTACTAATTATAAAAATGATGAAATTGATTGATTAAAGTACTAATGATGAAATTATTGTAATCGCTAGTTATTTCATTTAAATTATTGTATTATTATATTAAAATGGTCTTTAGTGTTAATGGCCTTTTACCCTGTTTAAATTTCAAAAAGTAAAAAATAAATTATTTTTTGTTTTTAAAATTTTTATTTAAAACTTGAAAAAAAAAAAAATTAAACTATTTATCGAATATAATATTTTATTCAAGGGTCATAACTTTATAAACGACATATAAACACAACGTTCTAAAAACACTAAGCTTAACAATGCTTTGGTTAAGAAATCATAAGAATGTGATCAGTTTTGTCACAGGCTTTGCAATAGTAGACGTGTATTCATTGTGGCTATGGGCCTCACCGTTGTTGCGTTGGCAGTGTGAGGTATTAATTCATGTGTAACACGAATATGGGATAGTTATCATTGACTGGGCCACTAGGAAAAATATATAAGATAATTCTGATGTATAGCAGCGGTGTACCCGACTCATGGCTGAGTGGCAACATGCGCCGTGGTGAGCATTAGGGCTGAGGTTCAATCCGCTGGAGGCTTTGTTGTAGACACTGTTGCAAAAAACGAGGAGGCTCGATGGTGTTTGTGATGTTCATAATCTTGCCTTATTATTCCAATTGCAGATAGTGATAGCGGTTGATCCGACTGGTGGGGATTTTTCAGGTTTTCTCCCATACGATACGCGAATGAGGGGTAATTTCCATAAAAAGTCTTCCGAGAAGGCACTGTCTTTCTTTTACAGTAACTCAAATCCAAGTCAGATTTCTACCTACGAGTGCTCCATCACAATAGAAGTTTCCCCTTTTCCTTCATCCCAGAGTGGACTATTCATGGGATGTCTACTACTAGACTATTCAGGACACTGAGTATTATACAAAACACACATCTAAGCTATGGTCTTTAGGGTTATTAAACTGAATTAGCAAATTTCGTAACAAAATACAAGCATTTCTTTACAAGTTTAAAAGTAAAAAAAAAAGTTTTCAAGTAAAGTAAAGTTTTTAAGTAAAAATTCTGTTTAACTTGTTAAAAATAATTATAGGTTTTAGTACGTCATTAAATGTCATATAATAAAGGTAGATACAGAAACATTTACGTACGACGGTATAAAAAATAAATAAATAATCGCACAATTTTGAAAAAATAAATATATGGAATGCTTTTTTAAGTGAAAACGCAGACAGTACTAATTGCGGCAAATAAAATAGTCGACAATGAAGTATTTTTTGTAGATTTATAATTAAATAAAAGACTTAAATAATAAGGAATGACCAAAATCACCTTAATGGTAATCTTTAAATTCTAGTCATTACTATTATTACCTTCATTAAGAATATTTCAATTCATTACATTTTTCTAAAGATTTAAAAGAATGTGATCAATTTGGTCCCAATCTTCGCAATAACAACTTGCATTCCTTTGACTTCATTGTGTTGCCTTGCGTTCATTTGGCCTTATGTTGACTTGCATTCCTTTGACTTCATTGATTTGACTTGCGTTCATTTGGCCTTATGTTGACTTGCATTCCTTTGACTTCATTGAGTTGACTTGCGTTCATTTGGCCTTATGTTGACTTGCATTCCTTTGACTTCATTGAGTTGACTTGCGTTCATTTGGCCTTATGTTGACTTGCATTCCTTTGACTTCATTGAGTTGACTTGCGTTCATTTGGCCTTATGTTGACTTGCATTCCTTTGACTTCATTGAATTGACTTGCGTTCGTTATTTTTATTCTTTTCAATCGTTGTGTCGGCTGTGTGGTGTATTAAAGCCTATGTAACAGGAATGTGAGTTCGCTCCACTCCCCTCAAAAAAAGACATTCTTAATAACTTTTGAAATTATCATTAGATCTTCACATAAGGAGTATCGTTGGAAAGAAGACTATCTTATTGTGCAATGCAGATTAACAAACTTAATTTACAGATAACTTGAAATTTTTCTGTTAGAAAAACCGAGATTATTAGCTCAATAGATTCAGCGTGTTATGAATAATATATACAAAATTCCAGTAATTTTTAAAGCTACAGAAAAAAGGATTATATATAAGATTACAATCATTTCATATAATATTACGTTGTTGTCTTCTTTTTATCATTACTAAGAAAATAGCAAGAAAAATTTCCTTGAGAAATGTTTGTAAATAATAAAAAGAATTCAAATTATTTATTAAAATAATAATAATTACCCAACATTATCATTTTATTGCAATTATACCATTCAAATTCAATAAAATCTTTAATGACATCCTATAAGCGATGTGTAGTTAAAATGTTTTTAGACAGCCCTTTAAAATTTCATAATTATTTTTTGGAGGAGAGGTAGACATTTTAAATTCTCTAAGATAAGGGCATGAAACGATAACAATGATTATTGCTATTTTTCTCAATTCCTTCTATTAGCTCACACTCTCCCTATATATATATTGTTCAAATTTTCAATCGTTCATAAAATACTTTTTATTCCTCCACTCAAGTTCAAATACATTTTTTTTTTGAGCTTATAGTGGATGACACTGGATGTTGATACAGTTTTTTCAAATATTAATTCAGTAATTAATTTTAGTTTTTTTTAGATTTAAGTTGCATGTATCTACCAATAGATCGCACCAGATAAACTTAGAAAAATGAATGAAAATTATTTATAAAGGACTTTTCTGCAATAGAGTGAAAAAAAAGTAGCAATTGACTTGAAATTTTCTTTTTTGTATTACTTGTTTACAATTCCTTCTATTAGCTCCCACTCTCCCTATATATATATCTTGTTCAAATTTTCAATCGTTCATAAAATACTTTTTATTCATCCACTCAAGTTCAAATACATTTTTTTTTGGAACTTGTAGTGGATGACACTTGATGTTAATGCAGTTTTTTCAAATATTAATTCAGTAATTAAATTTAATTAATTAATTTTAGTTTTTTTTAGATTTAAGTTGCATGTATCTACCAATAGATGACGCCAGATAAACTTAAAAAAATGAATGAAAATTATTTATAAAGGACTTCCTGCAATAGAGTGAAAAAAAAGTAGGAATTGAGTTAAAATTTTTTTTTATATATTACTTGTTTACTGGTTATTTATTGCTAATTTTTGAAAGTGAAAAGAATTATTTTACATGATTGCTTGAATAAAAACTTAACTGCTTAAATAAATTGCTTAGTAAAAACTTAAGATAAAAACTTAAGAGAATTGTAACCAAAAAACTTTTTTTAACTTTTTAAAAAGTAATTGCATGAAAAATTAATTATTTAGCATTTTTATTCTTTTAATGAGATAATTTTCAATTTTCAATTAAAAATAATTAACATACGAAAATTATGTTAAGTAGAATTAATAAAGAAAGTTAAATCGGATAAAAATAGAATACTTTGACAATACTATTTCAAATTTTCATATAATTTTTAATTGGCGTCTTTTTAAAAAGATTTATTGTGATTTGCAATTAATTCTTAAGTAATTTACTTTCTATTAACTCATTATTTAAATAATGAATAAATATTTTTTAATTATCTTCTCATAAAAAAGTGTGCAAACATTTTAATCGATTATTTTATACCAGACACTTCTTTTTGCATTAACGATGCAGTTATTATTTTTTTTTTATTCTTTGAGAATATTCTCAATAAAGCTTATATTTTTTCTTAGGAAGTATATTTTTTGTTCTTACGATATTCACATTTTTAATTTACAATTTCATAGTGATTATTCACTTTTATTTTCTCACTTTTGTTTGCTTTTTATATTTTCGTTTCAATGTAAGTATTCATTTATTTAATTATTATTTTTTTTACTCTTACTACTCTTATTACTCTTTTTCGTATTTCTGATTTGATTTTTTTTGTATTTTGTATAACACATAAATTCGAAAATAAACGTTTTTTTCCCCCCTAACATGTTAAATTCCGTGGTTGTGGTGGCCAAATGGCCAAGTGTCTGACTCTCGGTACGACAGGGTTCGAGTCCTGGTGATGCCATGGATGCTTGTAGTGGTTCAAAATCCAATTTAAACCGTAGGCCCCTGTCTCATATGATTGTAAAACGTTGTAGGGGTAGTGTTATTCGCGTCCGTAGCATATCTTCAAGCTACACTAGCCCCCTCGGTAGTGCTAAATGAGTGACAGCGTTCGTCACAGAGAAATGATCAATAAGACATAATCGTCGACGAAATTTTAAAAAAAGATTCCTTGGTTGTATGAGATAAAAAAAATCCAGCTGAATTAGATTTTATAATAAATTAGAATTAGATTTTATAATAAATTAGAATTAGATTTTATATAATTTTGAAATGCGTTATCAACAGAATGTGCTAAAATCTTATTTTCATAATTATTTTAATGTAACTTGCATATATCCAGGTCATGTCTGCAAATAGGCATTAAAATATAATATATTTTAAATATATATATTTAATTTTGTATTTCATATTAAGTAATGCAATTCAATATACTTAAAATAAAAAAATACCAGGAAATATATAACTTTTTGGTAAAAATTAAAATGTTATTTTACTGTAGAACAGAATAAACTTTGAATGCTATCGTTGAAAAGAGACATGCTAATTAACGCGGTAAATTTATGATGTAGCAGAAATTTTTTCCAAACACAATATAACTGAAAGCAGACGAATATTACTAATAGGGACAAACAGGACAAATCTGTATGCCGGGGAGATTCTATAATAGATTTTAGGAAAAAGAGTTATGAAATGAAATCTTTAGAGCTTTAGGGTTTTTTTTTTTATTCCAGGTTGTGACGACATCTGTGACCAAATAATTTTATTAACTTGGTGAATATAATAATTATATAATAATATATCATATAAATATATATAATAAAATAATTATTTTAATTGTAATGTGATCATTAAGCTTCATAGCCAATAAAAGCACTAAAAGTTGTAATGGATATTTCGCCTCAATAAATTATTATTATTTTTTTTTTTTTGCAAGCGATATCCATTTAAAAAAATTAACTTCATTGAGGCGTGTTTTTTTTTTTTTTTTGTGTGTGTGTGTGTGTGTGAATTTTAGTTCTAATTCATAATAAAATCGAACCTTTTTCTTTTCGAATGGCAGACGATATTTTAATTATATAAATAAGGATTAAATAGGATATCACATTATCATGATTAAAATGGCTTAAGTACAAGTTAGGGCCTGATATGGGTGTGGTCTTGATTCAGTGTTGTTTCACAGAAAAATTGTTTCATAGTAGGAACTGAATTATTTCTTAAAATAATGACAAGATGTTTAGCTGTCATATTTATTTAAAATTGCATTCACAACTGCAACACATAACACATAAAACAAAATTCTATAACAAATATTAAAAAATCATCTTAAAAACAAGTTTTATTTAAAGGCCTTTGTACCCTTCGTACTGCCTGGAACTCTTCACTTGGCTGTCCACTCCCTTTTCTCCTCTCTCCAAAGTCGAACGGGGACGAGGGAATAAGAAAAAAGTGCAAAGACCAAAGTCTAACGTAAATGTCAATCCTTAATTGAAAGAAAGATCTATTAAATTTGTACTTTTCCCTTTTGTCTATATAGTTGTGGGAAGGCGTGGTGGATCCTTATTGCTCATAACTATAAGCTGTGGTTCGGTATAAGTGGTTCGGAATCCACTTTAAGCCGTAGGTCCCGGTCTCAAATGACTGTAACAGCGTCACAGAGCCCACGCCATCCCCAGACTGTATTGGGGCAACTCAGCTCTAAGCACAATGGCGTGGTGTAGTAGTCAGATTGTCTGTGGTATTATCCTCACCGAGCCTAACCTTTCAAAGTTGTAATAATAACACACCATCAACAGAATTCTAACTCTGGACCATTCGCGTGCTAATTTGTACGTACTTTAAATGAACCATGGGGTATTTTAGAATCTTCTCATTATCTATATATACTACATAGGATCTTCTCACCTCTTGTATATCTATATACCCATACAGCTATGAGAAACCTTGCATACTCTTACGGATTATGGGCAATTTTTAAAAATAATGTAAAGCAATCTATCTCTCTGTATATATATATATCGGAATCCACTTTAAGCCGTAGATCCCGGTCTCCTATGACTGTAAGAGCGTCACGGAGCAGAAGTCAGACTTCTACCTACGGGTGCTCCATCAGAACAGAAGCTGCTTCCTTCCCCTTCAATCATGAGTACGTATGGGCTCGTGGGCTTGGCCAGCCAAGTGGGATAAGAAACAACAACACTATAAACTTTAAAAAAAATAAAATAATTCCTTTTTAAATGTTATCGAAATGTATTTATTAATTTGAACTGAAATCAATGCCATCCATTATAGATATTTTACATAATTTCAGACAGGGAAGGTGTATAATTATACAAGAAGAAAAAAAGGATTTCTGATTACCTAAGTTAAATAATTGCCCTTAACGATTTATAAAAATTTTTTCATTGAATTTAAAATTTTGTGAAACATTAACATAGATTAGAACTAAGATGTATTTTACTGAACGTAATATTTTATTTAGAACTACTAGCGATGTTCTGTTACTCTATTTAATAAAAAAATAATTAAATAAATTTAATCTAATCCTCAATATCCTGCAGTGTGGGACGGACACCCCATGAGTAATCTACTCATGGATAGAGGGAAACGGAGCAGCTTCTATGTGATGGAGCACCCGTAGGTAGAAGTCTGAGTTGACTCCGTCTCTTTGAAAAAGAAGGGCAGTGCCTTCCGGAAGGACTTTTAGGGGGAATTACCCCGCATTTGCATATCGTATGGGAGAAAACCCGAAAAACTCCCTGCAGGTAGTTTGACTAGCGAGGCAAGATACTGAACATCCCAAACACCATCAAGTCTCCTCGTTTTTTTTTTTGTAGCAGTGTCTATAAACAAAGCCACCACTGGATGGAACCTCAACCCTAAAGCTCACCCGCGGAGCAGGCTGCCACGAGTCGGGCACTTTCATTTTTAAATTATAATAACTATAACTATCAGAGTTTATAAATATATGTTATTATTTTACTTGTTGATTTAATTTATATTTATTCTATTTGATTTATTTTATATTTATTCTTTTAATGCAAAATTGTTATGTAATTTCATAAATGAAAGCAAATTGCTAGTTTTAGAAAAAAATTTAGTGTATTAAGGCAATATGTATTTGTAGCATTCATTTTTGGGATGGCTTTGTTTTAAATTAGAAATAAAAATAATTTTTATCCATAAAAATGCAGATGATATTTTGAAGATGTACATTATAAGATTTTATAACATCACCAAAAATTTAAATTACAATCTAAATTGTATTATATTAAAAATAATTTATTTGGTTATTTTTTATAAAAATATTTCACATTCGATTGGAATCAAATACACATACATACTAATTACATAAATCATACCTATAAAACAAAGAGTTAAATGTTTTTTGGTATTTTATGCACTAACTTAAAATCTATCATTAAGAAGGTCTTTTTTTCCTTTCCTGTTTTACAGTTTTGTTTTATCAGAAGTCATGAAAAAAAAAAACTTTAAATGGTTCATAATTTAATTAGCATATATTACATTCTTATGGCGCTAACTGAACGTGAATGTGAAACGCTTTCGTAAATTATTATATCGACAAATGAGTTTTCTTGCTCCTGAATGCTATGATCGCAACAAACTCCTTAAATAGATCGTATCCTGATTCCTCCTGCATGATAGCTGCCCATTTATCGTATAGTCAGACAATTTATAACTTTGCATGCGAAATTTTAATGTTTCAGTGACATGCATATATGTATAAATGAAAACTATTGGAAAAACCAATACAAAATAATTAAAAAAAAGAATACAGATAGCACTGTTTAGAAAAACAATCAGTCTTTGTCAGTGATTTAAACATCCTTTTGCAACAATTGCTTTTAGAAACAAGAAAATTCGAGGGAGATCTTGACAACGTATATAAGCATCTCACATAGATGTCAGCCCGATGCGTGATTCAGGGACAACGTGAGCAGCTGGACCATTAAGGTGGAGGTTCAATACGCAGGATTTATGGTAGACACTGATTCAAAAAACGAGGTGACTTGAGGGCGTTTGTGGTATTTAGCAACTTGCCTAGTTAGTCGGTCTACCTGGTAGGAGTTTTTCTGATTTTCTCAGATACAATACGATATACAAAAGTCTTTTAGAAAGGCAATATCCCCCGATTATTTTACGTGGATGAGCAGCTCATGTGTGTATCATGTATATATATATATATATGGCCAACTGTACAGGCATTTTTTTGGATTTACTGATGTATCCTTGTTTATCAAATTGAATTTTTACACATCGTTCATTTGATATCCTAATATATATATTGGCCAGCTGTACAGGCATTTTTTGGATTTACTGATGTATCCTTGTTTATGAAATTGAATTTTTACACATCGTCCATTTGATTCCCTAACTTTATATAATCGAGATAAAAGTGTTGAAATGTTGCTGGAAATATATAATTTTTGAAAGAAATTATGTTGAAATCCCACACTAAATGTGGGATTTATTTGTCTGGTAATCACCAGATAGCGACACCTTACGGTCGTGTGTCTTTGACAGAGCTGTTTACAACGGGGGGGTATTGAACTTTGAAACTCTGACGCCACGAGAAGGGGAGAGGGCCCCGTAGATGAAGAAAGAAGAGGAGAACGCTAGATGGGCGCGGAAGAGAACGCTGGGAGATGGCGAAACTGCAACGCGCTGCGTCAAGCAGCGGTAGAAAATGTTTGTGAATGTTTAACAATTAATGTAAATATTGATGTAAATATATTCATTAAATATGTGTTGTTGAGAGAAAACTAACGCTTCTTTGATGTGTTTGGAAATACACCTCTAGACACCCACTGCAAAAGTACAGCCACTGTTAGACTGGTAGTGAAGTCTAACAAAACTGTAGGTTCTGCCGGGATGCATCTGTTGAAACCGGTGTAACCCTTCAGAAATTGGGGTTTCGGCCGGAATGAATCGTTTGCAAGCGGCTTAACTCTACAGAAATTAGGGGCTCGGCCGGGATGCATCTATCGGAACCGGTGTAACCTACAGAAATTGGGGTTTCGGCCGGGATGCATCTATTGGAAGCGGCTTAAACCTACATAAATTGAGTATCAAATAAATAGTTACTACTGGGCTGGGCCTGTAGTCTTCTTCATTTTACCACTGGGCTCAGGGGTAAATGAAGAAGATCACCGTTTCGATTTCATTGAAGGCGTGCTTTGCTGTCAGGAGACTAGCGGCAATACGACAGTTCGTATAACCATCTCCCATCAACATTCATGTAGCCTACTGGAATTTTTCAGGTTTACTTCCTTACGATATGCAAATCCGAGGAAGTTGTATCTGAAAGTATTCCCAATGGCCATATCCACCTCTCGTTGACCGTGGCCTGTTCATGGTATATCCAGGGCCGGATTTTACTATAGGCTAACTAGGCTACAGCCTAGGGCCTCATGATCAAGAGGGCCTACATTCAAATTGTTAGAAAAATTAGAATTACACTCTTCTAAAAACAGTAAACACTAAAACACTGAATAGTTCAAAGCTTAAAATTCATAATAATTTATATTTAAACTTTAAATGCGATTTATTATGAAATAAATTTATCTGAATTGAATTTGGTTTAATCTTTAATGTAGTGAATATATTTAATTTAATTTGATAGAAAATATGATAATTTTTATTGCATATTTTATTTTTGTAGTCAAAGATTTTTATTATTTGAATTTTGTTTCTTTGTAAATGTTGTGTGTTATGTTTGATTAGTTATTGTTGCAAGCACTATATATGTTGCGGAGAATCAATGTCCAAACATGTGTTCTCGACTTTTTTTTAATTTATTATCCGAGCCACATTTTTTATAAAGATTAGTACCAATCACAACATGCGTCATTTAACATATCGATATATATCACAGTAATGATGCATTTTATTATCTCTCATGTAATTTACAAACTTAAGAATGGGATGTGAAAGGCCTCATAAGAGGAATAGCCATAGGGTCTCTTCTCATCTAAATCCGGCCCTGGATATATCCAAGTAGAACACGAAGCTAACTAATTTTTAATAAAAGAAGGATTGTCATGTCTATTTCAGCTATAAAGATGGGTTCCCACCGGATATTAAAATTTCCCGTAGTAGAATACCAGTCAATCGAAAACTTGAAACATGCTTCCCATTGGCTGCATTTCTACGATGTGAAACGCTAGCATCCGTTAGAATTTTGCATTCACCTTACGTAGGAAGATCTGCATTGGATTAATTGCTTACAAAAATTGTTGCCACGAAATAATTGAACAACTATGTTCAACATATTTTGATCATGTACTATTTTTCTGAATCTGAAGTTTTCTTATTATAAATAAATTTCTTTTCATTATTCATTCACAGTCCTTCATTATTAGACAATAATTTTCGTATATTTTAAAGCAAGGTCTAGAAATGGACTATAGAGAATTTACTATTCTATTGAGGAGATTAGTGTATCCAAAGAGGTTGTGAAGGAATGAGAGACATTCACAAAAAGAAGGATTGTTAGGAAAACATTTAAAAAAAATATTTCATTTGAGATAAAATGTTGTGTTAATTTTGAAACAATTGCTTTCATTGACAGTCATAAAATAATTTATAATTATTTGCAATTATATTCATCAAGGTCTGACCATATGAATTTTTAGATTTGCAGAAAACTGCTTTCCGGAGCAATGTTCTGAACCCATGAAGCTAAACCCTCCCAGTATTGAAACCCTCAGCAAACTATGCAACCATCACACTATCGGAGCCATCAGCAAACTATGCAACTACCATCACTATTGCAGCTATCAAAACCATGAAGCAAAAACCATCTCTATTGTAGTCTCCTCTATAGAGGAGACTACATTTGAATGTAGCCTTCATTCATTCTTCTCCTCAGCTGGAAGAGAATCACTCCAATCAATTTTAAGACTACACATTTTCTGCATAAAAATTTTGAACCCTTAGCTATTACAGAACAAAATAGATTTAAGGAATCTAAAAGTCTTGCTATAGAAGATAACAGGCTTCTTTAATGTAACTACTGCTAGGTTCCACCTTAATTCCGAAAGAAAATTAGTCCTTTATAGGTTTCCATGAAAATGCCAAAGTTTTGATCTGCTATGTAGTCGAGAACTCTTGTCTTGTAGAAGTAGACTTCGTTTGAATTTAGCGAAAGTTCTGGACGGTTAACACATCACTTCAGAAGCTTCATTCCCGCTTTCTGAAAAATCACTATAAGTTGATGCTGCAACTCTTTGACGTCTTCCAAAGGTGATGCTCCACATATTCATCAAGGTAAAAATTTCTACATGGATAATGTATTATCCATGTAGAAATTTTTGGGAAGAGAAGCTTTAGAAAAACTACTCTCTTCGTCCATTGACAATTGTTTTAACGTCCTCAGAGCAACATATGGCCATCCATAGCGACATATGTAACTGTCTTCAATTATTACGTTTTTGGTTGATCCTTCAATATACGATATACGATTCAATATACGATTATACGATTTTTAGCATCATCTTTCCATAGGATTCTTTGAAAACATTGTTGGCTCAATCATTCTATACATCATCTTGACATCTGTCATCATGGCATAAACATAATATCGAATTCTATCATTATCGAAAATAAATCGTCTTATATGACTCCACCACTGTACTGTAATAAATTCAATGACATACCATTGATAGTAAACGTAGAAAAAGTGAACACCACCTTTAATTTTGTTGTAGTCTTTTCAGGTATGTATACTCTGCGGTGTGTCGCTTAGTATGTTACATCAGCTTCAATGTCCTCTTCAACTTCTTTAATGTGACCTAATCTTCGATATTCGTCCAAAATTATTTTATACAGTGAGAGATATTTTGTATCTCTTGGCAAACGAGTCCACATAAAATTGAGTCTTTTAAGAGCAACATCCTTAGACTTGCTTAAGCAATATTGATCATTTCAAAGAGGCATTGCAACTACGTAACTCCCTTCCTCCAATGTGTAGGAGCAAAGTGTTCCCAAAACAAAAACTCTCCCAAAACAATTTCAACGTTTCACCTAAATCTCTTTTCTAGGTCAAACCACAATGGACTTTAAACTTCTTTAGGCTACCGTTTGATCCCCACAATTCCTAATTACATAACCAAACATGGCACTTTGTAAAAGTAATTGAGAATTTTGTGAATAGATTTGTCTTTAAAAAGTTTAACATTTAAATAATAAAAGAATAAAACATTTTTGCATCTAACAATCAATTTTGCCAGATAATTAAGCTATAATCTGCAGAAGAAACCAATTCTGAAGCCTCAACACTTACATCTATTATCTTATTCGGTACTACTAACTATTAGCATAGTCAATTCCTTTTCAAAACTTTTGTCCTTATTTGTAATTGACATTCTAATGCATCTATTAACCACCACTAACGAATCATATTAAACAAGAAATTAAAGAATTTATCTTATTGGTTTTAATTTGTAACCCTGCTTATTAAACATGTTTGGCTTCAGACATCTAAAAGACACCGCGCTTCCTATCATTCGGAATACTTATCTTTACCTAAAACACGAACAGTACTCAACAAAACATTTTATGCATTTTTTCTCGCCAAGCCAGAGGCTATGATTGGATTATTCAAATAAGACATGCTAGTAGGAATCCAAGTGCCACGACTCTCGCCTTCTATCTGATGCATTCGAGTTATTTAATTTTTTTTGCTCTCTATTAGCAATACCTTTCACTTTTCTTGAATAATGAACAATCTATTATGCGGTTTTCCACAAAAACAGTTTTAGAGCAGCATTGTATAAGACTACAATACAGAGACAAGCACTTAAAACAAACTCCATACCTTTTAACAACTTTTACTCTGTCGTGATCAGGCAATTTTTTAAACTATAGACACTTTAAACATAAAATATAAACAGTTTTTTTTTAAATTTTGGTGCATAAAGCATGGCTTCCACTAGTCTTACATAAAATGCATTTAACTTTTTTGCATAAGATAAAAATACATTCGAAACTATGTTTTGAAAACATAAATTTTGTGATTTGTTTCATTCAAACTGTTTACCCTCAAAGAAAAAATTGAGAATTATATCTTCCTGACAAATTAGGTTCAGGCTTGACTTTACCAATGGAAGTCAAACAAATATAGCACTCAAAAACTGCTAAATACGATTATCCTTGCATGTCACCATTATAAATTCATCAATTCGCAAACCAATAAAATAAAAGTTTTATCAGAGACAATTAACTCATATCATCATCATCATGAGTGGAACAACAGCCCCATGGTGGGCCAACGCCGTCTGCCTACTGGCAGATTTCGAGACAAGAGATGTTTTTCTTTTTACGGGGTAGGATTGTAAGACCTACGCCCAACTCTCTACAGTCATAATTGACCGCGGATTCCGAACCACTACAAACTCGAAAGTCTCGAACTCGAAATCTGTGGCACCGAGTGCCAAAGCGCTAGTCACTCGGCCATTCAGGCCCAGTTAGCTCATATAAAGACTTAAATTTATCATACAAAATTGACAATAATACTCAAAAGATGCACCCAGACTTGATGCGAATTGTACATAACTTTCTGAAGACAATTTTTGTGCCCTACGAAACCTTTACAAGCATGCCTATAGTGGTGGTTGAAACACTTTTAGCACAATAGTTTTTAATTTATCATAATTTCATAGGTCTTCTTCAGATACATAAACCATTACATTATTTTCTCTCTCACCTTATTGTTTAAGGGAGTTTTTGCTTTTAATTCCTCGGATTCAATTTTTGTACTGAATGCTTTTTCTAAAGATTGAAAAAAAGGTTAAATGATTCAATTCTTGAAGAGACAGAAATAAATATCGTTTTAATACTTTTAATAAGGGTTTCTAGATCAAATATATCCATATTTGAATTTTCATTTGAAATTTCTATACTTTGGAATGACTCTTTTCCAATATTAGTTAACTCTAAAGCTTTTTCTAATTGTGCAAGCAAAAACTTGTTTTGCATTCTTTTTTTTTTTCCTCTTTTGTTTTCTATTTTTACTTTCTTTCTTCCAATTACTATATCAACTATATTTTTCACCACAATTTAAAAAATTACTTTTCTTATTTATATCTCTTAAATGGACAATTTTTGCACAATTCGGAACCGTTAAAGGCTCGTGCTCACCAAGGCGAGAAGATGCAAGCGAAAAAATTTGACCAATCACTAGCCTCACCGCGGCCGCCTGAAACCGGTTTGCAGTTCGCCGCTTGGAGTTGCCCAATTTCAACTCGAAGCGGTTTTTTACTAGGCGTGATGCTATTTCTGACGTTTCGCTGTGAAGAGGTCGAAAAAATTTTGTCGCTTGCCTCTTGAATCTTCACGTCTCTCGCCTTGGTGGGAACGTGCCTTAAATCCAATTCTTCATCCACGAGTCATAACTAGTCCTTTTTTTAGCTTAGCGATAGTCGACATACGGAAAATGAAAAACTAGAAGGAATTAGCTACCCAGAAAATTGCTCTCACCACAATTACTGAACTCACAATTCCAACACCTACTCAGAACTCCTACTGATTAACGGCAAACCTCACATCAAAACGAAATCGTCAGCCACTTTTGTTCACACACCAAATATTACTAAGTCACAAAAGAGAGGGACCATATGATATATACAAACAAAAATACACAGACACTCTCAGTGAACTGTAATAGTCCAACCGTGCCCGACTCGTGGTTCAGGGCAACGTGCGAAGCTGGCGGCTTTGTTGTAGACACATTACACACTGTTTCCAAAGCTAGGAGACTCATGTAAACTAGGAGACTTGATGACGTGATTCAGTATCTTACCTCCTTAGTTGGACTACCTGGTGGACTTACCGGGTTTTCACTCATACAATACTCAAATGCGAGGTAGTACACCCTAAAACTTCTCCCGGCAGGCACTGTCCTTCTTCTTCAGCGACTTGGAGCCAAATCAGACTTCTACTTACAGGTGATCCATTACAACAGAAGCTGCTCCTTTTCCTCCATCCATGAGTAGACTACTCATGGGATGTCTGTCCCGCACTTCAGTACTCTGAGGATTAGACCTTAAATATAAAAAAAATTAACAAGTTAAAAAATTAACAATATAAATTAACAAGTAATACAAAAAAAAAAAAAAAAAATTTAAAGTCAATTCCTACTTTTTTTTTTTTACTCTATTGCAGAAAGTTCTTTATAAATAACTTTCATTCGTTTTTTTTAAGTTTATCTGGCGCCATCTATAGATAGGTATATGCAACTTAAATCTAAAAAAAAAAAAAAAACTAAAATTAATGAATTAAATTTAATTACTGAATTAATATTTGAAAAAACTGCATTAACATCAAGTGTCGTCCACTACAAGTTTAAAAAAAATATATGTGCACTTCAGTGGATGAATAAAAGTATTTTATGAACGATTGACAATTTGAAAAGATATATATAGGGAGAGTGTGAGCTAATAGAAGGAATTGAAAAAAAAAAAAAATGCATTCTAGCCATTTTTACACTTGCTGGTTAAAGAAAGCTCACGTCCTCGCGGACGTTGAAGTAATAATTCCTCTGGCTCCAATTAAAATACCTTTTTTGTAATAACGTACTCCTCGTGGCTAAATTTATATTTAACAATAAATTTAACATCAAATTTTAGAAATAATACAGATTATTTTTCTCTTTTTGCAATTATTCTTAACATTACTTAATACACTGAAGTGACAAAAGTCATGGGATACCTCTTAATATCGTGTCGGCCCTCCTTTCGCCCAGCGAAGTGCAGCAACTCGACGTGGCATGGACTCAACAAGTCGTTGGAAGTCTTCTGCAGGAATATTGAGCCATGCTGTCTCGATAGACGTCCATAATTGTGAAAGCGTTGATGGTGCAGGATTTCGGGCACGAACAGACCTCTCGATGATGTCCCATAAATGCTCGATGGTATTCATGACGGGCGATCTAGGTGGTCAGATCATTCGTTGGAATTGTCCAGATTGTTCTTCAAACCAATCGCGAACAGTTGTGGCCCGGTGACATGGCGCATTGTCATCCATAAAAATCCTATCGTTGTTTGGGTACATGAAGTCCATGAATGGCTGCAAGTGATCTCCAAGTAGCTGAACATAAGCATTTCCAGTCAATGTTCGGTCCAGTCGCACCAGAGGACCAAGTCCATTGCCTGAAAAAACAGCCCACACCATTACGAAGCCACCACCAGCTTGAACAGTGCCTTGCTGACAGTTTGGGTCCATGGTTTCGTGGGGTCTGCGCCACACTCGAACCCTACCATCAGCTCTTACCAAATGAAATCGTGACTCATCGGACCAGGCCACGGTTTTCCATTCTTCTAGGGACCAACCGATATGCTCACGTGCCCACGAGAGTCGCTGCAAGCGATGTCGTTCTGTCAGTAAAGGCACTCGAGTCGATCTTCTGCTGGAATAGCCCAAGAAAGCCAAATTTCGCCGCACAGTTCTAACAGACAAGTCCCTTGTACGTCCCACATTGATTTCTGCAGTTATTTGACGCAGTGTTGCTTGTCTGTTAGAATTTACGACTCTTTGCAGACGTCGCCGGTCTCGGTCGTTAAGTGCAGGCGGTCGACCACTGCGCTGTCCATGGTGGGATGTTATGCCTGAAATTTCATACTCTTGACACAGTGGATCTGGGAATGTTGAATTCCCTAACGATTTCCGAAATGGCATGAACCATGCGTCTAGCTCCAACTAACATTCCGCGTTCAAAGTCTGTTAATTCCCGTCGTGCGGTCATCATCACGTCAAAACCTCTTCACATGAATAACTTGAACAGAAATGAAAGCTCTGCGAAAGCACTGCGCATTTATACCTGTTCTACGCGATGCTACTGCCAACTGAAAATTTGCATATTGCTATCCCATGACTTTTGTCACTTCAGTGTATAAACAGTTTTTACTTAAGAATTAAAATTAAAATGAAAGAAATTTAATCAGATAAAATTAATTAGACATATTTAATTAGACAGGGTGTTCTCTAATTTTACAGATGGTATAGCTAGAGGTATAGCTATATATGACATGCATATACCATTAATATTTAAAGAAATTAAATTATTCTGGATATATAAAAATAATAAAAAATATCTAGGATTTTATGAAAAATTAAACTTTCACGAACAAAATTCAATCCACTGAAAATTTTGTTTTTAATTTTATATGAGATTTCTTGTTAATGTAGGATATGATATGATATGCATTTGTATTAATATTTATGTATCTATAAATAGTCATATAAAGGTATGTATTAAGATCAAGTTTAAATATGTAATATGATATAAGTCATATAAAAGTTTGTATTAAGATACAAGTCTAAATATATAATAGGATATAAGTCCTGTATAAATATATATTAAGGTACAAGTTTAAATATATAAACCTATATGCATACATTAATGCTTATCTATGTTGATGAACAAGATTATGAGCGTACAGACGTGTATATTCACTATACGAAAATGAAAAATGTGTATATATACATGCATGCCTAATCCTATATGTGTATTGTAGGTATGCAGAATAAACCCACTTACAAATGCAGGTAGGCAAGTACTGTATGCATATTTAGTTTTTGTAGACAAGTAAGTTCAAGTGAATGTGTGAATATCTGTTATGCAAGCACCGTATGTATGTGAAAAGCTAACATTTTAATTTGGAGGGCAAACAAATGTATTATTTTTTTTAATAACATCATTTGAAGTGTTCCAAAAATCAAATAAACAAAATTATTAAAAAAATTTTCTTTTTTTAGATGTGGTCAGAATTTTTGTAAATATTCAACTTTTTTCCAAGAATGAAACCTTTTTAATATCTTAATACCCCTAAGAAGTATGCGAGCTTATAAAATTTGAAAGCCCCAAACATCACAAACATGTTTGATGGCATCCCATTTGTCCTGTCCGTGATCTGACTTCTTTGTTGCTGAAGTTAATTTTCAACTATATCTGTCCTATCTGATCAGGGATGAAATTATCACCTATTACAGGTGGTAAGGACATACATATTTTTTTCGAAAACGGGTCCTCTTAATAGGGTACTTTGTACAGTATACCTTTGTATAATTGAGAAATCACAATTTCTCATGGAAAGACAGGGAAGTCTATATGTCTATACAAAGAGATACCATCATCCCTATTCCATATGAATTTCTTTAACGAATACTTAAAAGATTTTAATAAGTTACAGTTCCCCTCAAATCAAACAACTGTTATTGCTTTATCACTTTGTCCTTGTTTTGCCATCACTTTGTGTATGTTCTGTGATTTATTTTGTGATGTAAACTGCAAATTACTTTATGATGTAAACTATAAATTATTTTGTGATGTAAACTGTAAATTATTTTGTGATGTAAACTGTAAATTACTTTGTGAGGTAAACCTGGACACTGGACCTGGACTGTGGAAATAATAGCTTTACACAGATCTGCATCCCAGTGAACACGACGAGATTTGATTGGTAATAAAATATGGCTGATCATACACATCAGATGACGGTGATGCCATGTTTCCGGTGACAAAGCGCAAGTTTGTTTGCGATTGAGATTTTAGTTTTTCATGAGCATAACTGCAAATATAGGTCATGGGAGGGTGCATCGGTCATGGAGCTCATTGTTGACAGTCCTTTGAATGAATCATTGAATGTCGAATTTTAGTTTGTAAATTGTTGTAGAAATCTATAAGCCATTTGATTATCTATATCTAATCTGTTTGATCTTTTTCTCATCTCCTAACGTGCTTTCATCATAGATCTTAAAATTATGCCTTTTGAAGTTTCTTTTTTCATTATCATAACTAAAATGACAGTCTTATTGCATTTTTTATGTTTATTGCATTCAATTCTAGATTTTTTGCTTTTTTGTTCATTTTTTTCCAACAAAAACAATGGATGTTCAGTCATAACTAAAATGACAGTCTTACTTTAACACATGCATTTTTTTATGTTTAGAAAATTGCATTCCAATTCTTTGCAAATTATTTTGCAAATAGCAGTTTTGTTCATTTTTTTTTCCAACAAAAAAGCACAAAGAATGTTCCAGATTTCTTTTTCATTATCATAACTAAAATGACAAAAACACATGCATTTTTTATGTTTAGAAAATTGCAATTATTTTGGATTTTGTTCATTTTTTTTTTTCCAACAAAAGCACAAAGAATGTTCCAGATTTCTTTTTCATTATCGTAACTAAAATGACAGTCTTACTTTAACACATGCATTTTTTATGTTTAGAAAATTGCATTCCAATTCTAGCAAATTATTTTGCAAATAGCAGTTTTGTTCATTTTTTTTCCAACAAAAAGCACAAAGGATGTTCCAGATTTCTTTTTTCATTATCATAACTAAAATGACAGTCTTACTTTAACACATGCATTTTTTATGTTTAGAAAATTGCATTCCAATTCTAGCAAATTATTTTGCAAATAGCAGTTTTGTTAATTTTTTTTCCAACAAAAAGCACAATGGATGTTCACAAAATTACAGTCTTACTTTAACACATGTATTTTTTATGTTTAGTTTTCCACTCTCCACTTTTTTGAAATAGCAGAATTATTTTTTCCAATTATGATTTTTCTAGAGTTTTTTTTTTTCTAGAGTTTTTTTTTCTAGTAATTTTTCTTGATTCTAGTTGGTATTTGATTGCACTCTGTTAAATATTTATATTCTAAAAAGTATGCTAAAATTCTTTAATGTGACTTTGATAGTATAAATGTACTCTATCCCTTAAGGATTCAATGAATTTTATATGATAAATTTATTTCGGGGCTTAAAATGGAACAACTTGAGCTTAAAATGGAAATATTTACTTCCTGTCAACGACTCAAATCATGAAACAAAAAAAAAAAAAAAACTTTAAAAAAAAATTCAGTAGGGTGAAACCTTTGTATTTCAACAGTAACTACTCAAGATAAAAATGAAATTATCCAATAACTTAATCGAGGTGATCTGAAGTGTTAATTTATCATTAGGTAACTCATTCAGAAGTACCAAACGACTGGTACAAAGAATTTGAAACATGTTAAATTATTGGTTATAAAGTCTTGTTATGATAGTTTCATACCTTAGTAGTTTAATAGTTTTTACCTTAATAAATAATAATTTTGTTTTTCTTTCAGAAAAAAAAGGCAGTAATAATACATGAAATTTAAATGTTATTCGTTTCCTGTTACTCTATAAACTTTATTTTCGACTTATTTATTAAAACGTAATTGTCAAAGCAGTCAAATATCTTAAATAGACTCACGTTTTAGTTTTTCTAATTTTATCGTTTCAGTTTTTCAGATATCATATTGTTATAGAAACAGCAAAATTTAATTGCCTATTAAAAAATTCCTTTTTTATTCAGAAATAAATAATTTTAATATTTTTGCAGATTAAATTTAAAATTAAAATTAAATTGAATTCATCTTTAAAATAATTATTGAATTTTAAATCCATTTTATACTTCAAAAAGTTGTTATGGTTATAAATAAATGTATACCTTTCATATTTGTGTACAGTTATTCTCAGAGTTCTGAATGGTTTATAAAAATGATAAATAAATAAATAAATTAGAAAAATTTAAATAATAATAGTAATAATAACAATTAATCATTGGATATTTAGAATCTAATAAATCATGTTAAAAATACTTAATATTAAATAGAATTATAAAAATATTGTTTGCACTTGAAATTTTTTATAATCAAATTAAACAACAATGAATACACCCAAAAAATTTTCATATTCTAAATTTTTAGTACTTTTATTATTATTAATTAACTTTTATTACTCCTAAATAACCAATAATAAAAGAACATTCTTAAATAATTTTAAAAACCTTAATTATTAAGAAAAATAAAAGGAGTATTGCTTACTGCAGAATTATTTTATAAAAGATTATTACATTATAAAAATATTAACTTTACTAACCAGTACCAAATAAAAATTTAATTTCTTGAATCGTTCCTTTCTTAAAAAAAAGTAGTAATATCTTAGAAAAATATTAGTTATATAGTATGCACATACGTTCTCCAAAAGGAAACAGCTGTTTTCAGTATTATTTTTTGTGTGCTGCCATCTCGTGGTGGATTACTGAAATGATAAATTGTTTGTTTTAAATTTATTTTAAATAACTGGTAGAATTTTATCATTATTTTTAAACATTTTGTTTGTTCCATATAGAAAAAGATATTTAAATTTCTCTGCAAAATATTAATCTAATTAAAGATAAAATAATTTTTTTTTTATTATCAAAATATTCTTTTTATCTTCTTTGTTTTTGTAAATTTAAAAAAAATGAGTAAAAGAATAAATTAACCAGTTTTATTTCTTTCCTTTTATTTTAATTTTATTTTTCATGGGTGTGAGCAATAATTTCAGATTAACATTGTCCAAAATTTAGCTTCTTTGAAATACATTTTAAACAAAAAATTCTGTGTTCTAAATTACAAAAAGCAGTTTTGTGTGGAATTTGTACTAAGTTAATTTAACAGCAGTTAAACTACTGTTTAGTATCTAATATGCAATTTAATATGAGAAAAAAGAATATAATCTTATATACGTTGACTTTTTTTTTTATCATGGATCACTTATTTAAATCGATGAGTTCAATTTTTATAATTGAAATTAGCAATATATTATGACGTAAAATTGAAAATATCGACTGTTAGTTTAATATTATAAAAATAATTTATTTATTTTATTTCTTTTTATATGTTTAATGTAAAAATATTTTCAAAAAATTAAAAAGTAAAGTTTTTTAAAAGTTAATGAATCTGACAATAGATGGCGGCACAATATTATCAGCAAATCTTCCCTTGCCTCCCTTATAACTGAATTGCTTATATTGCTTACTGCGAGTTATTCAAACTGCCATATATTGAATTTTTCAAAAGAAGTGTTATAAAAGAAATAAATTTTGTATAACGACAGCATGATAAAGGGGAATTTTAATTATTTTTTAACTATTGAAAATAGTTAATTGATGATCCTATATGATTATTTTCTTGGTAATTTTAGATTACTCTATTACACTCAAAATCATTTATCTCTAACTTAAGTTAAAATGTAATGTTTTCCTTCTCCTTTTTTTATTTGTAGGTATTAGAAAGAAAGCATATTCAAAACTTATTTTGAATTTATTCAATTTAGAAGAGAAAAACAAGATTTCTCGAAGAAAAAAGAAAAATTCACTATATAATTAATTATTTTTCATTTTTTTTTATTTTATTTTATAAAATTTACTTTAAATAGATTTAATTATTTCTGAAACTTTCAGTATAAATTGAATGTAGAACCAGTTAAAATTTTCATTTCTAATAACGTAAGAAGTTCATAAACAGTTCATAAAAATAGTTTCATAAACAGCATCGGTATATTCATACATTTTGAAAATATCTCTTAGAGATTCACAATTATTTTGCTGTGTTATTTATTTTTAGATAGATGCCAAAGGCTTCTTGAATGATCTCTATTGATTTGATAGGGATATGAATAGGATAAAAAATCATTATAATTTGTAAAAAAAATGTCTCGAATGGTACATTGATGTTCAGACAGAAGATTCTATTTTCATCCAAACATGATAAAGATCATTAAGTACCATTCAAAAGGTTTTGCTCAGAATGAAAGTTGTAAAATAAAGGAAAAGCATCTTTGAAATAATTTATATATTGGTATAACGCATTGAGTTAATATATGAAGTAGTTTACATTAGCGCGAGGGAAAAAATGTTGATCACAAGAAAATTTATATAAAATTTTTTAATAAAATTCACACTAAAAAAATCAAAATTGAAAATTTTTTCAATTCATACCATACACACACACACACATACTGGTGAATATCAAAATAATGGAAACACCTGCGCAAACGTATGATCATGTTTGTCTCCTTCCATCTGCCAGGCATGGAGGTGGTTCTGACATGGCATGGGCAGCCGTGTCTTAGTTTTCTGACAGCCCAATCGAGATAATGAAAGGAAGGATCATTGGGGAAAAGTATAGAGAAGTTTTAGCCTACCAGGTCCATCCTATGATGCAAACTTTGCTTTCTGAAGGAGATGGAATTTTCCAGGATGATAACGCACCCATCCATGCAGCGGGACTTGTCCAATCATGGCTTGATGAACACGATGATTAAATGAAACATTTATCTTGGCCCTCACAGTCCCCCGACTTCAATATCGGGGAACTGTTATGGTATATCTTAGAGCGATTAATCCGGAATCGATATCCATAGACATCTCTGCATTAACTTTCATAATATCTCCATGAATAATGATTCAATATTCCTCTAAACACTATTCAGCATACTGCTTGTATAATTCGAATTCCAGGCGAATCCAAGCTGTATTACATGCCAAAGGCGTGAATATTACGCTATAGTCATATTAGTAAAGGATTCATAATAACTCTATAGGCGGCCTAATGGCCAATTGGCTAGCGCTTTGGCCTTTGGTACCACTAGCTTCAGGTTCGTATCCTCACGGTGGCAGGGTTGTTTGTTAGTGGCTCAGAATCCACATTAAAGTGTAGGTTCCGGTCTAATAAGCCTAATGTGTGCAAAAAAAAAAGACCCTAGTTCGACCAGCTGTAACTCTAGGGTATTTCCATTATTTTGATAGCCACCTGCATATCTCTCTCTCTCTCTCTCTCTCTCTCTCTATATATATATATATATATATATATATATATATATATATATACGCAAGGTTTGCTTGCTTGTGGTTAGTAATGTTACATTAATTACAACATAGTAACGTTATAATTAATTACAACAGAATAATGTTACACTCAGATCTCGATCTCGAGATCTGAGTGTAACATTACTATGTGCAGAGAATATAAGCTTGATATATGAGAAGTTTGAAAGTGGATGGAAATATTAGATTCGTCCTTCAACTTTCAAGGTTATCTGCAGAGTGTGGTATAATGGATATTAAAATTCAAATTTGTATGCATATGGAAATTATTAATGCACAGTCACAAAATAAAAAAATAATTGTAACATCCTTTAAAACTTTCGTAATTATCATCTGAACTTCACAAGAATGGTACAAAGAGAAATAGCTCGAAAGGAACAATTTATGATGTAATGCAGCTTTTTAAACAAGTAATTAACATTGTTAATTAACTACTTTTACCTTAAGGAACCTAAAAAATTTGACACAATTGATTCAGCTTAATAAAATTTGTATAGAATAATTTTTTTGTAAAGTTTTGGAGATATGGGAATTCAAATATTGACTTTCACAATGTTAAATAAATCTTGCACATCATGTACATTATATCATTATTCCCATTATATTATTATTCTAATTATTTAATAACTTTTGTACTAGTCGAAATTTTTTTTCCAAAATTAAAAACATAACTTTTATCAAGTGTTTGGGAATATTTAAAAAATATATTAAATAATAGATACCTTTATGAAAAAACGACGAATTATAACATATTGAAATTTTGAAGCAGTTGACATTCTTGTTTTGTCAACCTCAAATTCATTTGTTAATAAACGGGTCATTTAAAAACCAATGACGATTTTCATTGTTCTTGCATGTCATTGGCTTTGAAAACCTAAAGTGCCTCCATAAAATGACTTTTTATTATGTGGTCTCATAATGCAATTTAACCATTTGTCGCTCACTTAAAAAAGTGAGCAACAAATGCTTTAATTGCATTATGATTCAAGATTTTATGGTCATATGATTCAAGATTTTGTTGACATAAATGATATAATTGCGATAATGTAATGAAAAAGTGCAATTTTTGTTATATAAATAATTTTCATTTTTTAACCTTTACTAACCAAGTAAAATAAAATCATGTGAATTTTTCTTGCTGTTTTCTTGTGTTGTTATTTCTTATCCCACTTGGTAGACAGCAACATGTGGGTCAAATCCAAGAACCCGTATAACCTCAGGGAAGAAGGGAAAGGGGTCAGCTTCTGTTGTGATGGAGCACCAAGCCTGACTTGGTCCTTGACGCTGAAGAAGGAGGGCAGTGCCTTCCTGGAGAACTACCCAGCATTTGCTCAGTGTATGGGATAAAACCCGGAAAACTCCCACCAGGCTGTCCGACTCACGAAGCAAGATACTGCACATCACAAAAGCCATCGAGTCTCCTCGATTCTTTGAAACAAAGAAACTCGATGGCTTTTAGCATGTAAACTCTATGGTAGCGTACAACAACGCCGACGTCACAAAGTATTCAGTTAATGAATAAAATGATTGTTAATTTGGATATTGGTTCGTTACTATATCTTTGAAAGTGATAGAAATTTTGTTACAAAAATTAGTGAGTGTAGTATTTATCAAACGCTGAATCGATTGCGCTAAAATTCTCTATAAGAATTTCAAATTAGCAGTTAATTAAATATGCTAATTAATTTTGTTTTCTCAACTATATTGCCCCATAAGTGCTGTATAGTTTATTTTCGAAACATTTCCAACGATACCACTTATGTTAATATTTGATGATAGTTAAAAAGTTGTTATTGTGGGGAGGGTGGGGGGGAAAGGAGGGGATCGAATGTACCTAACGATGTTGGTTTAGAGGATTTTATATTACTTTTATGCAGAAAGTAATAGTAATATTATATTATAACAACATAATATTATTACTATTATTGATTCTGCAACATAAATGTGATCTAGCATTTTGTAGGAAGACTTATTTACTTTTCAAAAATTGTATATTAATAGCAATTTAATTGTATCAGAAAATGTAATAAAAAGTAAAGTAGTTTGTGTGATATATTTTTGTAATTGATTTATTTTATATATATTTAAATTTATGAAGGAATAGCTGTGTTTCGATGCCATTTGAAAATATTTTAGTAATAAACTTTTAATTGATATCTAATAAGGGTTTTTTTTTTCAGTTGTATTTGCTTCAAACAAAAATATTCTAAAGCTGCAGAAATAGTAATCAGTTTTCTCTAAAACGTAATTAAGATACTCCTTTATTTCACTGTAATTATGTCTTTTATAGAAACATTCGAAACAAGATTGCAAAATTTATAATTGCAATAATGTTATTCAAACAGCTTCTTTTAATAAACAAGAAGGAATATACAATTACCGTAATATCTTGTCTATAACCAGCAGTCATAAATCGCACTATAATTTGTAAAGGATTCACTACCCTTGTTTTTATTGACATACCCTGTACCACAAGTTGTTTGTTTTTATTTTAGTAGTTTAGAAATATTTTTCATCTTTAGATAGCATTTTTCATATCATAACACTATAAAAAACACAATATGAATATAGAAAATATGAAAAATGCAAATAGGAAATAGGATCGACTGAAATGCAAAAAAAGTACTTCCCGGAGATATTTCAAACGATTAAAAACAAATAAATTAAAAATAACATATTTCGAAGTTGAACGCCTAAGAATGAATTTAAGACACGAAGAAAACAAATTTATTCAAATTTGGGAATTATCTGAATATGAATGGAACAAATTTAGATATTCATCTCAAACTATCATCCTAATCACTATTTATCTTAGGATGCATAACAGTTTTTACCGATTTCTCTTTATGATAGTATGTTTAGTTGTTATTACAGTTACTTTGTTGTAGGCCTTTTGTTATTCATTAACATACTTCTGCATACAGTGCACGTTTCATTCTGCACCATTTCATAAAAGTAGGAGTATTTTCCATCACTTATAGCTCCCACGAGTTCATCAGTTTTTTTTTTTAAATAAAAATTTATTATAAGATGGAGAGGTTGCAATGTTTTGATGAAGCCTCCCGCTACTAATTTTATTTCCTCCCAATCTTTCGAAATAGCAAAGGATGACATCAACATATAAGAAGCGTTTATGATCTGCAAATTCCACATTTACCTAAATTGCTGTACGACAATTTATTTTAATGTTTACATAAGTATATTTTCCATATGAAGTAATCGGACATCACCTATAAAACAAAAAATAATTTGTTAAATAATGTTAACTCTTAAGATTGTCTGAATCTAAATGCTTCTTACATTGCACCAAAAAAATGAAAAAACGACTGTAAAAATAGGATAAATTTGTACATATTCCTTAATGAATCTGTATGTGCATCATTGGGCGCGGTCAGTACTTGGGTGGGTGACCACCTGGGAACACTGCGTGCCGTTGGCAAATTTGGGACCTGAATGGCCGAGTGTTTAGCGCTCTGGCGCTCGGTGTCACAGGTTTCGGGTTCGAATCCCGGCGGCGCCATGGATGTTTGTAGTGGTTCGGAATCCACTTTAAGCCGTAGGTCCCGGTCTTCTATGACTGTAAGAGCGTCACGAAGCAAAAGTCAGGCTTCTACCTACGGGGTGCTCCATCACAACAGAAGCTGCTTCCTTCCCCTTCAATCATGAGTCCATATGGGCTCGTGGGCTTGGCCAGCCAAGTGGGATAAGAAACAACAACAACAAACATCTGTATGTTAATGGAGTGTATGTTGAATTGTTCCGTATTAGGCAACCTTCTAGCAATATATACCCAGCAAGTAATATTGCTGAAGGATTCTTTAAAAAATTCAATTTAACTTGTTGTTATCCACAAGACTCTTGTGGATAACTGGAAGTGCTAACTCTTGTGGTAATTTCTTGTTCATATTATTTCGTTTATATGACACATGGAATCCCCTGCGAGTAAAATACTTAGTTTAAAGTTAGCTTTATCTAAACACTATTACACAACTTCTTCTCAGCAATTTTTAGCCCTCCATTGTACCACTCTGAAGAAGAATATTCATTCCACTTCATAAATGGTAACACTCAGCCGGCTTATCATTAAAGTGTTCTAAGCCTATTTTGTACCCCTTTAACAAAGCTTTGTATCGTATCTTGAATGATGGAACTCCAAAACTAAATTCTACCTAATATAGCACCCAACAACATAATTTTTTTTCTAATTCAGGCCATAATGGACTGCGATGTCAGCAAATCTGTAATTTTCCTCTATAATCTTTTAAGTTTATTTTTCCCCTCCAAAGACTCAATTTCGAATATTCAATTCCAGCTTCCCAACATGTTTTGCGTTACTGAAATTTTGAGTTTACACTTTTTTTGTAGTATTTTGAATGCTCAAAAGAAAAGAAAAGAAAAAAAAAAAAACGAATGAAATTTCACAGCTATACATAAGACAAAGTGATATTAAAGTGAGTAAAAAAAATAGGCAGTGGAAGTGAAATTTACAACTTTACTATGTATAACTAGATAAAATTAAGTTGATAAATAGTGATCTCCAAGGTAAGTAATAGATTATAGTAGATTGAACAGCCATTAATAATAGATTATCATATAACTGTGGCGCCATCTATTATTGTCAAATGAAAACATTTTCAAAACATATTTTTAAAAGTGAATTATACTGATTATTATTATTTTTTGTTTTTTCCGTTGGACTCATTCATCTCATCGACAAATGATAACTGCAACGATATTGACTTTCGAAATGATGTTTGATTTTTAGGTATAATTGTACCGTATTTAAGTGATGTGTAAGAGAAAATCAGGTAAACTCCCCAGACAAACTGATTGCTGGATAACGATTATTTTCGGGGAAAAAAAAATCAAAATTTTTAGGGTTTACTTTTCGGGGGCTATTAAGTATGAAATTATGGTAATACATTTTAAGCTACATAAATTAAAATATTAATATAATTCAATAACTTCATAATAGTTAAAAATTAAATGTATTAAAATAAGATAAATATTTAAACATGATTAAAGTAATTTAACATTTAAGCCTCCCAAAATTTGTGTAGTGCTAAGTTACAAATTAAACTAGCTGAATTATTTGAATTAATAAGTTTCCAATGTGTGTGTGTGTTTTATTTATTAATTATTTTTTTTAAAGAGTGACATTTGCTTATGAATGCATGTATTGAATGTACAATGTATTGAAGCATGTGTATGTCCTCTAATTTTCAGTCATTTCAAGACATAATTCTAGATTTTTTCAGCTATACTCTATTCAGCTTTTTGTACAGCTTAAAATTAATTTTTTAATTTTTTTCTAGAAAATTTAAGCATAAACATTATAAACAGCAAATTATTGTTAAGCATAAGCAACAATATACAATAATAATTTAATAACATTACAATTTATACATCTATTTTTGATTTATAAATAATAATAATAAATTTAAATAACTTAACTTTGTAATAAATATTTATAATAAATTTATTAAATATTTACAAGATTCAAATAAATTATTTGTTTAACTTTGTAATTCATTTTATTCATTTAATTAATGAAGTAATTAATAAAAATAAAATGGTGCTCTTATATAATTTAAAAAAATCACTATGCATTTTAAGTTGCTTGAATTAATTATTGGCTATAATAAATGTTTTCACATATAATCAATTTTGTAGTTAATTTTACTGGTGATGTAACTTATTTTTCAATTTATTTATCAATCTGTTGATGAAAATAATAGGTATTAATTAAGGGCTTTTAAATATAAAGTCATTTATGAATGTAAATTTAATAGTTCAGTTTAAGAAGTTTCATTTTATTTAAGCTTCGTCTTAGCAAAAAATATCAGGAAAGTTGATTGAAAAAATTATGTTTAAATTATGAACTGGAATTTATATTTCAAAGTTGTAAATGTTTGTAAAAAAGGTATTTTATCCTACATTACATTGCAACATTCGACATTCATTTAATTACAACGTAATTTCAACTATTGTATTTCTTTCTAATTTATGAAATTTAAAAGCTTATTTATTTGGAATATAGATGACGCCACAATATATCGAAAGCAATCGAGTTTTGTTTTCATATAAAAATTGATTACTGAAAATAACTGTTATAATATATTTATTTGCATACAAGAAGTCCCATTAAATAAAGATTTCTACTGAAACATAATGAAATTCTATAAATGAAACACAAAGCTCGTTATTCGACTTATTTTTGTACAAATTATTATAAAATGCCAAAACATATTTAATTAAATTTTTTCATTTATTTCAACTATTCCTAAGTTTTTTCTTTTCTCTTTTTATTTCTAAAATTGTTGTTGAATATTTAAATACACAATAATTTTTCAGAAAGTATTATTTGCTAAATAAATGCCATAAGCAATTAAAATATAACATATTAATAATAAATAAGATCAAATCGTAAAACTCAGACTTATTTAATTCTAGAAAAGCAGAAGAAGAAGTTCATTATTACATAAAAAAATATCCATGTTAGATAATAAAGGTTTAATTTAGTTATAATATTTGAAAAATAATTATCGTATTCTTTGTATTTTTAAAATATTGAAAAATCCAGGCAAATAATTTTTTAATGAATTTGGCAATATTTAATAAAATTATTTCATAATCTCTTATCTTCAATTGTAATTAATTTTATATTTCTGCTTTAAATTTAGTAATTATAAATACATTTTAAAACGCAGCAATTTAAAGCTAGAAATTTAATTTGCTGTACATAATTATATAATACATTAAAAAGTTAAAAGTTTGACAACAGATGGCAGCACAGACAATTATTTAAAAAATTTACTAGAAAATAACAATTTAGGCAACAATAATTAAACATATTTCAATGAAATATTTTTTTGTTTTTTATTTTTATGTAAAGATTTACATTTAGTTTGTTTACATACAACAAATTATTGCATAAATCAAAATGATATTTTCTAAAAAGATAAAATATTTCAATGAAACTTGTTTGAATTCATATTACTCGAAGAATCTTATTTGATGAACTAAAGAATCTTTATCTTATGTAGAGAGAAATGTATGAAAAATGATGCATTAAAATTATAAACGAAAACATTTAATGAAAAATTTGAAAATTCTAAATTATATCATTAAATGTTTATTGAAACTTTTACATCGAAATTGCAATGAGAAAACGAAAACTTTTACATTTTTATTGCAACGGTTTCATAAGCATGATGTTTATAATTTAATGCAAAAAATCCCAAACAAGCAAATAAAAACAAAGAAATGATTAAAAAAACTACACTGAAAAAAATGCCGGAAAATGTTATATAATTTAATATATAATAACTTCCTTTTTTTTCTGCCGATTTCTATATTAAAAAATTATTTTCTTTTAATGTTTAAAAATATATTTTAATATTTTCTGCAAATTTAATAAGCATAACAATAATAATAAAAACAACAAAGGAAATAATTTAAGGCAATTATAAAAACTGGTTAAGTAGAAATACGCAACTAAAAAGAAAAACAATCTTGTGGCGCCATCTATTGAGCAGAAAAAATATTTTTCTTCATGAAGAAAGTATATATAATTACGGAAGTTTATCATGATAAGATAGCAATTAAAATGTTAAAATATATTAAAGCTGAGTGATAAAATTTGCATTTATAAAAATTGTTAATTACTGGTAATATGCATTGCTGAAAAAAAATCATTATTTTTTTCTCTTATTAAATTTCTCACTTTTTTTTTTTTTTTAATAAAAAATTAAAAAACCATTCTAATAGATTTCCAAAAATTTCAAAAATATCTTTCAAGTTTCAAAATTAAGTGACAAACATTTTCTAATTGAAGCATATTTAAATATCGAAGTCATTATTTTAATTTTTTTTCCGTCTACGCAGAAAAAGGTATAGTTTGCTTTTTTACATATAGAAAGTTATCGTAAAGAAACAACATTTACAGTGATTAAAAAGTTAAAGGAATTTTTTTTTTTCATTTAAATTATTTATTATTTCATTATTTATTTGGATTCATCTTTTTAATGAATTCCTGAAAAATGAACATATTAACAGCCTAGATCTCTAGACCTAAACCTTATAAAATATGTCTAAATTATTTTAAGAGGGCCATTCCACTTCCGAGAAATATTCAAACCCTGAAAACAGCGTTGTAAGGGAAGTAGGATTCATTTAATCAGAGCCATAAGCAGTCTCATGACAGCTGTACAAATGTAAAAGAGGATTATATTTCCTATTATCTTGTTTTTAAATATGATATTGTAAGCTCTGTTTTATAACATCTGGCATCGAAGAATCACACGCACAATCTTGCCTGCATACCATAAATATTGAGTAATTTCATTTCATTATATCGACTTACGTCTCAATCTTATTTCATTACAATCTGATCAATAGTTGTAGAGAAAATCCCTAAAAAAGAAAATTTCTTTAATTTTAAATACCACTGCATTTAAGTCCTTTCAATGCAAGAACAAATCATTCTTAAAATGAATTACTTTCAAAATTTCATGAAATTCATTATCCATAAGTTTTGAAAAAGGAGATTTTTTTTTTCAAAAGAAGAAATATTTATAGGAAGAAAGTCAAAATATTTTTAATAGCTTCACAGATCCACTAATATTAGCTGCAATATCACTTTTCATTAGAAAAAACGTGCAAGCATATAAACGCAAGTAGTAAATCCTGCACGAATCGGTGTGAGATAAACCAAATTGATTGCTTATGTTTACTATCGTAATGTGATGTACTTGTTGACCTCCAACTGACAACCCTTTATCAACTTTATTGCTACTCATCAAACCAGTTCCCTTTCCCACCGACACAAGCCACCTTTTTAACCCAAAATTCATACATAGATTCTGCATGTTCATGATAGGTCTATCTTGTAGTTTGTGTTAAATAAATTTTTATAAATAAAAATAATATGAGTATTAGTAACAAATTTTTCTAAGCAAAAAGCTTCTTAAGAATTATTTAGCGTGTAATAATTTTTTATACCTATTTAATTATTATGTAATTGAAATCAATGCATGAAATAATTTTAGTACTTTTAAATAACTTTTCCTGCTGTATAAATCTCTCTTATTTATTAGATGTAGTCATACTGAAAAACAGATTAATTTTAATTTTTGATTCCTGCATTAGATAATCCTCTCCTATGTATTTAAACACGAAAGAATGTATTAAAGCACATAGTCTGTATGTATTGAAGCACATAATCTGTATATTAAAGAAAGAAATTTCTGTCACTATTTAATTATTTTATCAATATCTTTTTTATTTATTTCTTTACACATCGGGGATTAACATGTTCTTCTTATGCATGTTATGTGCAGTCTATCAGCACCAGGGGGATATTTAGGGGCAATTGCTCTAAATTGGCCCATGCTGTTGCTGTTACCTATGTCTTTATTATAACTCAATCCATATAAATTTGGCTACTCACCGTAGAAACAAAAAGATCATATAAAAAAATCAAAAATGCAAAGTGACAAGACCATACATTTTAAACAAAAACGACCAAAAGACAATAAAAACAGCTAAAACAAGTTAAATGTTCTAAATAAAAATTTTAAAAAACTAGAAGCAGCCTAATAAAAGTGTGTTCAGGTCATGTTTTCTCTGGTCCTCTAGTATAGAGTACACAAACTATCATTCTGTTCTATTAAAGAGTCCAATTACGAGCAAACAAGTAGGTGGACCTTATTCATTTTCTCTGTCTTACATGAAACACCTACTACTGTGCCCAAACAGTAAGAACAATCTTCAATTTAAAATTCCCGGGGCTTATGGCATTTCAATTTTTCTTTCTTTTTAAGGTTGCTGGCACTGTCCTTGATATCTGTGAAATTTGACGTCAAAATATTCATTAGTGCTTGAGTTATACTTGCCTTTGTGAGACGCTAAAACTGATTCCGCTGATTTTTGAAATGTCTGAATTAATTGAGCAAAGAACTTGCATTAAGTTTTGTTTACGAGAAACGTATAGAATGTTTCAGAAGGCATTCGGTGAGCATTCTTATATTGAAAGTAAATGTTTAGTAGTGGTATAAATAGTTCAAAGAAGGCAGTGAACGCGTTGAAGACGAAGAGCCCTCTGGTCGACCATCAACCGACGAAGCTCACATCCAAAAAATTAAAGATTTGGTGCTTGCAAATCGTCGATTTACAATTAGAGAGCCTGCTGATAATGTTGGAATTTCAAAATTCCATTTTAAAAGATGTTTTTGTCAAACGCGTCAAATCTCGATTGCTACCTAAAACACTGAATGCGCCAGCTCACACTGCATTGATTACTCGTGACTTTTTTGACAAAAATGAAACCGATATCGTTCCACAACCACCGTAATCACACTGTGCGACTTCTCACTATTCCCTAAACGCAAAAGGCCCTCTTGGGACACCGTTTTGAGTCGATTGAAGAGATTCAACGTGAATCGCCGCGCGCTTTGCAGGCCGTCCCTGCTGATGAATATTTAACATGCATTGAGGATTGGAAAAAAAAAGTTGGCGTAAGTGCATTGTGTCCGGAGGGGATTACTTTGAAGGCGATGAAATAAATTTGGAAGAATAAATAAAGGGTTTTTGAAAAAAAATAGCTGGTCTTACTTTTTGGGTACAATATACTATTGTGCCCAAAAAGTAAGATTCCCTATTTTGGCCAGATGGCCTAATAGGGAATCTGGCTACTACTTCTGGCTATTCCCTATCCAGGTAGTCGTGCTCTGTTCTTAATCTAAAATTGGCAACAGCCATGATAATGTCATGACAGATTTTTCCTTTGGTATTAGATAATAATTCAGTATTATACGATGATTTCATTTTGTCCCGTACAGTTCTTCTAAAAGAGTCAAGAGGAATAGAACACTGTCCAGGAACTTTTTCTGTACATATTTTTGCCAGAAGACCTGTCCTTTCGTTTCTATCAATTCCAACATGGGATAGAATCCACTGGGAAATGATGTATTTACCATTTTCATTAAGGAAATTTATATCTTGTTTTATTTTGGTTCTTCTGTGATGTTTGCCTCTAGGATTACCAGGAAATCAACGTCCCTCTCTACAATAATCTGTTTTAATTTCTCGAAATGTAGCGCCAGACAAGCCACCAGCATTCCACTGTAGTATATTCAATTTACAATTCGGTTGACGCACAGTCATTTTTGAAGCAAGTAGCATAGCCTCTAGTTGCTACTGTTTTAGCATCATCCAGAAGGCACGTGTGACTTGAGGATGTCACGGATGCGAGTACCTCCTCGTGAATGTCGTATGTTAGAAAAACTGCACAGCTCCCAACAGAGAATCCAAACTTCGTCATAAAATTCTTACACACACTGTTATTATTGTCGTAAAGTATACTTATTCCAAAAAAAGAAATAACTGTAACATATGACTCCAGGGGATTATTATTGGCGTTACCCTGCTGCTAATTGTAGCTTTAACATAGGGCCTCAAGTATAACTTACTTTCTAACTGTAAGTATTTTTGAAATACGATAATTTTAACTAACGAAGGTAATTTAATCGGAGGCCTGATGGCCGATTGGCTGGCTCTCTGGTGCTCGGTGTCACAATTATCGGGTTTGGATCCCTGCGGCGCTATGGATATTTGTAGGGGTTCGGATTCAACTTTAAATCAAACGTTTCTGTATAATATGGCCGTAGAATGTTGGATGTAGGGCTAACAATCCCAACAACATGGGATGTTGCGCCATTGATGATGATGATGATGATGATGATGATGATGAGATTTTGATTACAATTTAACAAAATGCATAGATAACTCCGTTTAAATATATTTCAAGAGTTTTAATGTAATTTAATTTAGTTGGATGATATTAACTGAAATAGAGCTATTACTACCCCACACCATATCACTGTGCCTATAGTTGAAATGCCCCTTTACAGTTTGAGTATGATGTAAGTGAAGTTGTGAGGACACATAATGAAAGAGGAGGGTAGGGGGAAAGTAAAGGAAAGTGAAAAAAAAAGGGAGAAGGAATGGAATGTAGTCACTTCAGTTATCTGACTTTAGCAAAAATATAAGAGACTTGAGGGGTAAAAGAAACTACGAGGTATACGAGTAAATGAAAAGAAGAGAAATTTTAGAAAAGAAAGGGAATTTTTCACAGAATTACTTTTGGCCTGAACAATGAAGGTATTATTTTATAATAAACAGTAGAAATAAATTTCATAAAGAACCTTATTAGGTATTAAAGAATCCAGAAACAATATCGGAAAAAAATTTAAATGCGAGAATAGATAGAAATACAATATTTACTGTAAGCATAGTTTGGAAAAATTTATAATATGTTAAAGTACAACACACACAAAACAGAAGGAATATTCGGGTTACAAAACAATTAAAATACATAAAAAGAATAATCAGAAAAAGGAATAAATTAAGTCTTAGAATTAGAGGAGACATAAATTAATATTTTCATTAATCTTTCTCGAATAGGTAATATATAAGAAACTAAATTTAAATGTGATTCCATCAAAAAAAATACTTACAATATTTGGACAAATTTAAAATTAGATTTTTTCGGAGAGATATTAGTTTGTGAGAGAACGTTTGCTGTATTCTGAAAATGGATATTTATAGATTTTAAATATTTAACTATTTTCACTTCTATTTTTACCACATATATATTTTTCTATAAAATGAATATGTGTATTCATTCTATAGAAAATAATATTTAAATATATATAATATGATTATATTTAAAATAAGCCCAAAAATCTGTGTGGTCTCATGGAAGGAAGTGAACTGGGGCAGCTTCTTTTGTGATGGAGCACACTTAAGTGGAAATCTGACTTGGCTCCGTAACGCTGAAGAAGGAGGGCGGTGAGTTTCAGAAAGACTTTTAGTGGGAACTATCCCGCATTTGCGTATCGCAGGGGAAAAACACGAAAAACTCCAACCAGATAGACTGACTAACGAGGCAAGATACTGATTATCCCAAAAGCCATCGAGGCTCCTCGTTATTTCAAGCAGCGTCTATAACAATGCTGCCAACGGATTAAACCTCAGCCCTAATGTCCACCAGCGCCGTACTGAGCCACGAGTCGGGCATATATGTTTGGCAATATACACAGTCCAGTCACATTACTGTGACCTCCTGCCAAAAGCCAGAATAACCACCTTTGGCAGAGCAGAAAGCTGCGAGACGTGCAGGAAGAGAGTCAATTAGGTTTCTGAAGGTGTTCACTGGGATGTTGGGCCATGCCGACTACAGTGCCGTGGACAGCTGCGCTAGATTACGCTGTTGAGGATCCATGGAGCGAACAACCCGATCGAGGTGGTCCCACAGATTCTCGATTGGGCTTAAATCCGGTGAGTTTGCTGGCCAGGGGAGTACGGTAAACCCCTCATGGTGCTCTTCGAACCACGCACATACACTGCGAGCTGTATGACACCTCGCATTATGCCGCTGGTAGATGCCATCATTCTGACGAAAAATAATTCGCATGTAGGGGTGGACATGGGCCGCAAGGACAGATGCGTACTTATGCTGATCCATCGTGCCTTCCATAATGATGAGTGCATCCAGTGAATGCCAGGAAAACATTCCCCAAACCATAATGCTCCCTTCTCCAGCTTGGATCCTTCCGGCAATTGTTGCAGGGTGTTTGTTTTCATACGTTTCACGCCGTATACGCCAACGTCCATCTGTCCGATGGAGCATAAAAAGTGATTCATCGGAAAAAGCCACCTGTCGCCACTCTGTGGACGTCCAGTTTCGGTACTGGCGTGCAAATTCCAGCCTTCGTCGCCGATGAACAGCAGTCAGCATAGGTGCATTAACCAGGCGTCTGTTGCGGAGACCCATGCGCCGCAACGCTCGCTGAACAGTTATTAAGGATACACTCTTGGCAGCCCCTTGGTTCATCTGGGCGGTCAGTTGCTCAACACTTGCACGTCTATTCGCCCGAACGAATCTCCGTAGCCTTCGTTCGTCTCTGTCATCTATAGCCCGTGGTGCACCACATGTGCCACGAAGCTGATTTTGGATAGCGCCATTGTTTCATACACGGTATGCATTTACCACGGCGGCACGCGAACAGTTCACAAAATTAGTCGTTTCCGAAATGCTTCCACCTTTGGCCCGAAAGCCAATAATCATGCCCTTTCGGACTTCGGATAAATCGTTACGTTTCTGCATTACGCCAACGATTAAAATGTTTTCCGATGCCCTAGGACATCCTTTATATGCACTCCATTGCAATGTGCTACCACCTGCCTTTTGTGATTGGTTATTTCATGTTGACGTTGAAAGTAAGTGGTGGTCACATTAATGTGACTGGACTGTGTATATATATGTGTGTGTATGTGTGTGCGTGCGCTCATATGTGTGCGTGCGCGCATATGTGTGCGTGCGCGCATATGTGTGCGTGTGTGTATATATGTGAATATATAGTTAATATTAGAGGACAATATATTATAATTAAATAAAATAAATTTTACGTAAAAGAAAGAAACACCGTTTTTTAATTTATTTATTCAAAAATAAATATAAATTCCTTCATTTCAATTTAAAAAATATATTTTGATTCATTTCGTCTTACAATTTAACTTACATTTATAATTATGATACACTTTTAATAACATAAATAGTTCACATTTATAAATTTTCATTATTTTATGTATCTTATTATTTTACATTTCATTATTTATTTTATTTTATTTAAATATCATATCACTATCTATGATATAAGTCCTTTATATTTGTAAATATTTACATTTCATTTTTAGTTTATAGATATATGATTGAGAAGCAACGAACTTACACTTTCGAACAACACTTTACAAACTATAATACAAAAGCAGATATTTTCTAAATTTTAAAAATCTTTGATTTTCTAAGCATTTGATATTTCTTATTTCTTTATTTAAAACGACTTATAAGCATTTTTTTAATAAAGGCCAATATAAAATACCATGTTTTAATTTGATAAAAGAATAAAACAGAACTCCATTTGTGTAAAGAATTAGTGCAACTCATTTCGATAAATCAATAAACATTCATGAAATAATTAATTTTTTTTCTCACCTCACTTCTCCAATTGTGTAAAACTAATAAGAATCCGAGAACAACACTTTATGAAGAGAGACGCAACAATCCTCGATATACCTTACACCAGGAAGGAGCGAGTTGTCACATCCTGGATATAAATACATAACATTTCGCGGGCTTCCTCATAAAGAGCCTCCATTGAAAGTAGTCTGGGCGAGAGCATCTAATGACAAAGGGAAAAGGTGCAATTCTGCGCCGATTGGGCCGCATCATTGTGGAGGGAAGGGGTACAATTGCTCGGGCACTTTGGGGTCTTCGCTTTCTCTTTACAGACGACCATTCTCTTCCGTTTTAGCAGTCATTAGGCGGGATGAAAGGGTTGGCCCGCACCACAGGCTATAGATGATTTTATTGGGCAAAACAGTTTTTGGGTTGTCTTCTTTTTGTGTTATTTGAAGAAAAATATAAAAGGATGCGTTGCTTAAAGTTTTTGATTTGCATCCCACCTCTTTAAAAAAGATAACAAATAACCATAATAATCACAAATCATGCTAGTGTTATTATGTATAATAATACTATTGTTTTATACCATTACAAATAATATTAATACTATTGTTTTATAATTATAAATAACCATTTTATACCATTTATACTATTGGTACAATGCCATAATACTAATATATCAATAACAATAACATGATAATAAGAACAATACCATAACAAGAATAGCACGATAACAATAAAAATATCATAACAAAAACAATAACTTGATAACAGTAACAATAACACAACAATAACAATATCATAATAGTAACAATAATATGACAACAACAATACCATAATAACAATAACAATACAAATACAATAACAATAAAAATGATAAAAATTTTAATGAAATTAAATATTTTAACAAAACTAATTAACATTTTTTAAAATATTTTATTTTAATTTACATAAATCATTTCAGCTTTTTTTTTTATTGTTTAAGTAATTTTTGATTTAATTTTTTTGCATTTACAATTTAAGTTAACATATTTTTCCCTAAAATATAAAAGAACTAATTAAAATTACTTAAATTAAACAAGATTACTAATACAAAATAAGATTACTTTAATGGTAATAACAGTATATAAATAGTGTAACAGCAACCGCATAACAGTACAACAGCACAGCTATAAAAGATGAATGATTTTATTGGGCCAAACCTTCTTTTTGTGTTACTTGAAGAAAAATTTAGATGGATGTATTGCCTAGAGTTCTTGATTTGTATTTCATTTTTTAAAAAGATTTAAAAAAAATTTTTTTTGGATGGACAGGTTAAGTTATGTTTTTTGATAAATGGCAGCTGAGTCCAGATTCTGGATTTTTCTTCATTTAAATATTTTTAAACATACTTTTTGGATGGATAAGTTAAATTATGCGGGTGTGCAGAAGATTTACCTCCCCTTGGTGCACCTGGTAACACTTTTTAGTGGCTAAAAGATCTGCAACATGGCATTATTGTTAGATTAATGAACTACCTTTCAGCAGGTTTTGTTTTTTTTCGTTAAGTTATAACTTTCTAAAAAAAAGTTAAGTTATGCTTTTTGATAAATGGCAGATGTGTCCCCATTCTGGAGTTCTTAAATTTCCTAAGCCTAAAAGGAGAAAAATGTGTCAATAAATATTATATTTTTACTTGAAATATTTTCCTTCATAACTCTTAAATTATTTTAAATACATTTTACTTATTCTACAATACTTAATTGTACATTAATTATTAATTGAATGCTTCTCAATTTTGCAGAGTTTTCTTCTAAAATGCGTAAATCAATGTGTGCCTATTTCATTAAATATATATTTTTTCATTACATTAACGTGTGATATGTTTTATTCGGAAAATGTACATTCTTTTAATAAAATTTTCCTTAAATAAAATTCAAAACGATTTTTTAAAATTTAATTTTTAAGATTGCGTTACATTGTGTTTCATTATATGTTAGATGAAGATTGTATGTCATTTTATGATAAGTGCCTGTAGTTAATATATAAAAGCATTTTGGTTGATTTGGTTTGTCGCTCAACGGTCAGTGTTTACACACTTAAGGATAATTAGACCGGCACCTGCAGTTTAATGTGGATTCCGAACCACTCACAAACATCCATGCCATCGCTAGGATTCGAACCTGAAGCCGGTGGTACCAAAGGCCAGAGCCCTAGACAATTCGCCAACAGGCCGCTAAAAGTATTTTGAAGAATTGAGCCTTTTGGGGGCATTTTTGAAGAATCACAAAACATTTAATCTTTGAAGAAGAAACGATTAGTTTTAATACTAACTATAATATAGTAATGAAAATATTTATTATTTTCTTGCTTCTTTGTTAAAAATGTGTTAGTTTTAAAAATCAATGCAACTTGAAATATTCATATGAAACAAATTGTCTTCAAACTAATTTTTATCTTCTTATAAGAAACATTTAAAGCAAAAATTATTCACTAAATATTAAAAAAATAATAACATTTTTCTTAATTGAAAATGTTTTAATTACTTTTATTGGATAACGTTTAAGAAATATTAATATTTTCTTTAAAATATTTAATTTCAATTTGCCTATTATTTTTTAATGGTCAGTACACTTCTCATTACAAATCAATCAATCCTTAATAAGGAATGTTAAAATCTATATTCATGCTTACAGAAAAGTTGAAATGATTCGTTAAATCTATTTCAAACTAAAAGCGGGGTTAATAAATAGATTTTAGATTATTTCGAATTTTATTTATTAGTACAACTGTAAGAATGAGTACGATTTTAATATTCCTCATTAAGGAATTTTGAGATTTATTTATATTATATCTCAATAAAATGATAAGAAAAAAAAAACAGACATGATTAATATTTTCTAGTATTTCAGAATTATATCTAATACGTAATAACGATTTCAAAATGTATCGAACGTGAAAACAGTAGTATTAAGTATTAAAAAAGTAGTATTTATTTAGTTAGTATTTTAGTATTTATAGTTGTATAGAAAGTATCCTTCTGTTTGTAGATGACTTTTGAAGTATATTTTGGATGCATTACTAGTAGGGATACTAGGTTCACTTTGAAATACGTTACTATTAGGAAAAAAATAGAAAACAAATCGACCAGTTTTTAACTAATTCTGTATTCAAAACATATCGAAAATTGCATCAATTTTATCATATTAAAAAAATCCTCATAGTGAGTCATAATCAATAATCAATATTTGCAGTTATATAGAAATAACCCTTCTGCTTGTAGATGATATTTTAAGTAAATTTTAGATACAATACTAATAGGAAAACTAGATTCACTATTTTGAAATACATTACTATTAGAAAAAAAAAAAAAAACAAATCAACCAATTTTTAATCAATTCTGTAATGTTATTAAAATTTAAATTTCACATATTAGAATATTGAAATAAAAAATACATTCATACATTTTAAATGTCTGATAACAAGAATGCCTTCTTAATAATAAAAATAAATAATTAATTAATGGCATTTGTTCTGGACCTTTTTTATATGGCATCGTTTTTATTCTTTGCCCCATCGTTTTCGCTCTTAGAAGATTATCCTCTTAATGAAAGGGTCTTTAACTTGCCATAGGATCACCAACTTGCTTCGGCAAAATAAATGAAGCACACGGCTAAAAAAAAAAGCAGTAAAATAGTTTATTTTCGAAAACATTTATTTTCTAACTATATTATATTAATAATGTTTTCAACATTATAAAAAATAATATAACAAATATAGATATAATAAAACAATATAGATATTAACAAATTGTTAATTTGTTAGAGATAAAAATTTAAAACAAACATGTTGTTGTCGTATCCCTCATAGAAGAAGGGTAGAGAGGGGAGCAGCTTCTGTTTTTGATGGAGCATCCGTCGGCAGAAGACTGATTTGGCTCCATGTCACTGAAAAAGGAGGGCAGTGCTTTCCGCGAGGACTTTTATGGGGAAATACTTCGCAGTTTGGTATCGTATGGGAAAAAACCCGGAAAACTCCCACCACGTAGTCCGACTCACGAGGCAAGATGTTGAACCTCACAAACGTCATCGAGTTTCCTCGTTTTTTAAAATAGAGTCTACAACAAAGCCGCCAGTGGCATGAACCTCCGCCCTAATGCTCACCAGCGGCACACATTGCCACAGAGCTATGAGTCAGATGAAACAAGCATTACAAATAGAAAATATAATAAAGATCTTTTATTTATTTAATTTTTTTACCAGCTGCACTAAAAAAATATTTTTCAGAGCCTCTTCCCCCCCCCCCCCCCCGAAAAAAAAAACAGTCATCTCTTCGTCATAAATCGACATAAAGAGTTCTGATATCATTGTCTTATCGATTCATTTAGTTATCGTAAATGATAAACAACATTTGAGTGGCTTAAATAATTAGTTTATCGGAAAACAAGTTTAATGTGTTCAACAGCGTTATCTTGGGGAAAGTAACAGCAGAGAATAATTAACTGTTTGCCCACTTGAAAAAGAATTGTTGTCTACTTTTTTTTTCCCATTTAAACTCGTTCGAGGGAGAAATCATTTGTTTTAATTGGTTGGGCATCATGTGCTTCTCTTGCTCAAAGAGAAGAAAGGGGTTATTCAACTTTGGAGAGGACTTTCAGAGGAATTTGCCTCGCTTTTAGGTGTCGTATGGGGAAAATCCATAAAATTCCTATCATTCCCGTTGACTGACGATGTTGGATTCTTATATAAGCTATTACAATCGCTCTAGAAGCGATCGCTCGTTTCGACAGTGAAAGTTGCAACACACACCAACAATAAATTACATACAATTTGCAATCGTTACACAATCAGAAAAATACTTTTTTTGCAATTTAAGATACTACTGTGCCAAAAAAGTAAGACCAGTTTTCAATTTAAATTTCCCGGGCATATGATATTTAATTTTTTTTTAATATTTTTTTTTTAAGATTGCTGGCCCTATCCTTGACATCAGTGCGAAATTTGACGACACAATATTTATTAGTGTTTGAGCTACGCTTGGTTTCGTGAAACGCTTAAACTAATTCCTGCGATTTTTAAAATGTCCGAATTAATTGAGCAAAGAACTCGCATTCAATTTTGTTTGCGGAAATTGCAGAAGGCATTCAGAATTATGTTGCAGAAGGCATTCGGTGAACATTCTTACATCGGAAAGAAGTGTTTAGAAGTGGTAAAAACAGTTCAAAGAAGGCAGAGAAGGCATTTAGATGCATTTCAGTTACATGGAAAAAAATACACATTAAATCTTGAAAAATAATTTTATTCATTAATTAAGTCATAAAATTTAAATTCCTGACAAAATAATAATATTATTATAATTATAGTTATTTAATTATATTTAGCAATTCATTATTATTATTATTTATTTTATTAAATTTTTTATAATTATTATTTATTAATTACTTTAATAAATCACAAATGATTTTTTATTATTATATCACTGTTTATACGTATGAACTTGTTCATCTTAAATTTTACTAACATCAGAATTTTTTATAAGTATTAATGATACCTGACACACAATATTTTTTTTCTCATTAATCTCAAGTCATCTCACTTCATTGAAAAAAAAGATTTATTTGAAAAAAAAAATATTAATTGATAAAAACTTCAGCTCTGACATAGTTTATAAAATAATTAACATTTCTTTTATTATTTGTATTAATTATTATTTTTATTTACTTTATTAAAATTTGTACAGAAATAATATTAAAATGTTATTTTCCCATTATTTTTAAATAGTATAGCATAACATTTATATGTATTTAAAAAATAATTAAAAAATACTCCCGTTATATAATTAACACGAAAAAAAAAGATACATTAAATCTTGAAAAATAATTTTATTTAATTAATTCATATAAAACTTCAGTTCCTGACATATTAATATTATTATTGTAATTAATAATATTATTATTGTAATTAATAGTATTATTATTATAATTAACATTATTTTATTATATTTAACATTCATTATTGTTATTAATTATTATTATTATTCATTTTATTAAACAATTTTAAAATTAGTATCCATTAATTATTTTAATAACATTAATTAAAAAAATCACAAATGCTTTTTTTTTATTATAACACTGTTCAAACATATGAACTAGTTCATTTCAAATTTTACTAACATCGGAATTTTATAAGAATTATTGATACCTGCTACTCATTATTTTTTTTCTCATTAATCTCAAGTCTCACATTAAAAGAACATCCTATTTACATGCAGACTAAATATTTTAGTGAGTAATTGATGTCATGTTTTACTTTAAAAGTCGAAAATTTCCTGTCTAACTGTTGATGCTCAGTCGTAAAAACTGGAAATGCGTATATTTGTTTTAAAAAATTCACAAATGGACTTACTTATAAATGAAATATTTCGATGGCGTGAGTATGTATTGTGAAAAACGTTTTTATGTGTATAGTAAGTTTTCACGATACCAAAAAGTTTTTGGCGAAATTTTTTCCATAAGTTTCCTATCAAGAAGCATGAAACTTGCTTTTTCCACCATTAAATTCAATATATTTATTCCACTTTCTTCAAAATTTTCGTTGACAGGCTATTCCGCCTTTCAAAAAATTTGCTTCCATCCTATCTTGGAGGCAAAAAGAAAATATTCATATTCCTCACTCACTCACAAAAGAAAAGAAGACCATTATTATTATGCACAGAAAACACATTATTCAATTTCCCACTAAAACAAGATTTCTGGATTTAAAAAATCTTTACCGTCACACAGAAAGAGCATTTTTTTTTCAAAGTAATTTCAACCTCTCTGAAATGGAGGGAAAAGATTCAATGTCCAAAAAAAAGTGTCATTTTTGTTTCCATTTTATAGCACACTTTTTTTTTTCTAAGCGTTTATTTCTAGCCTTCCTTCGTTTACAAGCCAGATTCACCCTGCACTTATTTTTTTTTTATTCTTTTTTCCCGCCTTTTTGTGTTGGCGGGCTTTTTGCATTTGTTCGCGGCACCCTAGAACAAGCTATAAATTTCAATGAAATCCTCATTCTGTCTGTAAGAGTCTAGGTGGACAAACTCGTCTGCAAGAGTGTTCGATCTGCAAGGAGGAGACTGGGGTAACAAATAGACTCATTTCTGGGCGGGTGGGGTTTGACAAACCACATTTTTGTTTTTCAGAAAGACAAAAGAGTTTTTGTGTCTATTTGAAAGCACTCCCCAGATTGCGTTTTTGCAATACCGGAATCCGTTTCTCTCCCGGAAACAGGAAAAGAACATTAGGCGTTTACTCCCCTCCTTCTCTCGCTCGGATCTGACCGCACCCTCACCATTTTCTTCCCTCCCCCCTCCCTCCTCTCCGGAACATGAAGATCTGCGGATCATCCTTTACCCATGAGCGGTAAAGGATATTTCCTTCTAAAACATTCATTTCTTTAACAAAAGAAAGGATTGGCTATAAGTCAGTCTGTGAAAAATGTTTCAGGTTAGAGAATTATATAAATCTTAGTTTCTTAAAATCGTAATTTAAAATACAATTTTTTTTAATCTTTTATCTATGATTAATTTATTTCTTATTAGGGATCAATCTATTTTAGCCCCCACTTTTAAGTTTGACAAACCAGGGCAGAACAATTAGTAAAATTGTGTGTCTCAAAGACAGGGTTAATCTCTCGTTAAGGATTCGTTTGAGACTCATTAGATATTATTGGCCAGTGAGCCAAATTCAATTAGAGGATCATTCTGATTATCCGTTATTGTGATATCTTTATTAATTCTGGGCTAATATTCTAACTTAAATAAGTAATTGAGCCATGACCAAATCTGTTGGATCAGTAATTCTTAAAATTCTTTTGATTCTCGATCCACGGCATTGTATAAAGTCTGTATTCTTTTTCCTTTCTTGTAAAAGTTTAATAAGCCATTTATAGTAATCACAACATTTTAAAAAAATGAAGAAACAAATAATCAATATTAATAAGCATTTATCATTTTATTGACTTGACTTTGCAATTTTTTATGACCCCTGAAATTATTTTCGTGAACCTCCAAAGAGTTACCCCTTTAAGAACCGTTGTGTTTGACCAAAAGTCTCACATTTTAGCTTAAAGGTCAAAATGACTCCTTCCTAAAGTCCCTCGAGCCAAGACGCAACTAGATCTTTATACCAACATACCAAGACCAATATACTATATGTACCAAGAGCTTCCAAGCTTTTTAACTTAATGGCCACAATGACCTTCACTAAGACCCTCGAGTCAAGACGCAACTAAATCTTTATACCAACATACCATATGTACCAAGAGTTTCCAAACTTTTTAGCTTAATGGCCGCAACGACTTTCACTAAGTCCCTCGGGCCAAGACGTATCTAGATCTTCATATCAACATGCCATAAAGACCAAAGTCTTCAAACTTTTTAGCTTAATGACCACAATGACTTCTTCATCAAGTCCCGCTGGCCAATATCTCACTAGTTCATCATGCCAACATAGTGTAGTTTTGAATTACGTAGAAATTTTCGTTTTGGAACTTGTCGGAGAGTGAAGTATCTACATTCGCAATTTTTTGTTGTTACTTACGAACAACTGTCAAGGACATGGCAATGAGTCGAAGATGTCACCTTTCGCAACAGTAGTACAACATCATGTTGTGGAGAGCAGCGAAATTACTCGAAATGCCTGGTTAATTGCGCTAATTATGCCTGGTTATATCTGTTCTGCCAAATTATGCATTACGCTAATTATGCCTGCTTAATTGAACTATACGTCATTTTGTAGCGAGTAGTAGAGCTAGAATATAGCTGTAACTTTTCACAAACTATTGTCAATTAAAAGTTGACAGCTAAAAAAATCTCATTATTCATAATTTCGGTTTAATTTTATTATGTGAATTGCCTATGTATGTCACTTATTGAAAATTTTTAGGACAAATATCGTTTTATTAATTACAGTTGAAACGTCCAATTTCATTATGTCAGTTATTGTGGTTCTTAACGGGTTGCTTCATAAAACATCTGATAATTATTTTGTATGATTTTCTTACATTGTACATTTTACATTTTACAATGTAATCAAAATAATCTGTGGCGGGCCGGATTTATGTTGATCGCTGGTCAATGTTGGCTTAGGTGCTGTGTTTTTGAGCTACCTGTGTTAGATCGTTGATGGAAGTATGGTAAGAATAATTCGGCACGAAAGGTTATGCTTGACAAATATAATTTAAAATTGTAGATTCGACATGGGGTTTGGCAACATGCTTCACAATTAGCTGGCTGGATGTGTAGGTAATTTCGATTTTCTCCTCTCTTATAACACAAATGTGAAGTTAGTTTTAGACACATATTTGGGGAGACACTAATTCTTTTTAATTTTCTTGATGGCAGCTTTTCTCCTTTTCAAATATCCCGACGATATTGAGTTTGCAATAAATCCACTTTATCAGTGACAAATGTTCGATTCATGCACAGGGATGTAAAATAAAAAAACAATAGAATACTAACGATCCATCAGTCACAGATCTGTGATATTTCACAATAAAAAATAAAATTCTTAATTTATTATTATGCAGTAGAAATGAAAATACTCTTACCTTAAAATATTAATAATATTTTATCATTTAATATTTTGGCGACATACTTCGATGTCATCATAATGGCATCAGAGTATTTGCCAAAGTGCGTGCAAAAGTTACTCATCCAGTTACGAAATATTCATATATTTATTTTGCAAAGGTTATAGAGTTTATGCTCTGGCGTAAAATTTTATTTTTCCTAAGATGCATCAAATATATTACGGAATATACAGTACAAATATATAAGGCTATTATTAAAAATATTCGTTAATGATGACAAAAATTAAATTTTTTCTTCTTATAAAAAATACATTTCTTTACAAAGATACTGATTAAAGATTTTGTAATTTAGAGGATATTGTCTCATTGATAACAATAATTTTTTTTTAAATACTTTATCTGTATTTAATCATCATCATTGGCGCAACTGCCCCCTGGTGGACCAAGACTGTCTGCCTACTGGCAGATTTTGAAACAGGATATGTTTTCTTTTTTAAGGGGTAGCGTTGTCAGCCCTACTCTCAATAGTTATATTAAACCGAAACCTACGATTTAAAGTGAATTCCAAACGACTATAAACATTAGTGGCACCGCGAGGAATCGAGCACAAAACCTGTGGCATCAAGCACAAGAGCACTAGTCACTCGACCCTCAGGCACCCATCTGAATTTAATAATCAGTAATGTTTTAGTGCCTAGTCCAATAATTTAACTATTTGTATAAGTTTCATTTAATTATTATTTAATGCAATTAATGCGTTAATTATTTGCCTTTATTTTTTAATGCCTGACTGTAAATTAATCTGCAAAAATATTTTGCTTTAAATGATGCAGTATTATTTTATATATATTTTTTTCCTTTATTATGTTGAAGTTATAGGGTTTTTTTTTCCCTTTTTTCCTCTTACCTTCCTTCCCCCTCCCTTCTTTCCCCCCTTTTTTTTTTCTTTCCTTCTCCCCCCCCTTTTTTTTTCTTTCTTTCTCCCCCTTAGTTTCTTAGTCTAGGCATTAAAGAATTCCTTGCGTTTCCAGATTTTAGAAAAGGCAGGCTGGTGTGTAGATTGTTCGAAATATGTGGCTGCATACGAATAATGAAGTGAAATATGCGGAACAAAAAGATAGTAAGTTGTTAAATTATCTAGTACATTCTGCGAAACTAAATAAAACTGTGCATAAAAAAAGTGCATTAAGAAGTGGGAAAGAAAAAATAATAATAATGATATTGCTCCGAATTCCTATTTAAAAAAAATAAAATAAAATGGAGGGAAAGGGAACTTTTAAAAGTTAAAAGAATGCTATCTTTTGTCTTTTTTTGCTTTTTTTGGAAAGTATTCAGCCACATATTTCGAACAATCTATTCCAGCTTCCCTTCCTAAAATCTGGAAGCGTAGCGAATTCCTTAGTGCTTAGACACATAGCTATGAAAAGAATGTTTCGAAAGATTCCATTCACTCAATCGACATCAAAGTGATAGGGAGAGCACGGCTCCTTCGCTCACTTCCGGCTCCATTGCACATCTATTATCCACCGGAAATAGCGAAGGGATATTTCATAAGGTTTAATAAATTCAGTTGGGATCGCTTTTAAAACGAACGCGTTGCGAGAAATTCACGAAATCGTGAAATAAATAAAAAAGATAAAAAAAAATAAGGTTGGTACCCCAATGAAATAATATTGAGAAAAGCATCTTTAAATTGAATTTTTATTGAAAGGATTTAATATCACCGCATTTTTAAAAGGAATTTTTATAAATTTTCGTCTTTTTAAAGTGAATTTAAGGAATTTACTCTCAAAATTGATTTTTGTTTTCGTTGAGGTAGGGATTTTGAACTTCTATGAAAAACGAACAATAAAATGATTTTGGATGTTATTTGTTGGAATGGAATCGGCGCTTTGATTTCAAATAAGTTTTCACCCATATTTGAAATTCTCAATATCAATTTGATATACGACGCAAAATTAGAAATTTTTTTATTTTATTTGATATAAAATCCTGAAGTTAAAGATATTTTTAAAATACAAATCAAATAAATATAACTATACCAATAAATAAAGAGCTAAGGAATTTTCAGCCGTCTTGAAATCCAATTATTTTCTTTTCTCGATTCAGATTAAATCGATTCTGCCCCCAGTTAAGAATCGAAATCGTTTTATGTTGAATTTCCGGTGTTTCTGGTTTGGAAGGCGAAATTGAAATCTTGAGCTTGTATTTTTATCCCAAAATATTCGAATCTTATTTGGTTTCTATTAATTATATTAAAATTATAGATATTTCCAATTAAAGATATTTGAAATTCTCAATGTCAATTTGGTATATGACGCAAAATTAGAAATTTTGTATTTTTTTTTATATAAAATCCTAACGTTAAAGATCTCTTTAAAATACAAATCAAATAAATATAACTATACCAATAAATAAAGAACTAAGGAATTTTCATTCATCTTGAAATCAAATTATTTTTTTTTTCTTGATTCAGATTAAATTGATTCTGCCCCATGTAAGAATCAAAATCGTTTTATCTTAAATATTCGGTGTTTCTGGTTTAGCAAATCGAAGTTGAAATCTTGAGTTTTATTTTTATTCCTAAATATTTGAGCATGATTTGGTTTCTATTAATTACATTAAAATTATAGATGTTTGAAATTCTCAATATCAATTTGGTATATGACGCAAAATTAGAATTTTTTTATCTTATTTTATTTGATATAAAATCCTGAAGTTAAAGATATTTTTAAAATACAAATCAAATAAATATAACTATACCAATAAATAAAGATCTAAGGAATTTTAATCTGTTCTGAAATCAAATTATTTTCTTTTCTAGATTCGGATTAAATTGATTCTGCCCCCATGTAAGAATCGAAATCGTTTTATCTTAAATATTCGGTGTTTCTGGTTTAGCAAATCGAAGTTGAAATCTTGAGTTTTATTTTTATTCCTAAATATTTGAGCATGCTTTGGTTTCTATTAATTACATTAAAATTATAGATATTTGAAATTCTCAATATCAATTTGGTATATGACGCAATTTTATTTGATATAAATCCTGAAGTTAAAGATATTTTTAAAATACAAATCAAATAAATATAACTATACCAATAAATAAAGATCTGAGGAATTTTCAGCTGTCCTGAAATCAAATTATTTTTTTTTCTCGATTCAGTTTAAATCGATTCAGATTAAATCGAGATTCGAAATCTGTTTATGTTAAATATTCATTGTTCCTGGTTTAGCAAATCGAAGTTGAAATCTTGAGTTTGTGTGTTTATCCCGAAATTTTTATGAGTATTATTTGGTTTCCATTATTTTCATTGAAATTATAGATAGTTGTAAAAATTATTTGCATTCGCTTATAAAAATAAAATAATAATATATCCTAAATAATAAAATTGTTTATAATTCCTATAAATATAATGTATAATTAATAAATGTAGTTTAAATATAGGTTATAATTATTTTAAAAAATTCAATTAATATTTCCTTGTTGATTAGTTTCAAACTTTTTTTATGATATTTTATTAAGTGAATTCCATTAATGCAGCCTGATGGCCAATTGGCTAACGCTCTAGTCTTTGGTGCCATAGGCTTCAGGTTCGAATCATGGCAGTAGCAGGGATGTTTGTTAGGGTCTCGGAATCCACGTTAAACTGTACGTATCGGTCTAATTAACCCAAAGTGTGCATAAAAATGATAGTTGAGTGACAAACCAAACCCCTTGTTAATTGGTCAGAAATTTGGGGCCTGATGCCTTATTGATTAGCGCTTTTGCGATCGGTGCCACAGGTTTCGGGTTCGAATCTCGATGGGGCATGGATGTTTCTAGTGGTTTGGAATTCATTGTAAACCTGGTCTAACAGGTGCGTAGAGGGTGGGTATCGTTACTCCGCGTCCATAGCTTATACTTCAAGCTACACGCACCTCCTGGATAGTACTAAGTGAGTAATGTCGGTGCAGTGCTTGCTTTAAAGCATCAAAGACAACTATCTATATGTTTACCAGCTGCATTAGAAAAAAAATTATCACGTTAATAAAATAAAATCAAAAACGTATTTTTCTCGAATTCTTCAAACTGCCGTTCAATTTATACGCTATTATAATTTGAAAGGTTCATGTTATTTTGAAGCTTTTAGATTTATTATTAAATCTGACTGTTCTCAAAAAATTATGATAAAATAAATTTCGAGAAAGTCCCTTTTTTTGTGATCATGTATAGTGCTGTCCTTCACAGGTATGATTACTTCGTGTAATTCGTGAATGGAAATGACTGGAACTTTTCCATAGGAAATTAAAATAAATTTTTAAAAAATCAAAATGTTTTTTTTAAATCTTATTGAAAGCTTTACTTTGAATCGGCGCAAAGATTTTTGTGAATGCATATTCCGATTTCCACAGTTATGAACTACAGAAATTACAATTTAAAAAACAATTTACAAACAAAAAACAATTTAAAAAAAAAAACATTTGGCAATAAAAAGGTTATTTTTTAACAGAAAAGCATGGTTTTTTTTATTTGGTAAGAAAAAAAAAATCGTATTAAAGTTAGTTATATCTGTATAAATATGTTTATAGTACAAATTACTCATTAATTTACTTAATTCTGCTGTCTTGTTTACAATCGATATAACTTAAGGAAAATAAATAATTAAATAAAACCTCACCAGGAAATTGAATTTCTGTCTTTCAGATAGCTGGGTTATTCACTATATGCTAGGATGCTGGGCAACAACAATCTTTAATTGTTTAAAAAGAGTTAAAAACTTCAAATTCAATTTAGAAGTAGTACTACTACTATACTAGTAGAAGTTTAGAAGAAGTACTACTACTATACTAGTAGAAGTTTAGAAGAAGTACTACTACTATACTAGTAGAAGTTTAGAAGAAGTACTATAGAAGTCTACTCTACTGATTTGGGCATTTTATATCCTAGTTAGGACCTGCAAATGGTATAAATATAAGTCTTTCTGTTAATATCTAAAGCTGGCAAATTTCGGAAGGGAAAAGGACAATTTTTTGGTTATTTTCAATTTAGGTATACATATATCACTTGTGGCCCACTAGTTATAATGCGCAGATAACTTTGAAGAACTGTCAGATTCAAATCCCTTGGTGGTGGTGAGAGAATCCAATAACTGTTTTCATATATGGGGAGACTCAATGAGGATTTTGACAGCAAGTGTGTCATAAATCACGATGCCTGGAGATAGTTTTTCAGGTTTTCACCCTCACAAAACGAAAATGGAGGATGTTATCCCAGAAGTCGTGGAATAGATCAGATTCATCATCCCCCGTAAGTGGACTGCTCATGAAATAGATGCATGAAACGCAATGTTGATGCATGAAACGCATGTTGTCCTCGTTTCTTATCCCACTTGGTAGACAGCAACATCTAGACCAACTCCAAGAACCCACGTGGTCTCGTGGAAAGACAGCTTCTGTTGTAGCACCCGTAGGTAGAAGGCTACTTAGTTCCGTGATGCTGACTTTCCACCGGGTAGGGTTGACAGCCCTACACCTAACGGTCCTATTAAACAAGGTTCTACAGCTTAAAGTAGATTCCGAACCACTACAAACATCTGTGTCACCGCCGGAACACGAAACCGGGACCGGTATAAACCGGTAGTTACTCGGTCATCAGGCCCTTGGTTCAAATGTTTACCATAGTCATAAACTTCTATAATGTGAAGTATTTGCTTAGAAACAGATAAGGGGAAAAATAAAAGAAAACCTATAAATTTATTAAAGATTTATTAAATATTAACTACTTTATATACATAAATACATACAAAAGCAATCTTCAAACAAAAATATTCAAAAGTTCACTGTAGAAATTCTTATCTCCTTGCTAAATATTTTTTTCTGTTGTATATATAATCGCATATACACTTCAATTTGCTTTGGTGCAGTGTACAGGGATTGACAAGACAAAACATATTTTAATATAATATTTAATTTTCTTAATTTTTATGTAGATCATCTTTTTTGATGATAATCTTTTCTTGCATAAATCTCACAAAAATATCTTTGAATGTATACGTTTTCTCATGTAAAATTGAAATGTGAAATACTTTAATTAATCTTTTTCATCATCAATCTTCAAGATACATTTCCTTAAATTGAAGAAAAAAATAAATACTTTTAGATGAAACTGTTCCCATATGCTTAAATGAATCGTAAGTTTTTATATTTAAATTCATTAACTTGAAAACCTTTTACGAGATTCTGATATAACAATGCACATACGAGAACATTTGCTCGCTTATTTGTTCCTAAACAATTGCTATACGAATAATGAAAGACAAAAGCCCTACACCACCTGTTGATCTTCCCCCGCACTGATCAACATCACTTAAACACCTCAAATCAAATCCAATCTCCATCCTTTCTTTACCGAGTTAAAGGCAAATCCTTTTCAAATTGACCGCATCTTTCCACAGCCCTTACTCCGAATCGAATTCGCCAATGGCGCTTAAATGACCACCCGGGAAATCATCACCGTCGGAAAGGCGGGGCTGGGACCCAATGCCCCTTCCGGTAATCAACGATTGATGGCTTCCTGGCTGTGCTCAATATCCCGCCCACGGGGGAAAAGGGGGGAGCTCCTTTGGTCTGTATTGCTTTATTCTGCTAGTAGTTTAGGAGGTAGGGAAGAATTGACTTGAAGGGGAAGAGGAGGGAGGATCAAAAAAGGTAACCTGGCACGCGAGCTTCGGATTTTCTTTCTCTCACCAACCTCGTTGCTTCGTGGTGATTTATTTATTGGATTTTTACTGTGTGGCGGTGGTTGCTCATTTAGAAGAAAAAAAAGTATCTCTTTCAGTGAGAGGATGCGAAATACTGTGGTGTCGTTTAGGCTTTAAGCTTTAAACTTTAAAACTGCAACTTGTACTTAAAAGGGACACGCTAAAACGTCTCCCCAAAATGCTCGTTAAACATAAAAATACAGCAATATTCCATATCACATATACTGTCTCAAAATCCTTTTAGAAAAAAAAAAGCATACTTTCAGTGAGAAGATAATTTGGTTGGCTTAGGCTTTAAGCTTTAAACCTTTATAACAATAGCCCTGAAAGAATACGCTAAACCGTCTTCCCCAAACACTCATTAAACACAAAAATATCTATATATAAACATATATCTGTATCTAAATATCCCATACCACATATAAGCCTACAGGTAGAAAAACCTACTATCTCAAAATTCCTTAAGAAAAAAAGTATCCTTTCAGTGAGAAGATGTGAAATTCAGAGGCCTGTGGTGACGTTTAGGCTTTAAGCTTTAAACCTTTATAACAATAACTTGTTCCTAGAAAGGGCACGCTAAACCGTCTTCCACAAATACTCATTAAACACAAAAATACTGCATTATCCCATACCACATATCAACCCCAAAGGGGTCTGAATGGCCGAGTGGCTAGTGCTCTACCGCTCGGTACCACAGGCTTCGGTTTCGTGTCCCTGCGGTGTCATGGTTGTTTGTAGTGGTTCAGAATCCACTTTAAATCGTAAGTCCCGGTCTAACATGATAGTAGAGCGTTGCGGGGGTACTGTTACTCCGCGTCCGTAGCTTATCTTCACGCTACACGCACTTCCTGGGTAGTTCTAAGGGAGTAACGTCGGTGCAGCACTTGCCTTAAGACATCCAAGACTAAGGGTTTTTGCCAGATGCATTAGAACAAAAGAAAAAAATATATAAACCTACAGGGTCGAAATACCTACTGTCTTAAAATTCCTTTAGAAAAAAAAAATATCCTTTCAGTGAGATGATGTGAAATTCAGATGACTGCGGTGTCGTTTGGGCCTTAAACTTTAAACCTTTATAACAATAACTTGTACCTAGAAAGAACACGCTAAACAATCTCCCCCAAACATTAATTAAACACAAAAATATCGCAGTATCCTAGATATAAACCTATAGGTTCGAAAATCTTCAGGGACTTATAAATGTTCGAGAAGAAAACACATACACATTAAGTAAATCCAAAGCAAATTTCATGATTTTAAATATAAATAATATATATTTGTTAATATTTACAATTTAAAACGGTTAGATATGTCCTCTGTGTGAGGCAACTGTTGAATAAGGGGAAGACAGTTTACGATCTATTGATGCAGCATGATCTACTGGACTTGGTTTAGGATTCTAAATCAAGGGGATAAGCAACAACAACAACAACAACAACAGATATGTCATGCAAATTTCTCATTATGTTAGAACAAGTGATTTCTAATAACCATTAATCAGATATCTAAATATGTATATAATATACTGCAATAATAATAAAACAAGACCCCGCCAATTAAAACACGCATAAAAATATCACTATCACTCGCAGCTCCGGCAAAAGACTTGTTTCCTCTGGAAACTGGACATTCTTTGTATAGATTTGAGTCGCATACGGTAAAGGCAAGGCCATCATATATACGACTCTTACAACACATGAATTATATAATAATTGCAAACATTTTTTACCTTAATACAAAAAATCTATTTATATATACATATTGTCACCCATATCCACATGGCATGACTATAAATACCATCAACAGTCGCACAATAAAAAAGAATAATGTATGGATAATTGCTTAACATATTAAAAACTGATCAGGTGTATAAGGTGATTGAATTAAAAACGTAATGATCTGGAACAACCTGACAGATTGAGTTTCTGCAGTAGGCTACGAAATCCGACAAGAAAAGTCGAAGTTAAAAGTGGGCAGACAAAGCATAGGATTAAATTAGTAATTATTTTTATATAATGTTAAATATATTTTTATTTCCAATGGCAGATTATGAACAGTTACAGCAAAAAAAGAACAACGAAAAAAAAAAACCATACAACAACAATACATGCTGAAACAGAGTTCATTAATCTAACAATAATGCCAAGTTTCAGATCTTTTAGCCACTAAAAAGTGTTACCAGGTGCACCACGGGGAGGTAGATCTTCTGCGCACCCATGTTAAATATATAGGAATACAAAAAAATTGTTCTTACCAAATTTTCTAAATTTCAGAAATCTGACATTTACTGACATTGTACAGTAATTAATTCAGTCATTGTTCTCTTTGCTTAGTCTTAAATAAATGCTTAAGCTATTCTGTTATGGTTTTTCTAAAGGATGTTAGAATAATAAGGTAACAAAGCCTTTGCAAGGTCTCTTGGAATATATACTAAAATTCTTTAAATACGGAATCTTGAATCGTTACCATAGCAACGAAAAAAAACCTCTTCCCCTTGCTGCTTAAAATGTGAGTTGCTATAAAATGAATCTGGATAGGTATTCCTTTTAGATATAAATTTGGGAATTCCTTATCAATCAAGAAGGAAATAATAAGCAGTGATTTTGCAATTCACAAATACTAAAGACTTTGCTTACCAAAAAAATTCAACAATATATTTTTTGTTATTTAAATAATTTTAATTTTCTAATTAAATAAATTTATTATTTATTGCACTGTATGTCTCTCTCCTACCCCTAACATAACGTGCATTATCGTTATGTTGGTTACATGGCGACCTCACATCTGTGATCGAAAATTCATTAAGAGCAATGGTTTTAAACGGCCTGTACAGATATAATTAATATTTTCATTTTTATTTCCGATATATATTTCTATTTGTTATTTTTTTAGGTAGGAGACCTCTTATATATATATTTATATATATACAGACCTATAGGAAGTTAATGTTTTCAGGATGTATTTTCACAACTAATTGTTACACGATTGCCTGGCATTACAATCTTTGGTGCCATATGCTTCAGATTTGAATCCTGGTGGTGGCATGAATGTTTGTTAGTGGTTCGGAATCCACGTTAAGCAGTAGGTCCCGGTCTAATTAGGCTAAAGTATGCACAAAATGACAGTAGAGCGTCAAACCAAACCAAACTATAAAATTGCCTGTCGTATGAAAGGAAATATCTACCTAATAATTCGATTGTTAATGCGTGATACCTATCACAAATTGTCACAATCTCTTAAAAATCGCGTGGTTTTTAAAGGCATTAATGCCAACGCATGCTTCTAGAGGATTCGAACCTAATGTGAGAGTTACCATTACCCACGAACAGGCACCATGGAAAATCATTCACTTCATATTACTTAAATCCTTTTATTTTTATGCATGCGCCTTAGTTTGAATTTTATAAAGACATTAAAAATGCTGGTGAAAACAATTAATTAAAAAAAAATTAAGTCAATTCCTACTTAAGTCAACAAAGAAATTTTTTATTTTAGTTACTTTTTATTAAATAGTTGCAATTTATTTAAATATGTATATACATATGACAGAATCACAATCATTTTCCATTGTGTCCCCCCCTTGACTCAGACTAGAACCCAGAATGACAAAAGAATCTGAAAAAGAAATTTTCTTTCAGCGATCTATATTACCGACGGTATTTATTCCTAAATTTATATCCTACTTATTGAGAATTTTTTTTCTCCCTTATAAAACTAAAATTAATTAATTTATATTTGAAAAAACTGTATTAACATCCAGTGTCATCCACTAACAAGTTCAAAAAAAAAAAAAAACATTTGAACTTCAGTGGATGAATAAAAAGTATTTTATTAACGATTGAAAATATATGGATGGAACAAGATATATATAGAGAGAGTGGATAATTGGAATTAGGAATTGAATAAACGTATAACAATAAATATTAACAGCACAGGAGACTAATCCTTTACAATTCAACATACACCAAACATTCACTAATCCATCAAAATCGAACGCAATCATGACGCCCTCTCGAATTCTCTTTCTCTCTATTCCGGAAACTCGAACCGTGAGTACACTTCCGGAGACGAGGTCCATCATCATGACGTCACTCGACGAATCACGGACCCGTTTTTCATTAGGTGCGCGGCATGCGGTCCCTGACTCGCTGACATATTGAGTAATACGCGAACTGTACTTTCGCAATTAATACACGGTTTCAGACCCCCGCCCCCCTACGCGGGGACACGTGCTGCTCCAGGTGTGGTCAGACATCAATTTTAGAGGGAGAGATCTGCTAATAGCCGCGGCACGCTGCGAACGTTTGGCAGAAACTCGCGCGGGATTTCCCTTTGACATAGGTCGTGTGTGATTCCTCTCCCCCCTCGTCCTCACTCCAGCAACAGTGCTTTATTGAGCCATCACTTTGCTTCATTCAATTGAATTGATCATTCTCATTTGATGTTTCAATATTGCAATATCCGGTTGAATTTCGCTCTCGCAGTTTCGAGTTTAATATATAACCTTCGATTGAATTAGGATTTCAATATAGCAGCACACTTGGGAGAATTATTGATGTTATCGATAACAATAAAATAGGTTAAAAATAAAAAACAACATAGATAAAAAAAATCACATAAAAATAACGTAGGTGAGTAAATTCAATTTCTAGCTCCAATTGTTGTCTTGTCCAAAGAATCAAGTTAAAATTTTAACACAAGTTAATATCCAAAGATCTGATCCTAGTAATGGCTTGTAACTGATTCAAAAATTTTGTGGTATGTTTTTTTTTATTATTATTATTTCAAATGGCAAGTTTACATGGCAACATATATATCATAAAAAATAAATGCAAAGAACAAGATCAAAACAAATGACATTCGTTAATCCATCCACTTAAGTTTGGCAATCCAGTTACACTTGCATAAAGAAACAGAAGGCAGTGCAGAACAGGAAGCAAGGTGGGACATATTCATATCTTCCTGGTTATCACACAGGAGATAGAGAGGGTCAGGAGACAAAAAGTGGCTGTTTCTAGCGAGCGACAACATCCTCAAAGAATGAGCCCCTAAGGGTCTTTTAAAATATCCTCTCTCTTGTTTTGGAACAATCCACCTGCGTTCCACTGAAGAACTCTAAGAAACTCACACTGAGAGCCAGTCTGAAGGCCGTATTTGCAGACCATTTTGTCTTATCAGACATTGGCCGGAGTGCACCACGAGGAGGTAGATCTACGTTGCACTCCAAAGGTATATTGTAATCCTAAAATTCAATTTCAAAGAGAACTTTCCCTGGTTTACCACAACTCCTTTTGAAGATAATTTTCTGGTTCATTCAATGTAAAGAGTTTCTGTGCCCTACCTTGTTGAAGATCCTTTGTCATGTAATAAATAGCTGTATCACACTTCTCGAGTAATTCCCATCAACTTCAAGAGCAAATCAATCAGGTAAAGTTTATTGCTAAGATTATTTTCAGAAGAATTAGCGATGTACAACGCTCAATTAGAACATTTTTAGATAACCATTTCATATAATTAATCAACTTTAACAGTTAAAAGGGCATTAATTAACTAAAAATAAATTAATACATATACTAAATTATTTACATATTTACAAGGAATTTGGTAATAGTACTCATATATACAGCAAAATGAATAAAGATATTATCATATAATACAGGATAGATATATATAATAAAATAAATAAGAAAAAAGCATTTCAGAAATTGTTATAGGAATTCACTTGAAATCCCGTGTATGTTTAAAGGTCAAGAACTTTTATCCTTTTTATTTTAAAAACCGGGAATACATTATCTGATTATTAAAGAATTATGAAGTTCTTAAATGAATTCATAATTTATTTTGCATTTGACTTGGAAGTAGGATTTTCATTGCCCTAAGGAAGTTAGATTTTTTTGTTTCCAATGCAATTTAGAATGAACATATCCTACACTCAGAGAGCAGATTTCTCACTCAACAACAAGACAGTCCGATTTACAGATTTATCACGCCTCTTCCTAATATAGTTATGAGAACTTCATGATCTACTTCCTTATTCGGATTTTGAACTTCGTTCTTCTAGTTAGTATACAGAACGCCTTATCTGCATATGTTAATTTCTTTCTCATTCTAACACGAAATAAAAATTTTATTTAAAATTAATCAATTGATGTTATAATAGATTTTGTTAAAGTGTGCATCTATTCCATAAATTTAGCATTTTCTTTTTTTAAAGCAAGCTGATTAATCGTCAGTTGCACTAGCAGATGTTCCTTCCTAACACTGCACCCCCTGTGAAGACGTCAAGGATATTATTGGCAGGACTAAAAAGCAGATTGTTCATCTAACCACATATAGCATAAAAGTCATGAAATGGGTGTTGCTATCGTGCGTATACAAATACATTTCTAATTCGAGCAATTTTTAATGGTTTTTTCCGCAGCTGGAAATCATTTTTGTTTTATGACATAGTGATTTCTCTTTGGATATATATACAATGTTTTAACAAGTTATTAGCATTTCATTAATTAACATATTTGCACAATAATAATAATTTCCAATCTTAAAACTAGACCTTAACTTTTTCAACACATTTTAAGTTCTTAACCCCAAATTGGCATTTAACTTATTACAAATTTATTTCGTAAATGCATGACCTACCACTACTTCGTAAGGATATTTTACTAATACATAAAGCAGTTATTAAAAAATGTCTAATCAAGATATTGATACAGCCCAACTGTAACTCTGGCTCAGTTGTAAAGAGGGCCTCTAACATGCAAAAGGGCTTAATTTTGAATCCGATGATAGAGTCTGTTGGAGTCCCTAATTTAAAAAACGAAGAGACTTGATAGCTGTTTTGACATTGTATGTAAAGAGTTTCACAGCCAGGCTGCTGTTAGAAGTTTTCCGGTATTTTCCTTCCATAAGACCAGAAAATGGGTATACTTCCCCTAAAAGTCCTCCTGGCGGGCAATATCCTCTAATGAATGGGTTGTTCTTGGCACTGATTTCAAAATGCAGATATTATTATTATGATACTATAGGTTATAATTATTATATTATAACTTAGGTATTAAAAGAATATGATGCTCATCAATATTTGATGGTGAACAATATACGAGTATATATATTGATACAACACGTGTATTTTTTCAAAACTTAAATAGTTCTTTAAATTAATGTATATGTATATTGATCTGGTTCTCTGGCTCATAAGTTTTCAGAAGCAAAGATTCTAGGTTCAAAACCCAATCAATAAAGCCAAACCGAAAGCTTTCGAGTCTATGCAACTGAAAAGTACTTCCGTTGAGCTCGAATAGAACTTGGGTGAACTAGACCTACTTAATTAAATACCACAGTTCTAAAAAAGTTAATTATTATTTCTTTATGGAAATTTCCAAAAAAGTTTGGTTCAGTTTGTCGCTCTACGGTTATCTTGTGCACACGAGGGGAAATTTCTAAAGAATAAATTGGTTAGCATTTAGAATATTTGTATAAATTTGTGGTGGTACTAATTTGGTATAGGTTCTCGTAATATAATTGGATGATGCTGAATAGTCTCTAGTTGCAAAGGATTCAAAAAACAGCAGTAGGATATTGAATAGATTTTGAATGTTGATTATTTTAAACATATATCCTTTGCTTTTGTACAGCATACATCGAGTAAAATTTACGTTACCCGAAATGTACTACAGCAGGCATGCTACATTGAATCTGCATTATGACGCAAACACCCCCAATTATGACATCTAAAAGGTTCGCATCCTCCTTGAAGCTCCAAACCTGACCGGCCTAAGTATTTATCTAGCCCATCACCGACGTAGACGTAGGAATTTTTAGTTTGGCTCGTTTATCGAGTTACAAATCAAGCTTATTTGGTTCGGAAGCTCACCCATCTATCCACTAGACTATCAAGCCAGGCACCAAATATTGCAATTACGAGTAAAAATTGATTAAAGAAACTAAATTTTTCCTATCAAAATGAAAATAAATTCTCGTATTTAAATGACTTATTTAAGTTATATCATTCCTTTTTACTGTTTTCATTCAAAAATTATTAAGAGAAAGAAATGGATAAAAAAAATTTCGACGAAAGAAATTAAAGAAAATTAAAAAAAAATAATAATAAAAAATAAATAATGGTTTAAAATTTAATTATCCTGAAGAACTCAATCAATTAAATTAGTATTCACATCTAAATTGATATTAAGTTTACCGATATATGTAAGAGCAAATTGATTTTATTAGATTTTAGGCTAACATTAATAATTACAATATTAGCTTATCTTTGAAGAATTAATTTTTTTAGGTTAATCATACATTTGATAAACCAAATTTTCCCGGATTTAATTTTTTTAAATTGAATTTAAAAATAATTTACAAAATATTCTTTTCTTTTTCTTGTTCCATCGACGAGAAAAGAATTGCTCGCTTTAACGATTTAACGATGGGAAAAGAATTCATTGTGATGAGATTTCAGATCTGATTTTTTTCGATTAAAATAGAAAGAACTAAATTTGCAATAAAATATATATATATAACGCAATGGCCTCTCCATTCAGTGGGAAGTCTTAAATAAATTTTGCAAAAGATAATATTAAATATTAATCCTTATTCCTATAAACATTTCTGAAAAGAATATAATGGAAATAACTGAAAAAATTAGAATTAATATATATTTATTATTATCAATTTTTATTTATTTTTTATTATCAATTTATTTATTTTTTTCGAATATCGCTGCCAATTAAAACACCACAATAATACCACTTTCAATCGTAGCTACTGCAAAAGCTGGACATTCTTTGTACAGATTAGATTCGCATCCGGTTAGGACTGGTGACCTTCCAAGAGACACACATAAAATATATCAGCACGTTAAAATTGTTTGTGATAGTTATGTAACAATTACAAACAATTTTACCTTAATACAAAAAATATTTGTAAATACATATTGACAAACTGTTTGAATGTATGAACTGTCTTAAATGAAAACTGTTTGATTTTTTTTTCTTTCACGTATTTCTTTCGTTATCGATCGTCTTAACTATTTTTTTTTCTCATGCAACTGGCAAATACTTATACAGTTATCTTTTATGTCATAAGCAAGGGCTGTACTGACGTTACTCACTTATCACTACCCACAGGTTTCGGGTTCGAATCACGGCGGTAATGGATATTTGTAGTAGTTCAAAATTCCCTTTAAACCATAGGTACCGGTCTAATAGGATCGTAGAGCGTTGTTGGGGTAGTGTTACTCGCGTCCGTAGCATATCTTCAAGCTACACGTGCCCCATGGGTAGTGCTAAATGAGTAACAGTGGTGCAACCCTTGTTTATGGAAAAAATATTAACTGTTCTACATTAAAACAACAACTTAGCACTACCCTGGAGGGGGTGTGTAGCTTGAAAATAGGCTACGGACGCGGAGTAACAATGCCCCTGCAGCTTTCTACGATGATATTAGACCGGGACCTACGGTTTAAAGTGGATTCCGAACCATTGCATGCGTTCATCCACGGCGCCGCCGGGACTCGAACCCTAAACATATGGAACCGAGCGCCCACCACTCGGCCATCAGGCCTGTTTGTTGTTGTTTCTTATCCCACTTGGCTGGCCAAGCCCACGAGCCCATATGGACTCATGATTGAAGGGGAAGGAAGCAGCTTCTGTTGTGATGGAGCACCCGTAGGTAGAAGCCTGACTTTTGCTCCGTGACGCTCTTACAGTCATAGGAGACCGGGACCTACGGTTTAAAGTGGATTTCGAACCACTACAAACATCCATGGCACCGCCGGGATTCGAACCCGAAACCTGTGGCACCGAGCGCCAGAGCGCTAGACACTCGGCCACCATCAGGCCTTCTTATAATATATACTACTGTGTCCAAAAAGTAAGACCAATTTAAAATTTAAAATTCCCGGAGCTTATAGAATTTCAATTTTTTTTTCTTTTCTAGATTGCTGGCACTGTCCTTGCCATCTATGTGAAATTTGACGTCAAAATATTCATTAGTGTTTGAGTTACGCTTGGCTTTGTGAGACGCGAAAACTGATTCCGGCGATTTTTGAAATGTCTGAATTAACTGAGCAAAGAACTTGCTTTAAATTTTGTTTGCGGAAACGTATAGAATGTTGCAGAAGGCATTCGGTGCGTATTCCTATATCGGAAAGAAATGTTTAGAACCCTCAACTTCAACTGAACGACCATCAACCTTAAACAACGAATCTCACGTCCTAAAAATTAAAGATTTGGTGTTTGCAAACCGCCGATTTACAATTAGAGACCTTGCTGATGATGTTTGAATTTCAAAAGGATCGGTCAATTCCATTTTGGGCCTTAAACCTTTTGGGCCCTGACCTTTTCGCCAAAAATGAAACCCACATCGTTCCATAACCACCGTATTCACCTGATTTATAATCGTGCGACTTCTGGTTATTCCCTAAACTCAAAAGACCACTCCGGGGACACCGTTTTGAGTCGACTGAAGAGATACAACGTGAATCGGCGTGCGTTTTGAAGGCCATCCCTGCCGATGACTTTTTAGCATGCGTGAAGGATTGGGAAAAAAGTTGGCATAATTGCATTGTGTCCGGATTGGATTATTTTGAAGGCGATGAAATAAATCTGGAAGAATAAATAGAGAGTTTTTGAATAAAACAAGTAATACAAAAAAAAAAATTAATTAAGTCAATTCCTACTTTTTTCACACTCTATTGCAGAAAGTCCTTTATAAATAATTTTCATTCATTTTTTTAAGTTTATCTGGCACCTCTATTGGTAGATATATGCAACTTAAATCGCAAAAAACAGCTAAAATTAATTCATTAAATTTAATTACATAATTATTATTTGAAAAAACTATATTAACATCCAGTGTCATCTACTACAAGTTAAAAAAAATGTATTTTATGGATGAAAAGTATTTTATGAACTATTGAAAATTTGAACAAGATATATATAGGGAGAGTGTGAGCTAATAGAGGGAATTGAAAAATAATTGGTCTTACTTTTTGGGCACAGTAGTATATATTGTTAAATACAAATTATTGAAAAACCATATTCTATGCATTATGCTTTTCAAAGTTATGGTTATCTATTTATAGTTATAAATGTTCCTACATCGTTTTCCTTCTTTACAACTAGTATTTAAATAACGTCCCATATCATGGGGACATCCCATCCTGTACCGGAACAACAGAATCTATAAGTGATAAAGAAAGAGGCACGCGGCCTGTACACGAGACATATTGCGTCTGCACCCCTCCACCCCCTGCTTTCCCTCCCGTCGGACGGAGTCGCGTCCCATAATGGGACTAATCTTTCGGGGGGGGGGGAGCCGCACTGTTTGATTCTTATTAAACTGCACTCGCCACGCGTAATCTCGTGATCCCGTGTATTGCTCACACCCCCCGATGACTACAACCGTAAACTTCACACGAATAGACGCATTCTTCAACGACGGGTAAAGAATTTAATAGGTTGTGATTAAGACTTGATGAGATTTTTCATACCTTTTGTGTTGAGTACATCGGTAATTTCAAATATGTTTATATACGACTATTTAGAAGGGGGATTAAATTACTTGTATTAATAACTGTAGGAGTTTATACCCAATCTTTTGTCAATGGTCGAGGGCATGCATTAACAAGTAACATATTAAATAAACGCAAAGTATATCATATGCTTAAGATAATTATTTCTGAAACCAGTGGATACGCAAGATAATTGAAGACAGGGAGGGTACAACAATTGGTTTTTTTAATGCATCTGGTAATACAGAAACAACTTTATGCCACGCGCATTACTCATTTAGCACTACCCAGGAAGCAGTGTAGCTTGAAGATAGGCTACGGACGCGAGTAATACTATCTCTACAACGCTTTACGGTCCTATTAGACCGGGACCTACGGTTTAATGCGGATTCCGAACCATTACATTCATCCATGGCACCGCCGAAACTCGAATTCGATACCTTTGGTACCGACCGCCAGAGCGCTAGCCACTCGGCCCAAAATGACTAACAATGTAAATAAATCATAAAACAATTGTGAACTTTTTTTAAAGACCAGTACAAAGGAAACCACTGTTAACCGAATCAACGGAACTTTTGACTTGCCTCTCCCACGACGAAGTTTACCGCAAAGCAAAGCAACAACCTAGATGCACAGTAATTATCTTTTGTAAAAATTACGAACTTGAATAAAATGATGGTGTCCAAATTGATACTATAAATATATTTTGTCAGAAAGTCTTATTCTTCATCAAGACGAAACAGTTGAGACATAATTATTGACCCCAATAGGATGCTGAATGAATTTTATTAAATGTTTTTTTAACAATTTCTCACTAAGAAAGAAAAATCCTGCAGAAATTATTTATTTTTCTTTTAATTGTATAAAAGGGATGGGATTTCAAATCAAGTGTATCAAGGCTCCTTTTTTTCCTGCACAAAATAAAAAAAATGTTAGAAACAAAAGTCATTAAAAAGTTCAAATGTTGGAGTCGGATTGCAATTTTAATAGAGAAACCAGACTAAAGTACCAATCCACTCAAATTTGAATCATTTCATTGCATTCCAATAATGTCAAATATTTTCTGATACAGACGAACATATCTATAAATAATCCCCATTATATCCTTACTGCTTAAGAATTTCATGCTAGACATTTGGAATTAGCCCATACATGGCCCAGTGTTAATACATGCTAGTTGATGTACAGGCATAGGTTCGGTTTCCGTTGGTAATGAGTCAAACAGTCATGATTTAAAAACTGGTAAAGACAGAGATTGTGACAAGCATTGACATCCCTATTTTTAAACTGGAGTTTACAAGTACGATACATAAATGATGATATATACACCTGAATCATATGCGATAGTATTTCTTCCCTCTTCTTTCCTTCTTGTGGCTATAAGAGATAATCTCATTGCTTAAGAATCTACAAGAAGTCAAATTACAGGGATCGCTGATGTTATACTTTATTTTCTGGTTTTTTGGTTTCGAAGAAAATTATTAATCAGGAATCACTTTATAGCTGATTTAATACGAAAAAGTTCTTCATCTCGCTGGAATATAATGAAGCTGAGAAATTTCTTTTCATGTGAGGACACAGTGCAGTTTTCCAGAATTTTGAAATAATGTTTTCTGTTGACAGAAAAGATTTTCCATTTACGCTTTTCACATAGTTTTAAAATAAAGAGAGCACTATCATGCAACTATTCCTCAGCATACAGCAAGCTGTGGTAAAAATAACTTTATAACGACGTTCTTGTATATAGAAGATTTGTCTTTTATAAAGAAAACCAGATTTAGTCTTTTTTTTTTTTTCTTTCTAATGCAGCTGGCAAACACTTAGACAGCTTGGTCTTGAATGCCTTAAGGCAAGCGCTACACAGACGTTACTCACTTTGCATTACCAAAGAGGCGTGTGTAACTTGAAGATAAGCCACCAACGCGGAATAACAATGCCCCCGTAACACTCTAAGATCATATTAGATCGGGACCTACGGTTTAAAGTGGATTCCGAACCACTACAAACATCCATGGCACTGCCGGGACTCGAACCCGAAACCTGTGGTACCGAGCGCCAGAGCGCTAGCCACTCGGCCATTCAGGCCCCAACCAGATTTAATCTGGTGAGAAAAAAATGAAGACAGTTGTGAACCATTCTTGAACTCTTGTACAAAAAGAATTCTTATAACTAGATCACATCATTTGCTTTCAGCTTTTGTAAAGATTACTGTATAGCATCATTTGTCTCTGGAAATATGAAATAAAAAATCTCTTCTCTGAAAATTATTTAAGTGTAGACTGTGCCACTTTAATCAACAATTACCTTATGTTCTTCAGCCAGAAGACACCTGATTTCTATACATATAATATTCAATACGCACAAGTGGAAATTTAGCAAGAATTTTCCCCGTACCAAGTATAACAGATTCACTACTTTTTTTTATATGCTTTGTTTTAAACGTCAATCAAAGAAATATTAATAATGTATTAGAAATATAAATACACACATACAAATCTTTGGATTTTTTAAAGAATTTCTTTTATTATTATGCTCTAATATATATATATATAAATCTAGTTATTTGAATTTATTTCAATTAATTAGATTTATTTGCTGTTACAAAATTTATGTTAAACAATACGTAATCAAATAATATAAATAGCTAAAAAATAATAACACAATTTTAAAATTGAGTCCTACTAAAAACAATCAATAACTTTCAGTTAGTAAGATTTTATTAATCAAAATGGTTCCTGCTAATATTTCGGAATAATTTCCTGCTTTTATTAATCAAACAATTTCCTAAATCTACCACACAATACATTTCCTTTAAATGAAACTTCAGACATAATTCCACTTTTTTCATTGCCTTCCTTCAAAATAAGTAATTTTAAAAGCTGCCGTCCGAAACGATAAAATAATTTTAATTTGAAACATATTTTAGCTTAATTCTTCGTTTATATAAAGCCGTTCTCCATTGTTTAATGAAAATGGATTTTATTAAAAGATAATAACATATGCAATTTAGGGTTTTAATTTTGCGTTGCAATTTTTTTTCTAATTCAGCGACATTAGATATTTTGAATTTTTTTACGATATTTATAAATGGAGTAATATTAAATTTTATATATATAAATACTTTTTTGAAATACTGTCGGTTTTAAAATATTTCTTTTTTATATTTGACTTTCAAAAAACATTTGCACTTGCATTTTTTTTTCAACTCTAGGCCCTATTCTATTTTTGTCAATTGTCAAAGATCCATGCAGATTTAACTTCATTTATGCAAGCGCAATGAAAAATATGTCTATACTTGTTCCTTTACAGTCTGGGAATGACGTGGGGGAGAAGAAGTCTGATTCGGCTTTGTGACGCTCTACGGTCATATGTGACCGGACCCGCTGCTTAAAGTGGATTCCGAACCGCTACAAACGTCCATGCCACCGAGCGCCAGAGCTCTAGCCACTCAGCCATCAGGCCCCAGCGGATGGGGGTGAAATCTTCCACACATTTTTACAATTAACTTCCAATAATACTCAATGTTCGGAAATTAAAATTTTAAAGTCCGACCATTCTTCACATGAATAGCCTACGTCATCTAAATATTGAATCATTTTTAATTAATAAATTCAATATTTCTTAATAAGTGATCTTTTCATTTCATTTGTCATTTATTTCATTTTCATGAAATGATTATATTAGTAAAATAATTTTTCCATTTTTAATAATATAAAACAAATTGAATAAAAAATCAAAGCTGATGTCATTTACTGATGAAAATTATCTGAAGACAGTATTTATGAAGTATGATTAAGACAGTACTACAGTATTTTAACTTATTAAGGGAGGTATAAAATTTTGAAAGCACTAGCGTATTAATTAGTTATTTTTTCAGAATTCATTTTAATAAAACAAAAGCATTGTTATAAATATTTTTCCAAAAAATAATAAATTATTATTTTTTATTTTTAATTAACTACACTTTAAAACATATATCAATATTCGATCAACTTTTGGGATATGAAAACTTATTTACACATTCTGAAAAATGTTTGATAATAATATTTTAACTTATCCTATTAATATTTTTTTAAACTCTTTTTCATATTTTTCATCTAAAAAACACATTAAAAAAAAGAAAAGAAGTGATGAAAAAATAACGGCATATTATAAATGAAAATATAATAACGTATTAAACTCAATGGTTGTCCCAAATTTTCTGAAGTATAAAATAAAAATCGTAATTACTAACAGCTTAATTTTTTATTCTTTAAATCATGTATATATATTTGAGTAACAGTTCTTCTTAAAGAAAGTTATTATTAATTTTTTTTACGTATTTTATATGCAAATGTTGGAAAAGAAATAAAAAAATATTTGTACGTAAACAATATTTACTGCAAATATTCAGCGTCAAAATTGTAACATTTAATTAACATTTAAATTATAAAATTTAATGATTGTCTTTCAGTTTATGAAGTGGAGAACCAGTTTATTGCAGATTTATTTTTAAAAACAAAATTTTCCAGTATTACTAATGTTGTAACGATAACGTTTATAAATTTTTTTGCATTGTGTTTATGATTAAAAATATCTGGAAAGAAGTGAGCTCATTTTGAACAATGATAATGAACTCAAATGAACACACAAAGAATGTTCATACCGCATGCAATTTTAGGGTGAAAATTGGAAGTTCCTGCATATATTTCATAAAAAATTTGATTGAAACAATATCGATGTAAAATTCAGCAGATTTTTTTATTTTTGTTTATTTAATTATTTTTTATTATTTTGTTAATAAAGTAAGCTAATTGAAAATTTTCAAATTGTAATGATAACGTTAAAAAAAATTTTTTTTTTCATTGTAATTATGATTAAAAATGTTTGGAAGGAAGTTGAGCTCATTTTGAACTATGATGATGAATCCAAATGAACACACAAAGAATTTTCATACTTCGTGCAATTTTAGGGTGAAAATTGGAATTTCCTGCAATATTTTCAGGGTGAAAATATCAATGTAATTTTTTCTTGCATAAATTTTCACAAAAAAAATTTGATAGAAACAATATCGATGTAAAATTGAGCAGCATTTTAATTGAATTTATTTAATTATTATTTTTTTTATTAAAATAAGCTAATTGAGTATTTTTCGGAAAAAAAAAATCCTCAGTTTGACATTAAAAACTTTAATGATTCATTCGATATACCTCATGCAATTATAGGGTGAAAATTGAACTTCTTGCATATATTTCACAAAGAAATTTGATAAAAACAATATCGGTATAAAATTGAATAGTTCTATTCTTGTTATTAAAATAAGCTAACTGAAAAATTTCAGAAAAAAACTCTGTTCAGTTTTACACTGAAAACTTTAATGATTCATTCTATATGCCATTAAGAATAGTGCACAGCAAAAATAACAAAGGCATCCGGGATTGCTTAATTAGCTGATCATCTTCGAAAACGGTCCCCGGAAAACTGGAGCAAAAAGATGAACAAAGGAGAGAAACGGGAAATTGTTTTGAAAGACGACCGCGATCAAAATCATGCCTTTTCGAAGGAGAGAAAAGAGATGGCTATAGATATTTCTCTCCTTCTCTTTTTCAAAAAAGAAGAAGAGGAGGAGGAGAAGAGAGGAGAAGAAAAAGATCCCCAAATCACGTTCGGAGGAAGAAGGCGTATCCATTTATCCACATGCATCCCCGCGCACAGAGCGAGTTGCATTGTGAAAGTGCGGCGGGAGCGGGGATAGGGGGGTGGCGCAAAAGATTTAAAGGGGGCGGGGGCGGTGCACGATCGAAGAGGGAGAGAACGAAACGAGCGGCACACAGTGACAATAGTTGACAAGCGCCCGCGACGCACTCTGATTGGTCGGAGCAGCCCGCCGTACGCCCTAGAACAAAAGGAGACCTTTCTCAACGGCAGTATATTGGAACGTTTTAAACAGGGGGCCCCATTCGCCATTCTCCCGTTCGAAATTGGAAGGGGGATTGGATTGATAGAACCGGGAGAGGCTCCTACAGCCGATTAGAGACGACAGTGTGGCCCACCGAAGTCCAGTCCCGTTCGCCTACTTCTACAGTGGCGGCTCTAACCACGAAGACCCGGCGGCCAGGATGCTCAACAACCTCCACGGCGGAGGTAACGCTCCCTTAGGTAAGCACCCCCCTATTCCCTACCCTCTACCCCCTACTCCAACTTCTCATTGGCGGCGGAACACAATTAATTGAGTTATTTCGCCCTTTCATTAGCCCCTTCTGATTTGATAGGTTTGCTCCCTGATTAAATTTGTGAAACGGGATTAACTAGTTTGTGTGCCTCACAGCCTATTCTCTCGCTCTCTCTCTCTCTCTCTCTCTCTCTACCCACTACGCTGCACTGCGCAGTTGCTGGCTGCCTTCTCGCTCCTTGGCTCACGTTTGCTCTTTTCTTTGCACCCCGCAAACACCAAATAAACAACACCTCTGACACACGCCGCCGACGGACTTCGGCCGCACGCCCGCAGAAGACTTTCCCTTTGGCCCCCTCATACCTGCTCGCCGAGGCAGCCTTGCACGTTTTGAAGTCCCAAGGTAATGTCCCTTGCCACCATTTTATCACCACCTTAAAAAATATATGCCTTATTAAGTGTAAAGATGTGCCCAACTTTATTTTATTTTGTGAGCACTGTTGTAGTATTATAAGCAAATTTAATAAATGTATTAAAAATCATAGAATTAAAGGCATAATATTACGTCAATGTGACTTTAAATATCCTATTAAGAAATCAATGCTTTCCCAAAATACTATCCTTAATAGTATGGGAAATCTATAATATAACATTAAATGTTAATGTGTAAAGATGTCCAAGATGCAATACAATTTTAAAATCTTAAGATGCCTATTATATTTGTGTAAATGAACCAATATTCAGTTAATGACATTTTAAATATCCTGTTAAGGAATCAATGTTTTCCCGAAATGCTATCCTTAATAGTATGGGAAATCTAAAATATAAATAAATTCTAATCTATAAGCAAGCTGTAGCAAAATTTTAAAATCTTAAGGTACCTATTATATGTGTGTAAATGAACCAATTTTTTTTACCAATTCCATAATCAATGCATCCTGAATTAAACTGACATCTTAAATATCCTATGTTTTCCAAACCAATGTTTCCATTGTTTCCCAGTAACCAATTTTTTCCCCCAAATACTATCCTTAATAATATGTGAAATCTAAGAAATTACATATTAATCTGTAAGCATTTGCAGGCTGTGACGCAATTTTAAAATCTTAACCTATTATATGTGCGTAAATGGACCAATTTTTTTTTACCAATTCCATATTCAGTGCATATTGAATTAAACTGACATTTTAAATATCCTTTTAAGGAACCAATGTTTTCCCGAAATACTGTCCTTAATAGTATGAGAAATCTAAGAATTAAATATTAATCTGTAAGAATTTGCAAGCTGTAACACAATTTTAAAATCTTCAGATGCTTATTATATGTGTATAAATGAACCAATGTCTTTTGTCAATTCCATGTTCAGTGCATACTTATTTAAATGACATTTTAAATATCCTATTAAGGAACCAATGTTTTACCTAAATACTATCCTTAATAGTATGGGAAATCTATAATATAAAATTAAATGTTAATCTGTAAAGATGTCCAAGCTGTAATACAATTTTAAAATCTTAACATGCCTATTACATGCATGTGAATGAACCAATTTATTTTACCAATTCCATAGTTAGTGCATACTGAATTAAATTGACATTTTAAATATCCTACTAAAGAACCAATGTTTGCCCTAAATACTATCCTTAATATTATGGGAAATCTAAAATACGAAACAAAATGTTAATCTGTAAACATTTGCAAGCTGTAACACAATTTTAAAACCTTAACATGAATGTTATATGTGTGTAAATGAACCAATCTATTTTTCTATTAATTCCAGTGTATGCTGGAAAAAAAAATTCAAATACTTTTTAATTAAATTAAAGTTTACCTTAAAATTAATACTTCATACGATTGTTTTTATAGAAATAGCACTAATGAAATTATTAAGGTTTTAAAGAGTAATATTTTGTAATAGGTTAGCTATTTCTTAAAGATTCTTTTGAGTATCGGATTTTAATTTTTAGCGAGGTTTGAGTACAATTTAAAAAAATTATGCTCAATTTTATAACGCAATGTAATGTTTGTAACACAATTTTAAAATCTTAATATGTCTATTATATGTGTGTAAATGAATCAATTTTTTTCTGTCAATTCCATATTCACTGCATACTGAATAAAAAAAAATCCGAATACTTTTTAAAATTAGTTTTCTTAAAATTAATGCTTCATATCAATGTTTTTATAGAAATAGCAATAATGAACTATCTAAGGTTATAAGGAGTAATATTTCGTAATAGATAACCTATTTTTTAAAAAAATAATTTGAGTATCGGATTCTAATTTTCAACGAGGTTTGAGCATAATTTTAAAAAAATGTGCTCAATTTTGCAAGCTGTAGCACAATTTAAAAATATGACATGCCTATTATATGTGCGTAAATGAACCAATCTATTTTTCTGTTAATTCCAGTGCATACTGGAAAAAAATTTAAATACTTTTTTAAAATTAAAGCTTATTTTGAAATTAATATTTCATACCAATGTTTGTATAGAAATAGCAATAATGAACTGGCTATAGTTATAAAGAGTAATATTTTGTAATAGATAAGCTATTTTTTTTAATTTTTGAGTATGGCATTTTAATTTTCATAAATGTTTGAGCACAATTTAAAAAAATGAAAAATATAATAATATTTATTAAACAAAGTCATATTTTCCAATAATTTTTTTTTATAATTGCAGTAATTTTGTTGTTAATTATTTCATTCGTGATCCTTCTCTTGATCCCATAATTCTACCTTCACGATTTTAATAGAGTTGTAAGTCTTTTCATTTTTAAAAAAAATGAAATATTATGTTTTAAACTTTCATAACAATATAATATTAAATTTTTCATTGCATATGTATTTCGACTGAAACTATATAATAAACAAACTAGAGTAATTTGTAAAAAAAAAAAAAAAAAAAAAAAAAAAAAAAACCACACATTATTTTAACAAAATAAATAGGTTTTCTAAATACCTATGGTGATAGTGAAATAGTTCCTTTTAAGTTTTTTCGTTTTATTATAAATAAATGAAGTGCAATTTTCAAATAATTTATAGTGCTCTGTAATGCTACTTGCTCAGCTTAAAGGATACGATAATATAATGCAGCTATAATCATAAAATAATGTAACAACATATAAAGTTTATAATTTCTTTTAAAATGTATAAAATATTGCGAAAAAAATTAGACTAAGAAACAAATGATTTTTTAGTGTGAAAGTAATAAATTAAGATAATGAATACATTCATACAAATAAAAAAATAAATAAATAAAAACAGGAGTATATTCAAGAATTTTGATATGGTTCCGAATAACATAAAATATTACTCTTTTATTACCTTTCTATCTTGCGAATTGTTGTTTATATTTCATTACTGATTGTTGCTATTTCCATATACTTAGCAAAATATTTTAGTTTAATATTAGCTATTCATATTTTATCTTCGCAACTATTTGTGTGGCATGCAATAAATTTCATTCGATTTTCATAAAATTCCTCTAATTCAATAAATATATTAAACATTCAATTTTTGTTATAGCATTTTTAGCATTTTAATTTTATTTTATTTTACTAATTTTACAAGACAATTTTAAAGTTGTATATTGAATTAATTTTAAAAATATGCATGCAATTTATAATAAAAAAAGATTAAATTTAAATAATTATGACTTATTAGCTTAAAAGTTCTTGTTATTCAACTGAAAAAAAATATATAAATTATTTAATGAATACATTTGATTAAATACATTAGATAATATACATTTGATTTAGAAGGAAAAAAAAAATGATATTTAATAGTAATGCTTAAAGCATTACTATTAAATATCATTTTAATGTTTATTGAATAATGTTTTATTGAATGTTTATTAATTTTAAATATTTTCTTTACAAACTTTTGTCTTTAGAAACTATAGAAATCGTTTAATTAATTAATTTTTGTACAAAAATTAATTAATTAAACGATTTTTATCAATATGTATATATATGTGTGTGTGTTATTTTGTATCAAGAATGTGAAATTGATATTTAGAAGTTAATACGTTGATTTTTCTTAATTAGTTTAAATGTTCTTTTTAAAAAGTTTTAGCGCATTTAACAAAAATTTACTGTAATTAACTTGCAATGAATTAAATTAACTTAAATTTAAATTAAATATAACTTACGAAGAATTAAATTAACTTAAATTTAAACTAAATATAACTTACGAAGTTAAAATTACATCCTTCACTGATACAAATTCAATTTTAAACATTCAAATCGACAAAATTATTGTTGTGTTAATTGATGAATTTTATGCATTACAATTTCTTCAATAAATGTTATTGATAATACAAATATTTTATTAGTGATAAGTATTTGGTAGTTTAAGGACAGTAGTCTGTTTGGAATTCTAATTATTTGAAAAAATGAGATTTGGTTTGTCGCTCTGCTGTCATTTTGTGCACACTTTGTGCTAATTAGACCGGGACCTAAATCGGAAATCTACCGGGAATCCGGTTTAACGTGGATTCCGACCCCTCACAAGCATCCATGCCACCGGCAGGATTCCAACCTGAAGACTGTGGTATTTTCAAAAGTAACTGCTATACAATTGCCTGTCGTATGAAAGAAAATTCCTATCAGACAATTCGATTATTAATGCGTGACGCCTAACACAGGTTGTCACATTATCTTACGATTCACCTGATTCGATTCGCCTGCCAGAGCTTTAGCCAATTGGCCATCATATAAATGAGGAGCGGAAGATAACATTAACCTCGTGAAATAACTTCCTATTCTCGATTTTCACATAAGTCGTTAGATCGAAATTTTGTTCTTTAAAATTCAACTTGAAATACGTTTCTTAGATTTACACATGCATAATGGTAACCTCCGAATTAGGTTATAGACATATAAGAAATCCCAGAGATTGAGATCCTACTAATTTAATGACCCCTCTAACTCATGCTTTTGATGATATTTAACGCCTTAATTTTAAGACTGAAGTGCTCCAAGAAAAAATAAAACAATTCTTAGTGTGGATAAGCCTTGCTTCATCTTAATGATACCAGAAATCTGCTATAGAATCGAACTCTTGTCATGAAACTATAAAGCATTAAATAAATCCAATGGCAGTTCAAAAACAATTGCAAATTTTATTCTGAGTTAAAAGAGATGCTATATTTCGGAAAGAAAAAATGTAGAGTAGCCGTACTTGCGTAAGATGTTCGAGAGACACTTTTTTTAAGATGCTTAACATAAATAATTAACGAAATCGATTCTATTGTTTGTGCAAGCTTAAGGAAACATTGCATTCCCAGACTTATAAAATGTCTTGAAAATACATTCACATTTGGTTTGTCGCTCTACGGTCATCTTTTGCATACTTTAGTGTTAATTACACCGGGACCAACAGTTTAACTTGGAATCCAAACCAATAACAAACATCCATTCCGTCGCCAGGATTCGCACTTGAAGCCTGTGGTATCAAGGGCCAGAGCGCTAGCCAACTGGCTATCAGGAAGCTACGTGTATTGAATCTCCATGTTTTACTACGACTACTTATTACACACTAGAGGTAACTAGACCCGGACCTTCAGTTTAAAGTGAATTGCAAATCACTCACAATTACCATGCCACAGCTAGGATCTGAACCTGAAACCTGTGGTACCAAAGGTTAGAGCCATAGCCATTTGGCCATCGTATAAATGAGGAGCAGAAAATAATATTGACCTTTAGAAATAACATTATGGTCCCTATTGTCGATTTTCGCATAAGTCGTTAACACCGAAATTTTTATTGTTAAAATTCAAATTCAAATACTTTTCTTAGACTTTGTGTAAATGGTAAATTCAATTAAGGTTATAGATAGAATAAATGTTAGTTATATAGATTCTGGTAATTAGATGACCATTCTATTTCATACTTTTGATGATGTTTAAAGCCGAAATCTGCTATAGAATCGAACTCTGTCATGAAACTATAAAGCATTAAATATTTTTGTAGTTAGCTATATTCACCTTTTCTTAACAAAAATATAAATCCTCAGTAGCATAGACAAGGGTGATAGTTTTTAGCACTATAATGATTTGATTAAAATGAGAGTTTAAACACTTGTTTTTAGCTTCCCAATGTCTTCAGATTTGCTTATAAGCAAAGATGACAGTGAAAGGCCTCCGCAAATGTTAAAATTAATTATCCTTCAAAATTGAATGTAGATCATTGAAAAAAGTTGGATTATTCACTTAATTGTACAAGTAAAAATTCCCAAATGTAATATATTTATATAAATAATTTTAATATTATATAATGGAGTGACAATGAAAATTCATATATCTATTTCTATATATGAGCAAATTTTCTGAATTAATATAAATATTGATTCTGTATGATTTTAATGAAATTTTTAGCTATTATTTTTCTATATTATTTCTAGTTTGTGCACTTGAAAAATGAAATGAAGCTATTTGTAATTTCTTTTTTATAAGCTATTTAAAAGTTTCGATAAAAAAAAGAATTACCTACTAAGTGAACAGGAATCAAATTTAGATACTTAACCAGTAAAAATTTGTACGTCTTTGTGATCATTTATTTGTAGCATATCGATTTTTGTTGTCACTTCATGAAAATTTTATATTTAAATTATTGTTTATTCATTTTAAAATGACTTCAAATAATAGTAGAGAATTTTCAAGCAATTTTGTATTTATCAATTTAAAAAAATAAAAAATTTATAGTAAGATTAATGGCTCTATTGAAATGGGGTATAAAAAATGTAATCCATAAATGTCAGATATTAATTTTTATTCATCAAAGAGAAATATTATATCATCTTTCTAGAGAAAAATATTGAAGTTAAATCTAGAAATAACGCCTATTATTTAATTCGTTTTAAAATGACTTCAAATAATAATCGAGAATTTAAAAACAATTATGTATTGATCAATTTTTAAGAAATAACAAACTTATAGTAAGATGGCTTATATATAATGGCTGTATTAAAACGTAACAAATGAAACGTAAACAAAATTTAATTCATGAATGTCAGATATTAGGTTTAATTTATCACAGAGAAATCTTATATCTAATTCTTTCTAGGGAAGAAATTGAAGCTAAGTCTAGAGAAAACGCTTATTAATTAAATTCGTTTTAAAATGACTTTAAATCGTAGTAGAGAATTTTAAAACAATTATGTATTGATCAATTTTTAAGAAATAGCAAACTTATTAAGCAAACTTATTAATACAAACAAATATTAACAAATTAATTAAAACAAACTTATTAATACTTATTATTAACTTATAAACTTATTATTAGATGGCTTGTATACAATGGCTTTATTGAAACGTAATATAAAAAATGTAAGTCATTAATGTCAGATATTAGGTTTAATTGATCACAGAGAAATCTTATATCTAATTCTTTCTAGAGAAAAAAATGAAGCTGAGTCTGGAGAAAACGCTTATTAATTAAATTCGTTTTAAAATGACTTTAAATAGTAGTAGAGAATTTTAAAACAATTATGTATTTATCATATTTTAAAGAAGTAACAAAACTTACAATAAAATTAGCGGCTTTATTGAAAAGCAATATCAAAAATGTAATTCATAAATGTCAGATATTAATTTTCATTGATCGTCGAGAAAACTCATATTTAAATCTTTAGAGAGAAAAATATTGCAGCTAAGTTTAGATAGAAAACGCTTATTGATTAATTCGTTTTAAAATGATCTCAAATAATAGCAGAGAATTTTAAAACGATTATATATTTATTAATTAAAAAAAAATAAACTTATAGTAAGATTAATGGCTTTATTGAAACGTGAAACAAAAAATTTAATTCATAAATGTCAGATATTAATTTTAATTGATCACTGAGTCAGCTTATATCTAATTCTTTCGAGAGAAAAATATTGCAGCTAAGTCTAGAGAAAACGCTTGTTGATTAAATTCGTTTTAAAATGACTTCAAATAATAGTAGAGAATTTTAAAACAATTATGTATTTACCAATTTAAAAAAAAAATAACTAACTTATAGTAAGATGGCTTATATGTAAGGGCTTTATTGAAAAGTAATATAAAAAAATGTAATTCATAAATGTCAAATACTAATTTTCATTGATCATCGTGAAATCTCATATTTAAATCTTTAGAGAGAAAAATATTGCAGCTAAGTTTAGAGAGAAAACGCTTATTGATTAATTCGTTTTAAAATGACCTCAAATAATAGCAGAGAATTTTAAAACGATTATATATTTATTAATTAAAAAAAAATAAACTTATAGTAAGATTAATGGCTTTATTGAAACGTGAAACAAAAAATTTAATTCATAAATGTCAGATATTAATTTTAATTGATCACTGAGAAAGCTTATACCTAATTCTTTCTAGAGAAAATATTGAAGCTAAGTCTAGAGAAAACGCTTATTAATTAAATTCATTTTAGAATGACTTCAAATAATAACAGAGAATATTAAAACAATTATATATTTATTAATTAAAAAAAATAACAAACTTATAGTAAGGGGGCATGGTGGGCTACAATGGAAAAGCAATGGCTTTATTGATATAAAAAATGTAATTCATGAATGTCAGATATTAATTTTAATTGATCCCAGAGAAATCTTATATATAATTCTTTCAAGAGAAAAATAATGAAGCTAAAACGCTCATTACCTAATTCTTTAGAGTACGGTTTGTGATAAATTCATTTAATCAAAAAGTAATGTGTCATAAGTAAGTGCAAATAACAAATGCAAATTGTCCATTAATAACAAATTTCTTGCCGTTTAGCCCTAAGAAATTATTTTTTCTCGTTAATTAAATGCTGGCATTATTTTCATATAAATGGTCTATTAAAGGCAAGAGCAGATCCATTAAATGCTATTCAATTGTCAATTAACCTTAATGAAGGAAGCAAAATAATGTAGTTCGTTTTTTCGTAGTAGGGGTTCAATTATGTAGGATTATTTAAATATTCTACTCTTAATAGTAACAGCAGCTAAAAAAAAAAAAAAAAAAAAAAATCAGAAAATCTTGGCGGTTTTATAAAATGAAGATTTTTTTTAATGGAAATAATAACAATAATAATAAATAAATTAAATTAAATTAATAATCAAATTTAAATAAAAACATAATAAAAAATAAATGTTTTATATTGTATATTTTCAATTGTTTATTTATCAATGGGAAAGTAATGAAATAACTAAGACTCGAAACAATTATTTTTTAATATTTATTAGTGCATATAGCTCCCATAAAAATGTCGAAGTATAAGTAATTTTATTGTAAGTAATGTGTCATAAGTAAGTGCAAATAACAAATGCAAATTGTCCATTAATAACAAATTTCTTGCCGTTTAGCCCTAAGAAATTATTTTTTCTCGTTAATTAAATGCTGGCATTATTTTCATATAAATGGTCTATTAAAGGCAAGAGCAGATCCATTAAATGCTATTCAACTGTCAATTAACCTTAATGAAGGAAGCAAAATAATGTAGTTCATTTTTTCGTAGTAGGGGTTCAATTATGTAGGATTATTTAAATATTCTACTCTTAATAGTAACAGCAGCTAAAAAAAAAAAAAAAAAAAAAATCAGAAAATCTTGGCGGTTTCATAAAATGAAGATTTTTTTTAATGGAAATAATAACAATAATAATAAATAAATTAAATTAAATTAATAATCAAATTTAAATAAAAACATAATAAAAATAAATGTTTTATATTGTATATTTTCAATTGTTTATTTATAAATGGGAAAGTAATGAAATAACTAAGACTCGAAACAATTATTTTTTAATATTTATTAGTGCATATAGCTCCCATAAAAATGTCGAAGTATAAGTAATTTTATTGTAAGTAAAATTATTTTCTTAAATTTATTTATTTAAATTTAATTATTTTTGTAAGTTTATTTAATTTTAATGATTTAAAAATTAAATTAATTAATTTAATTAATTATTAAATTAAACAAATTTTTCAAAATGAAGTTAAACTCTGAATACATTGTTATATTTCTTTAATAAACTCTTGACATAAAATAATCGTGAAAATTATTTTACGAGTAGAACTGCGAATAAATATTATATTGAATGTCGGGTTCGAAAATAAAAGATTGGGTTTCTGTCATGAAATATTTAGGAAAACAAATAATCTGTAATATATAATACAGAGATTTCAATAGAAAAAAATTAATTTAAAAAACAGATTTAAAAAAAATGCCTTAATTTTTATTTTTTGCAATTGAAAAAACATTAAAACTGATATGTCAAATACAAAAACCAAAAATATAAGCAAAAAAAATGTAATCAAAATCTAAATTATAATATATTTCGTCAAAAAACAAAAGTTTAATAAATGAATATAAGAATTAACAAAGTAAAACAAAAAATTAAATTGTATGTAAAAATAAGTATGTAAAGAAATTTTTAATACAATAAATGTTTAAATATTGCTAAAATGTTTTTCTTAAACATACATTTCAACAAAAATTTCTAATCTGGTACATTATTGAAAAAATTAAATTGTGTAGTTAGTTTTTGTAACTTTCATATTTAGTTTGATTATTTTTAATTTTACTTCTCTGTTATTTCTGATACTACTACTACTTTTTTTTGTTTATGCATTAAAAAAAAAAAAAAAAAAAAAACTTCAAAAATAAGTTATACATCTATATCAAAATTAAAAATTTATAAATCAATCATAACGGTACCTTTACACACGATTTTTTTAAGAACAGTAGAACATTTTTTTTGATCAAAACAAGCTGATACTGATTGAAACATTTCACAATGAATAAGATTCCTGGTTATTCTTTATTGGACAGTTTAAACTGAGTTAATATATTTCTGGTGTATAAATTGCTTTCCTTAGCCATCAAATACGACGTAACCCTCTCCACTAATGCTCTAATGTATATCCATCTATTGTGAATTCTTCCAAGTAATCTGGTGACCTGATGGCAAATTGGCTACCTTTCTGGCCTTTGGTATCATAGGCTTCAGGTTTGAATCCTGGAAATGGTATGGATGTTTGTGAGTGGTTCGGAATCCACGTTAAAATGTACGTCCCGGTCTAATTAGGCTAAAGTGTACAAAAAAAATGACCGCAGAGAGACAAACCAAACCAAGCAATCTGACGATGAGATCTAAAACTTTTTTGTAGTCCTCGCAAGCTTAAACTCCTCAAATTGATTTTTTGCAAACGCAATGATGCTCGGATGCATTGTTCATGACTTTACCATGAATTGAGCAGTTTGGAAAAACATTGTGATGGATTGAGCTCCTTGAATTTTTAAAATGTTTGAACTTCAGTATGTCATATCTTCAAGCATGGCTTCAAGGACATGATGACATCAAACCATCCAGAGTACATCTTTATGCAGCTTTTTCTGAATAAGGACACATGCTTTTATTCGTAAGCCTGTATTTACTGGTGTTGTCATAAAATCTTAAACATTTTATCTCATCAATAATTCTCTAGGAGTTTAGAGTTATCGCGAATATCAGTAGCTATTACTTATGTTCATGATGAAAATTTTGGTATTGCAAATAAGGGGTCCATGCTTTTCCCTGAAACAATGATAATAATCGATGGACTTCTTCACTACGTATAGTGTCTTCTAAAATTTTTCCATTTCAATGTACAGTCAATGGAAAATTATTTGTTGTTTTTTTAAATCTTGAGTTGCATCTTTTCAGCTTTTCATGCACAGTCGCCACATGTACTCTCCTACATTCAATAGATTCAATTATTAACTTGTTTACCATTTTGATAAGGACTGGCCACACTAAGAGTTTGACCTTAAATGGAGACGAGAAGACATATACCCTTTGTCATGGTTCGGTCATCGCGTCTCCTTCTCATCTCATTGATTGTATTGGTGCCTCTGTGAGGCAACTGTTGAATGAGGGGAGGACAGTTTACGGTCTATTGATGCAGCATGATCTACGGGACTTGGTTTAGGATTCTAAATCAAGGGGATAAGCAACAACAACACCATTTTGATGTGAAGTTAATTCAAATTTAATTTTCAATTTTAATTCAATTTTGTTTTTGTTCAATTTTGAGGATTTCAAAAATTTAAAGTTTGGTAGCGATCCCTAAACTTATTATTAAAGTCTGAAAATATTATGGAAATTTTAAAATTGAGACTGTAGCATCCCTCGTATTTAAGCTTATTTGTTCATCTAAGAATATTATTTGTAATCGTCAAAGTGACAATATTTCAAAAGATTAATTTTTTATTGTTTACTTTTGTAGAATATTATTTTCTATAAAATTTGTTAAAGGAATATTATTAATATTTCACATATATCTTAGTAAAATTTTAATCCATTAAGATTTGAATTTTATAATTTACTATAATGATCAATTAAATTAAAATTATAGCTAATTATTTTGCATTTTAATTTGTATTTAATAAAATTATCCAATATAATAATCCTTCTGTAATTAAATAAAAGTTATAAGCAAAGAACTACTTAAAAGTAAGCCTCAAAGCTTTTTTAAATTATAATAGACTGTTACGGAACTGATACAATATATTCAATAACGATTTAATTTAGAAATATAAGGAAGGCTGCTTATTTAATTGCTCATTTTATTTACTTGTTTATTAACAATAGTTTTTTTAAATAGATTTGCATATAAATAACTTGAACTTATTTTTAAAAATTTTATTTGCTTGTATATTAATTTTGAATTTATTTTTTAATTTTTATTAATATTTTTACTTTTTAACTATTAACTTTTATTTTAACTTTTAATTTCTTCTTTAACTGTAAATTTTTAACTTTTTAACCTAAATAATACCACATCATTAATAACTCATGAACAAATCTAACATGAAACTAAAAATAATGCTGTGCCTAATATATTCATAATTTTATTTATTAATTAAACGTTAATAAAAGCATATTAAAAAACATACATTTTAAAAATAACAAATGAACCCTTACAAGTGCGTTTAATGAGAAATGGATAGTTTTCAGAAATTCTATTCTAGTAAAACTGGAATTTTTTTTTTAAAACTAAAAAAATTGGTTTAAAATTAGTTTTTATATAAACTATAAAATTAATTACATTCATAAAAATAGTTTTTATAAATTAGTTTTTATATTGAATGCTACAAAGTTATTTTTATTCCCCTTAAAATCTTCTTTTGAAATATTTGTATGAAGTATGCCTATTCTTAAAATGCAAGCAAATTTATATATTTAGGTATTCATTTAATTCTTATCTTTAAAAAAACTCTTCTTTTAATCAAATTTTTTATTTTCTATGTAAAAATATGCTTCTAATTCAAAAGATTTAAGGATTTAAAAAAAAAAAATTCTAGAAAGACTTCACTTTGGACAAATAATCAATGATGCTTTGCTTTTCAATTTTTCAAATTTTAATTATATGTGTTTTTAAGATAACTAAATTCGGTACTTACGTATTAATGCCACCGCAATAGAAGTTACGCTAATGCGCCAATAAAAAGCTGCTAATGCGCCAAAATAAAGATTGTTTTGAATCTATGTTAAACTCTATATCGGCCCATTTTCCACCGAAATCCGATTGACTACTTCGTTTTTAAATAAAGTGTCTTGAATTTTGAAAGTGTTTTGATTTTAAATAAAGTGTTTTATATATTTTATGATTTGTCACAAAAATTTTAAGTGTAGATTGGCGCCACCTAAAAACCGCCAAATCTCTAGCTGCGATGGCGTTAATAAGTAAGCACCCTAAATTCTTTTATTTTAATAAATTTTCGTATAGAAAAACATTATTACTCATCAAACAAGCTAAGTATAACCTCAGTTTTTAAATTCATCATCCTCTTTTATTAATCTTTAATTTCAATTTTTAATTTAATTTTGTAGATATCTTGTAAAAAAAGTTTTCCGTTCATGTTAGAAAGGAAATTTGTATAAATTCCATTTAACTTAAGGATTTTCTTGATTTTCTCTCTCTTTATCATGAAGCCTTTTTAAAATAGTGGTGTGGGTCTTTTCTTCAAAGTAGAAACACTTCTTCAAATATTACTATTTTGAAGGTGTAATTACTTACAATTTGTAGTATAATAATTTGTGGTAAATTTTTTTTTTGTAAATTTATATGCTCTTGTTTTACATTATACAATCAATAAAAATTGATTAGCAAGAATACATTTCACTCAAATAAAAAATTTTTAAACTTACTAGGTATATAGTTTATTTTAAGCAATTTGATTTTCCGATTTGCAGATCAATATTTTAAAAGTAGTTGTTTTACAGAACTGTACATCTAGTATTATTTCCATTCTATAATTAAATACAATGATTTTTCTAATAGATTGTTTTATTAGTCAGTCTATCCATTATTACAAATAATATTAATAATAATCTCAACAAATAATACTATTATAGTTTAAAAATTATCATTCAATTAAAATTCACATGTTTCAGACATTAAATGATTTTGCCAAAGCAACGATATTATATTATATCACGTGAACCTTAACAAATTGCTTAAATTGAGTCAATGATTTTTCTAATAGGTTTCAATTTTGTTAGTCAATCTATATATTATTACAAATAATGTTAATAGTAACCTCCTAGAATAATAACATTATAGTTTAAAAATTATTATTCAATTAAAATTAATACGTTTCAGACATTAAATGAATTTGGCAACATTATGATATTTTATTATATCACGTGATCCTTAATAAAATGTTTAAATTTAATCAAATCTGTTTCATTAAGGTTATCTTAGACATATTTTTTTCGCCTCTCTCTTTGTAGAATAATCAAGTTGACAAAAGTTGCCAGTAAAAAATAATTCCCAACTTTCAATATGCATACATTTTTTATTTATTTATTTTGAAATTTTTTTTATGGGTTCTACTTTACCCTGTTGGTAGAAACTGAAACTAAAATGAAATGTGGCAGAAAAGGAAATCCGTGCTTTGAGTTGCTTAATTATATGATCTTTTTTCCTAAACTTAGAAAATGGAAGAAATTGCTTGTGTGATACGCATCTTTTACGATATCAATTATGTCTAAAGTATAACTTTTCTGCTTAATAAAAGAAAAATACTGTTATACATCCCAACCAATTTGATGTTATTAAATTAGAAATTATATTATTTTTAAAAATTTATAATTAACTAGAGAAATTAAAATTTTCATATTAAAATAAATTCGAAAAGTCGAAAGTTTAATATTATGGCTACGCTTGTTTTTGAGAATAATTTTTATTGGTGTAATATCAAAAACAGCATCAGTTCCTTTCGAAAATTTATTGTTGACTGATACTTTGATCAAAAATTAAATAAAGGGAAGAAAAATTTCTCTTAAAAGATACATTGTTGCTAAACGATTTTTAATTGATTTTTATTTATAAACTATAATTTCTTATTGGCCTGAACCAGATGTTTGAAAATGAATAGCAACAAAACATTTAAGAAGAATCAAAATTGGAAAAAAATGAGATATTCTTGTTTATTAATAGTTACTTTAGTTACATGTATAGTACAATTTTCGGAAAATAATGTATCTGCTAGCAATTCAGCGGTATTATTGTGAGGAACCCATTTTGTAAACCAATTGAAATGATTAGTTGTTACTACTATTGAAATTAATTATAACTAAACAATATTGAATACATTATCAAATATTTATCCATGCATTTTTCTGATTTAATGCAGTTTAATTTTCATTTTTAGGACATATGACCCATTATGTGAAATCGTCGTCTTTACAGGATTTCGGAGTGCCCTGGCCCCAAAGGGGCCTAAAACTCCTATCTGCATCTGAGAAACATTGGTGAAGGAAAAAACATTGATAGTTAAAAGGAGGTGAAGGGATTTAAGAGCAGTGTTCCATGTTAAAATATATATTAAAAATATAAGCAAAGAAAAAATTAATAAAATAGCTAATAACAAGGAGAAAAATAAAATAAAAAACAAAAATTAATAAAATAAACAGAACAATTAAAGAATCCAAAATTTAAAAAGGAATCTACAGTAGGATGGGATTTTCGTTGCTAGGAATGAAGACTAAAAGCACAGATGTCATGACGACAACTGAGCCAGTTCGTCTAGGAGCTTTGCAAGTTGTGAAGAACAGCCCTTGGGCGTTTAGCATTTTCCGGAAGATGGAAATTGTATCTCGGAAGATTACGGATTTCATCATTCGGGATGTGTTCAAGATTTGCATAGAATTTTTCTGCAAGCTTGAGCATGAATTTTTGAATAGAGGGGAGGGCAAGACAATGACGAATGTCATCATTTCTAAAATACCAGGGAGAATCAGTAATCATTCTTAAAATTTTATTTTCTATTCTTTTGATGTAGTTGATGTGGTATTTTGCAGCGGAACCCCAAACTGGGCTAGCATATGTGATGATGGGACGCAAATAGTACATGTAAATAATTAGTTTATTATCCAAGGATAAGAGGGATTTTCTATTAATGAATGGATAAAGCATGCGTATAGAAATATTATATTTACGTTTAATGTGGTTAAGATGATTAGAATATGTTAGCTTACTATCAAGGTATACTCCTAAGTATTTAGTATTGTTAGTCCAATTAATTCGTTGGTTAAATAGGAAAACATTAGGCGGATTAATTTTGCGTCTCGTGAAGAGTACAGCTTGTGTTTTTTCTACATTTATTTTAATTTTCCAGCGAGTAAGCCAAGCTTCAAGTTGCTTGAGATATTGATTAAATTTAATAGTGAGATCCTGAATGTGGTTAGAAGAGACAGCGATTGCTGTGTCATCTGCATATAAACTGAGGTGTACGTTGTTAGTAATAGGAATATCATTTATGTAAAGATTAAACAGAAACGGACCAATTAGGGAGCCCTGGGGCACGCCTGCATTGATACCTCTCTGAGAGGAGAAATAGTTATTGATTTTAACAGAGAAAGATCTATTATTGAGATAGGATTGGATTAAAAGAATTATGTGAAATTGTTTATCTTAATTTATGAATTACCCTATTATTCTACATACACAACATTTTTACAAATAAAGTTTTTTAAATAATCCAAAGTAACTTTAATTGAAAATATAATAATAATATTTATAATATATTAATATAAATACTAAATAATATACTTAATACTCAATTAATTATACTTTAATATAGTTAATACTCAATTTACTTAAATATTTTTCTCACTAGGAATACATAATGAGTAATTAAAAGAAAAACTTAATGATAATCCGTTACATCTCTATAACATCAGGCATATTTTCATTATTAAAAGAAGGCTTGAAGGACTTATTTCTTTTTCTTCAAAATTTAAATCTGGGAATTTACACTTTATTATTTGTGCATATTTAAATTAAAGTTTTGACCACATAACATTATTTTATTACATAAAATATCTATATTCTTAAGTTAGTAAATGAGACGTTTGAAGATTGAATGCAATATTTATCCTTAGTTGCTATAACTTTAAACTGATGCATTTTGGCTGTGAATTCAGTGCAGGTGGTGAGATATTTTCTTCTACCTTTTATTTAAAATAAAAAATATCCTTTTTCAGGAATAAAAAAATATTTTTTTCCTAATCATGTTAATTGTTCTTTTCTTTTTTCATGTCTCGAAATACACTAAGAAATTCAAATTATCCCTTTTTCAGCTATTCAGCTAAACATTTATATTAATATTTATTAGAATAAAAGTTGACGTTAAGTAAAGAAATTTTGAATTCAATGTTGCTTAAAATATTTATTCAAAAGTTGGCAATTGTACAAGTGAGGTTCAAAGATTAACGTACCAAAGTGTTAAAAACTGTACTTCCCATAGATTTTCTGAGTTATTACTCAAAGATTTTCCTTTAGCCATAACGTTAGTATTTCTTTCTTTCTTCTTTTTTTTTTTCTTTTTATTTATTTACTAGCAGACCCGGCCACGCGTTGCTGCGGCTTTCTTGTATTTCGTTCAATTATTTAGATACTATAATTGGTATTGTTAAGAAAGTGTGTGGTAAAGAATGATGAAAAGTTCAAATAAAGCTTCAATGAATAGAAAATGTTTAATTTTTATTAATTTAATAAATGAGGCAGATAATGTTGATTTTTAACACTGTTTTATAATTATTCTACCAAATTTAATTTTTAATAATCATTACTTTCATTTATCTAAGAACTAAGCGATGAACACTATTTCTTGTTAATCTGTCTTTCGTCAAAAGAAATAAATTCGTTAAATAATTTAATAAGTTGGTTATGATTTTCTAAAAGATTTTCCAACAATTCTACAATAGCTCTTTGTACTTGCTTGTTCGATAAATTTATACTGACATCGAGTTGTCACACGTTCTTCAGAACTGCCCATAAAATAAATTTGAAGAAATTTTGGCTCTTCGTTAGGTATTGGCATCAACGACCCGATCTTATGACACACCTGACCTTGTATTTTGAATGTACTTTCAAAATTACGTCCATCGGATGAGAAATCGCAAATTTTAGTTGCGCCAAATGGCGTTAATGGCGCCAAATGACGAAATATGAAAATCGTCGATTTTGCACTTAAATAAAAAAATATCTGTATAAAAACTATCCTATCTCTCAAGTTGGAACAAAACACACATTTAAGAAAAAAAAAGTTAAAATCGGATTGTTAGTTTCAGAGTTCATCCCGAACAAACATCGTGACACGGGAATTATATATAATAGATTTTACATTACGAAATGAAGGTTTGAAATAATCAAATGACATACACTGATTTTCCTTTTTTATTAAAAACAAGCATATTGGACACTGGCTCCATTGGCGACGATTAATGGTCTAAATTATAATAAAGGGTTATTTATAATTTAGACAACTAACTGGTTGCCGATGGTAGATAGTGTCCATTATGCTTGTTTTTAATAAAATTGTATTTTATATATATATTTTATTATTCAGTAAAATCAGAGGTATTTTAAAAGAATGTCATTTGAAAATCCTTTAAAACAATTTTATTGTTACATGTATTTACCATTCATTAATTGTACCATAGAATATGTTATAGTGTACTGTTATTTAGAATTATTAAGTTTTCATCAAACAAGCCTTTTTTATAAAGCACAGTAAATAAGTCACATTCTTTACATATTATCTAGAAGAATAAAATATTCTTAAAAGTAGAGTTGTTAATATTTTTTAATAATATTCCTATTAAAAATTGCTGTAATAAAGTAAGTAATTTCGTCAATGTGAAAATATAACCCTAATCACAAAATTTTTTTAAAAATTTATTACATTAAAAGTAAATTCTAATATAAATTAATAATATATAAAAATAAAATTAATAATACATATATACTAAATTTTAAAATGACGCAAGATTTATTTATTTTTATATTTTTGTAGAAAAATATTTTAAAAAATTAAAAATGCGAATACAAGTTATATTAAATGGAGAATATCTTTTCGATTCTTTAAATTTTTCGGAATTTTTTTAAAGGATCTATAGTAGCATTTGTATAAAATAAATAAACAAACAAAAATAGAGTCAAGCATTAATTATTTAAACATTTTTTATTCACTAGGAACAAAGCTATTAGTAACGCCGCTGAAAAAACATTTGTGTCAAGTTTAATAGTTTGTAGGTACTTCGGTGTCTTCGAATTGTATTTTAAACATGCTACAGATGACATTTTAAAATACAGTTAAGCAAATAAATATATAGTAAATTTGTATATATTTTAAACATACTACAGATTGTATTTTAAACATACTACAGATTACAGTATTTTAAACACACTACAGATTACAGTATTTTAAAGATAGTAAAGATTAATTTTATCTGTACTATGTTTAAAAGGTTTTATGTGTTTGTACTACATATGTACTATGTTGTTGTTGTGTTTGTGAAGAGACAAGCGTCTATAACCAGTTGCAGCCTTCTCTTTCGTAGGCTCCAAGGAGGAGTCCGGGCTGCTGAAGAGCAACGGCGGCGGAGGGGAGGCGGGGGGTACGCTGCAGGTCCTGGACGGGCTGCACGGCTCCGCGAACCCCCCGGTGCACGGCCCGCAAGGCGAGGGCGGCGGCGGCAGCGACAAGCCCGTCAAGCAGAAGCGGCACCGGACCCGGTTCACGCCAGCGCAGCTGCAGGAGCTGGAGAGGAGCTTCTCCAAGACCCACTACCCGGACATCTTTATGAGGGAAGAGCTGGCCATGCGCATAGGACTCACAGAATCCAGGGTGCAGGTGAGTCATTATCATGTTGTTGTTGTTTCTTATCCCACTTGGCTGGCCAAGCCCACGAGCCCATAAGTACTCATGATTGAAGGGGAAGGAAGCAGCTTCTGTTGTGATGGAGCACCCGTAGGTAGAAGCCTGACTTTTGCTCCGTGACGCTCTTATAGTCATAGGAGACCGGGACCTACGGCTTAAAGTGGATTCCGAACCACTAAATACATCCATGGCACCTCCGGGATTCGAACCCGAAACTTGTGGCACCGAGCGCCAAAGCGCTAGACACTCGGCCATTCAGGTCCCAAATTTGCCAACGACACGCGGTGTTCCCAGGTGGTCACCCACCCAAGTACTGACCGCGCCAATTATGCTTGACTTCGGTGATCTAACGAGAACCGGTATATTCAGCATGGTACGGCCGTTGGCCATAGTCCTTATCATTATTCATTATTCCTTCTCATTATTCATTAAAAGGACTAATAACCTGGTGAACACCACGTTGAATTTCAGATCTGTAGGGATCAATTCGAAATTCAAAAAGGGAAAGTGAACTGACCGCTCTTCCTACTTTATGTTATGAAAGGGAACGGTAAATCTGTAGGCCGTTAAGTCTTTCTTCGTAACAGATCTTTCCAGCAAAGTTTGGGGTCATGAAGTCTGGCCCCAAACTTTGCTGGAAAGGTCCGTTCCGAAATGCGCTGGTAAAATGTGAGTGCAGGGTACTAGGATCATCTTACTGCACTCTGAGTAATATTGATACGTCTATACGCTATACGTCTGACACTCAAATTATGAATGACCTCAAATCAAAGAGGCCTGCAATTGAAGCAACATGATTGTTTATTTAAAACCTCTTGTTAAGCTTAATTATATCTCGAAAGTGATTCTGGAAAATTTAAGGAAATTATATTACATTTCTTTCTGGTAAAATCTCCTGAAAACTTTCATCAGAGAATAAACTTTAAGTGTTCTAACATTGGTCTTCATGTTAAAAATTTCTAATCGACGAGACAGTTTACTAATGGGGTTGTTTTATGTAATACTAACTTACCCACGACTAACATTTTTATGTGCATGGCAGACATAAAACAATTTTTTTTTTGTTTGTCAACTTTTTCCTTTCCCTGAATACCACAAAAATTAATTTTAAACCCAGAAATTCCCGATTTTGTAGGAACCAGTTATTAATTTTAATTAACGCACGGAAGTTGAATTATTCAAAATTTCATTAATGTTCACGTAATAAAAAATACACATACAGAAATAAATGATATACAGTATGAACCTCTCAGAAAAGAAACCGTTATTTATATTAGGATGCTCTGGACCACATGCAGCATTTTCAAAGTACTGACCTTACCTTTATACAAAATATAATATTGCATCCAGTGTATGGCGTTCTCTACTACTGCGCGTAAACAGACGCTTTGGATGTTTGTAAAAGCCCATCTTAAATTGTTTTTCAAGAAATCCGGTGTTTTTTAAGTCACCAACCTACACAACGGATTCAAGATACCTCTTCAAGCGAAAGACACAATGTCAGGAAACGGAATGACCAGAAATCTACCTAGATTGTATAAAATGCTTAGTAGAAGCTTGACAACAGCGCTAAAATATTCTCTATTAGTGACTTTTAGTACTATTTTATTCCCGGAATTCATCAAGCAATGTCTTCTGCAGTTTATATATTAAATTTGGATCCATTTAGCTGCATGAGATGTCTCTGAACAGGGAAAGTTATTTTATGGTTTCCCTTTATATATATTTTCAAAGTCAGGCACAATTTGACAACAGTTGTTAAGAATCAGATTTTATAGCAAGTTCCGAATTGTTTAAGGTGCGCCATTGGGAATTACATCCACACATTACATCCACAAGTCGGAAAAAAAATGGAGAATTGTTATTCTGATCTTCTTAAGCAAATTAGTCCAAATTAAGCTCCAATTTTACTTGAAAGAAAAAGTCGGACTTATAGCTTAATTGACTCATAAAAATTTATTATTAAATGCATTAGTAATTCTTTATTAATAAGAAGTTAAATAAATATTAAAAATTGAATTTAATTTAATAAAAATAATAAATAAAAAAAATTAATTTAATTTAATTTAAATTTAAATTTAATTTTGTTATAAATATTATGAAACGAAAAATAAATTTAAATGTTTAAAACGGGTTAGTTTTAAACAATATGGAGAGTAAAATTGATTAAATAATTAAATAAATTATTCAATAAAATAAAATAAACAACTAAATCAATTGATAAATTAAATAGTTAAATCAATTAATCAAATTTTAAATTAAACAATTAAATCAATTTTTAATAAATTTGATTACTTATATTTTAAAATTTGTATTTCATAGTAGTTATTTAATTTATTTATTAGAGGGAATTTCACTTTATATTTAGATGTTGTTAATAATTAAAAAAAAAAATTTCTTTTAAATTAAATCTTTTTTCAATTTCATATGAAATCAGAGATTGAAATTTCCAATTATTAAAAGTATAAAAGTGAATTTCAAGTTCTTTTAAAACAGAAACATTGAAAATTAGATCAAAAATCCTTCTTAATAGAATTCTGTAGCTTATGGCAATTTATATCTGTTAAAATAGAATTTTTGAAATTTAAAATTTAAAAAAATAAATGCTGTTTATAATTTAAAATCTAAGTAATGATTTTGTGATAATATATCATTGTCATTTATAATATTAATACAATCATTTTAAAAATAATTTAATTACATGCTGCATACTAATATTCATAATTTCTTTAAATTATAAAAGATTTATCGACAGATTCCAGATTTTACTTCAATTTAAATTTTATATTTAAGTTAGTTATTACCATGCGCTAAAATGTAGTGACATAAAAAATAAATAATTAAATTCAATGAAATTTTGAAAAATAATTCAATTTGAGCAATTTAGATTTAATTGCAATCTTATATTTCAATTAGTTATTATCGTTATTACCTAAAATTTAGTGACATAAAAAATTAATAATTCAATTCAATGAAAATTTTAAAAATAATTTATTTGGACAATTTAGTTTCAATTGAGATTTTATTTTTAAGTTAGTTATTACCAGGGGATAAATTTTAGTGGCATAAATAATAAATAATTCAATTCAATGAACTTTTAAAAATAACTCAATTTGGACAATTCAGATTCAATTGAGATTGCATATTTAAGTTAGTTATTATCATGCACTAAAATTTAGTGTCTTAAAAATAAATAATGAATATTAATAATGATTCATTTGAGATTTTATATTTAAATTCGTTATCACCATTATTAAATTTTAGTGACATATAAAATGAATAATTCAATTTAATGAAATTTTTAAAAATAATTCAATTCGGACAATTTAGATTCAATTCAGATTTTATATTTAAGTTAGTTATTACCGTTATTAAAATTTAGTGACATAAAAAGTGAATAATTCAATTCAGTGAAATTTTTTTAAATAATTCAATTTGGACTAATTTATTTAAGTTGCATAGTTTATATCCTATTTTCAAACAATTTTAAAAGGAAATAAAAAGACAATACGAAAACAATACCTTCAGAAAAAACCAAAATAAAGCGCCATGCTCATTTGAGACTGCAAAATCCCCTTGGAAAAATTTAGTAACATAAAAAATGAATAATTATATCCAATGAAATTTTTTAAATATTTCAATTTGGACTAATTTATTTAAGTTACATAGCATTATTATATTTTATCATATTATCATATTTATCATTTATCATATTATCATATTGAGAGTTATTGCAATTAATTGCAAATTAGAGAGTCAATTGAATGTTAGTTACTCTCATGCATTAAAATTTAGTAACATAAAAAAATGAATAACTCAATTTAATGAAATTTTTAAAAATACTTCAAATATGGACTAGTTTATTTAAGTAACATAGTATTATCATATTATTGTATTGTCATATTGAGATTTATTGCAATTAATTGCAAGCAAGAGAATCAATTGCAAGTTAGTTACTGCTGCGCATTAAAATTTAGTAACATAAAAAAATGAATAATTCAATTCAATGAAACTTTATAAGTAATTCAGTTTGGATTAATTTATTTAGATTAGATAGTGTTATCATATTTTATCATATTACCGTATTTATCATTTATCACATTATCGTATTATCATATTGAGAGTTATTGCGATTAATTGCAAGTTAAAAAGTCATCTGCAAGTTATTACCATGCCGTAGATCAATAATAATTTTAAATAACACAAAAAATTAATAATAATTCAATTCAATTTTTAAAAATAAATCAATTTGGACTAATTTATTTAAGTTGCATATCATATTTTCAAACAATTTTAAAATTCCTTATTTTAAAAGGAAATGGAAAGACAATACGAAAGCCTTTCTTTAGAACAAAACTAAAGCGCCACACTCATTTGAGACTGCAAAATCTCCTGTCTCTCCACCGCCACTTGGAAAACACCCAGATACCGCTCGTTTATTACAGCCTAACCACCGTAAGAGCCGCCTTAAAACCGTAAAAACACGCGTTCTCCATTAGAAAACTCTGTAGCGCTTGGAGCGTGAGTCAAAAAGTTGTTAAGTTACCAGGCCCCTTTTTATTATTATTTTTTTCAACTTATAGTATGTAAGGGGGAAAAAAAAAAACTTCCAATGGGTTGGTGCAGTTACCAACAACAAAAAAATCAGAGGGATGGGGTTTAGGGGGAGACAGAGAAGTTTGTCCTGTGATGGGGACCAGTGAAGAGTGTTTCCCCAAACGGACAGAGTGTCCTCCAGGAATACTTTCCACAGTTTGTATCCTCGATGACAGGATACGGAGGAGGAACACGGACTGCCCATTAGGGACAACCGACTCGTCACAAAAGTGGAGACTTCGGACACTGAGCCCCGCAAGAGTAATGAATACTCATCCCCGCCGAAAGGGGGGAATGTTTGACGTTGCCATGGCTACGGTGATTTAAATCCTTAATGTTCAATGGACCCGCGATGAACACTTTGTTAGTTAATAAACTCGGGGCTTTGACAGGTGGGAGTTTAATGAAATTTATTCCGGAAGCGTAGAAGGATGGAGTTGACAGGGGCAGACGCACACTCCATTTATTACGAGGATGAATGCTCTGTTATGGAATGTTTTGCGCACGGCCCCCTTTTGCTCATTTGACTCACACTTATGAAGTGCTGGGAGGCTGAAGGGCGTTTTGTAATTCTTCTAATTTTCATTAAATCAATCTGAATCAATTATATTTTTATTTGGTTTTACTGCTTATAATATAAGAACTGAGTTTTTTTAAATACATTAGCCCCTCCAACCTCTCACTATCCTTTGTTTGGAATCCAAATTTTTGATTTTCACTGCTCTTATGATGTTTTTTGCAACCAAACATTAAAAAGTAAAATATATTTTAATATTTCTTGAAGCCATGTAACGCTGAATCAGAATTGTTAATATATAATACAGTATCCATTTACACATACGTATACATACACACACCCAATATATATATATATATGGCAAAATAGTCAGGCTTATAAAAAAGTAAAGGAAAACATATGAGATATACAATAAGAGATTCAACAGCATATCGGCCATGAAATCAGCAAAATACCGTAGGAAATTAGTTATAAAATTAGGCTGAGTATGTATCTTTCTTTTGTTTTATATTTGAAAATGCATACTTTATTTTATTTTTAATATGTTTACCGATTACCTTGTGATGCATGCTCATATTTAATAGCATTCAGTCTTGTCTTCGTAGTTTATGCAAATTGTGGGTTCTTGATTAGATTCTTTTTCATCTTTTTCTGCTTACGGTAATTTTTTTTAACGAAACTAACTTTGTGCATGCTTTTTTCATGGGTTTGTTATATAAAGAAATTGTACTTCTGAAAAGTTCCTTGCACACTCTCAAATTGATAATAGTCATGTATTCAATAATTGCCATAATAAAGTGCATGATAATGCGCGTATGTTTCGATATATATATATATGATCACTCGGTCATTATGCACCAAACAGAATCCAACACACATGTACATATATGCATATGTTAGGTGCTGCCTGGTACATATAGGCCTGATGGGTGAGTGACTAGCGCTCTGGCGCTCGGTGCCACAAGTTTTGGATTTGAGTCCTGGTGATGCCATGAACGTTTGTAGTGGTTCGGAATCCACTTTAAACCGTAGGTCCCGGTCTAATAGGATTTAGAGAGTTCAGCGTAGGGTGACAATTCTACCCAGTAAAAAAAATCTGTTTCGGAATCTTTCAGTAAATGGACAGCCATTTTCCAACATGGACTGTTGTGCCAGGAAATTAATTAATTATCTATTTATATACCTATATATATAACTATGAGGGGGGCCTGAAGTCGAATGGCTAGCGCTCTGGCGTCGGTACCACAGGTATCGGGTTCAAATCGCGGTCTTGCTCATGGGTGTTGTAGTGGTTCGGAATCCACTTTAAACCGTAGGTCCCGGTCCTAATAGGATCGTAGAGTGCTGCGGGGGCATTGTTACTCCGCGTCCGTGGCTTTACCATCAAGTTACACGCTCCCCCTGGGTAATGCAAAGTGAGTAACGTCTGTGCAGCGTTTGCCTTAAGGCATCCAAAAGTCCATGTCTAAGTGTTTGCCAGCTGCATTAGAACAAATATATATATATATATATATATATATATATATAACTATAAAGTCTAGCTATCAATCTACCAGAACACTAAATCGACTCGGAAGATGTTACCTAACTCCAAATATAGGTTTTACTTTTCCTACTTCAGATTTTAGTGCGCTATCCATCCGGGATATATCAATTAAATACGAAAAATGATTAAGAAATAAAATTTAATTCTTACAAGTTGGAAACAACTTAAAGATTATCTGGGACATAATGCTATCAAGACACAGATTAGTGCATTTAAAAAGCTATTTCATGATATTGCGTGTTAGAAACAAAAAAAGTGCTCAACATCCTATCCCAACAGCATAGAACAAATATTGCTAGTTGTATACAATAATCCAGGAATATTATTGAAAGAGGGACATGCAAAATGTGCAATTTACATTAACCTAAGTTAAAGGTTAAAAATAACAAATATTGAACTAAATTAATTGAACTAATTAAAACTAAATTAATTAAACATTGAACTAATTAAAACTAAATTAATTAAACATTGAACTAATTGAAAACATTCCTTGAACTAAATTAAATAGCTGAATACTATATTCTCTGAATTTATGATTTTTTATTTCATCCATTATTGTAACAAAAACAAAGGACGGAATATTTCAAATAAAATAGCCCAAAATCACGAAAAGTTTTTATTAATTATTCTTTAATTAAAAAAAAATCTAGTTGTTAGTCTAGTAAAAGAATTTTTTACATTATTATGATACATTAATAAAAGAAAATGTAATATCAGTGCTTTGCAATAAATAATTTTTATAGCAGTATCAAAGCTGCACTGATGATTTAAAAAAAAATCGGAGTTTATTTTGTAACTGTGTCTAAAGTTTATTGTTTAGAAGAGTATAGTTTTAAACTGAATTAGAGACAGAATGAATTTTAAAGACAAACTGAAATCCTAAACAAGCAATTTATTATTTATATTTAGGAATGCTTTATACCCATGTAAGATGAAATAATATTTTTAGACACTGGAAAAGAAAACACTTTATAAGATTGTCTTATTGAAAATACACAGTCCAGTCACATTAATGTGACGACCACTTACTTTCGACCTCAACGTGAAATAACCAATCACAAAAGGAAGGTGGCAGCACATTGCAGTGGAGTGTATATAAAGGATGTCCTAGGGCATCGGAAAGCATTTCAATCGTTGGCGTAATGCAGAAACGTAGCGATTTATCCGACGTCCGAAATGGCATGATTATTGACTTTCGTGCCAAGGGTGGAAGCATTTCGGAACCGGCTAATTTTGTGAACTGTTCGAGTGCCGCCGTGTTAAAAGTATACCGTACATGACAAAATGACACTATCCAAAATCAGCGGCTTGGCACATGTGGTGCACCACGGGCTTAAAAACAAGCAACAAACCAAATTAATTAATTCATTATGTTCAGAAATTAGTGCAAAAAACAAAGATTTGGCCTAAGATTTCCTAAACTAGCGAATATTTTTAATGAATTAGTATTTTGTATGTTAGTCCTTGTTTTGATAACCATTTTAAACTTTTAGGTATAGATTGTGCCAATTTTTCATAAAACATTAGGTTGAGCACTTGCCCATTTTTGAAATAATATTCTTTTCCACTCATTTTTATTGGAAACAATATGTTCCAGGCCTTTTTTGTTAAGATGATACCACAAATTTTAGACTGGATTTAAGTCTGGGCTTCGGGGTAAAGTTTCTATGATGTGAGACGATTATGTAAGAACTAGGGACGAATTCTAAACTTTATTTTTGGGATAATTTTCCTGAAAAGATCGTCGTTTGCTCCCATGGAAAGTTTTTGCACACGTTTTGGCATATTTGTTTGAAGGTATAATTCTTTGGTATACTTGATGAAGTACACATTCTGATCCCTTTTCCCATATATGAGTTTATGAGCCCCAATTGAACAATTACTGATTTGCCACCATGCTTTACAGTTGCTTTCAAGATTTTTTTTCATGCAACTCCCAATTCTGAAGACATGTTTGCCCTCTAATCCAGAAAAAAAGTTGAAATTTCTCTCATAATTAAATACCTTTTTTCAAATTCTTATTTTTCTGCTCCTTTGTGAATTCAATTCCTTATGATTTGATTTAACTTAATTATGAAAAGTATTTGTTAACTTTTTTTTCCATTAAATCTGCTTAATGTATCAAGTTTCTTATAAAGACAATTCAATATGTGCCAGGGAAGCACCATAAGCTTTATGATTGGAGTAATTTTCCTAACAAAAATCGCCAGTTGTTCCCATGGAAAGTTTTTGCGCACATTTTGGCATATTTGTTTTCAAATGTCGAGGTATGCATTCTTATCCATTCTCCCATCAATGAGTTCATGAGCCACAGCTGAAAACAACTTACACCATTACTGATTCGCCATCTTGCTTTTACTTACTTTCGAGATTTTGTTTAAATGCAACTCCTCCTTCTCAAGACACAAGTTTGGCCATTTAATTCAAAAATGTTAAAATTCCTCACATAAATCCTTTTTTTTTTTCGTAATAATAATTCTTATTTTCATTCTTCTTTGCGAATTCAATTCTTATGGTCTGATTTAGCTTACTTATGAAAAACCTTTGTCTAATTTTTGTACATTGAATCCGCTTAATTTAGCAAGTTTCTTATTGTTGATCAGACAATTATATCAAAATCAGAGACGCATTTTTTTTTTTTTTTTTTTTTTTTTTTTATGTTTGGGATAATTTTCCTGAAAAATCGCCATTTGTTAGCATGGAAGGTTTTTGCACACATTGTGGTATATTTGTTTTCAAATGTTGCGATATACATTTTGATACATTCTCCCATCAATGAGTTTCTGAGCCACAGCTAAAAACCATTACTGATTGGACGCCATGCTTTACAGTTCCATTCGAGTTTTTTCACATGCAACTCCTCATTCCCAAAACGTAAGGTTTGCCATCTAATACAAATATGTTGAAATTGCTCTAATAAGTAAATAATAACGTGTTTTTTTTTTTTTTTTTTTTTTTTTTTTTTTGAAGAATAATTCTCATTTTCATGCCCTTTTGTGAATTCAATCCTTATGGTTTGATTTAAGGTACTTATGAAAATCCTTTGTCAATTTTTTTACATTGATTATGTTTATTGTAGCAAATTAATTATTGATAGAGCCAGGGACTCACTGTTTGTGGGGTAATTTTCCTGAAAAAAATCGCCATTTGTTGCCATGGATAGTTTTTGCACGCGTTGTGGCATATTTGTTTCGAAATGTTGAGGTATACATTCGAATCCATTCTCCCATAAATCAATTTATGACCACAGCTGAAAACAGCCCATACCATTACTGATTCACCACCTGGCTTTACAGTTGCCTTCAAGTTTTTTTTTTTGAATTCCTTCTATTAGCTCACACTCACCCTATATATATCTTGTTCAAATTTTCAATCGTTCATAAAATACTTTTTACTTCATCCACTCAAGTTCAAATACATTTTTTTTTTTGAACTTGTAGTGGATGACACTGGATGTTAATACAGTTTTTCAAATATTAATTCATTAATTAAATTTAATTAATTAATTAAAGTTTTATATGGGAAAAATTTTCATATATTCAAGCTGCCCTTTCTTCTCATTTGCTCATTATTAATTAATTAATAATTAGTTAATAATCTCTTTTTTCTCATAACTAATTATTAATTAATTAAGGATTATTAATTACTTTATTCATTCAACTATTAATTATTTTTATTCATTTAATTATTAATTATTATTATTTTATTATCAAATATTTTTATTATTCATTTAATATATATTATTCAATTTGTAACAAATTGGAAATAATATTAAAATATCGTCTGATTTTAATTTATTCATTTAATTATTAATTACTTTTATTTTATTATCAAATATTTTTATTATTCATTTAATATATATTGTTCAATTTTTAAAATAATGTAACTACAAATTGGCAATAATATAAAAAATCGTCTGATTTTAATTTAGCTTATTTTTCTGGATATTATTATTCTTAATTTTTTACGTTCGTGAGACGATCGTGTTTGAGTATTCTTGGTAATGTATTCTATATTTTTTAATTTTAAATGATCAAAAAGTTTTTAATTAAATTTGAAATATAGCCTAATATATTTGCTTTTATTATTTTTATCGTATGTATTTGCTTTTATTATATTTGCTTTTATTATTTTTGCTTTTATTATTTTGCTGTAATTCGAGATTGCTGTTCTTTTTTTTTTCAATTCCTTCTATTAGCTCACATTAGCTTCCATTATATCTTATTCAAATTTTCAATCGTTTATAAAATGCTTTTTATTCATCCACTCATGTTCAAATACATTTTTTTGAACTTGTAGTGGATGACACTTGATGTTAATGCAGTTTTTTCAACTATTAATTCAGTAATTAAATTTAATTAATTAATTTTATTTCTTTTTAGATTTAAATTGCGTATATGTACCAATAGATATCGCCAAATAAACTTTAAAAAAATGAATGAAAATTATTTATAAAAGACTTTCTGCAATAGAGTGAAAAAAAAAGTAGGAATTGACTTTAAAAAATTTGTTTTTATGTTACTTGTTTTGCGTGCAACTCCTCATACTCAAGACTTGGCCATCTAATCCAAAAATGTTGAAATTGCTCTCACAAGTAAATACGTTTTTTCAGTAAGAATAATTCTTATTTTCATGCTGCTATGCGAATTCAATTCTTATGGTTTGATTTAGTTTACTTATGAAAAGCCTTTGTCTAACTTTTTTCTATTTAATCTGTCTAATGTGGCAAATTTCTTATTGTTGATAGACAGACTTTCTCTCCAATTCCTTTTGATCAATAATAGTTAGCTTTGGTGTACTAAGCGAACTATTTGCTTTTATTTTTCTGACTAAATATCTCACGTACACTTTAGTGAAAATCTTATTATGGGCCCATTTTAGGTTTATTTTCCATGTGATTACTGGTTTGTTTTATGACATCATGAACAGTGGAATGTCTTCGGTCGATAATCTCCGCTATTTCTCTCACAGGCTCCAGCACGCCTATTAATCAATTTCTTTAACTCAATGCTCCTTTAGTCCCTTTCTTTGGATGAATGTTTACTTCCACAGTAAATGAAAATAAAATAATTGATTAATTTTCTTGAAATATAAAACGTTTATTAAAAAGTGGCCTGTAATATTCAATTATTTGGCCTTTAATTGCCAAGTGTCCGAGTTTGTTTATTCCACGTCTTTTCTTCAGCAGTTTTAGCTTTTTGGTTAAATTTTTAATTATAATTCTTGAGTTAACGTTATGTGGTTTTTGCTATTAGTAGTGAAAAGAATTCAATTCAATATTAAACTATTAAAAGCTATTAAAGATTAAAATTTTATTTTTCAGGTTTTTAAAATTTTCTTTTAGTAAAAATATTTTAACAGAACGAAATTTTTCCCTTTAAAGTATATATATATATACATACAGGAAATGAATTGCTCTATAATTTGTTGCTATTTAATAAAAAGAATAAAAAGGGTATTTCAATCCTTAAAATCTATGTAATACTAGGACTACCGGATGTTAGAGAAAAAAAAACATGTTAAATTTTATGCTCTGATATTTTATGTTTTATATCATGCCATAATATTAACCTTGCTAACAGTAGTGATAAATAAAATTATGTGGCTTTTAAATAGATTTTAATAGTCTCTTATTTAATTATTTTTTGTTTCAAAATAAAAATTTTAATACTATTTTTAACCAACCAAAGAGATATAGTATATTCTTTTTAAATTAACAATATAAAATGCTATCATTTTCTTAGTATTTGACATTGAAGTAAATGTACTTAGTTTAAATTTTTCATTTCTAAAATAATTGTTGTTGTGATTCCAATATATATATATATATCTATATATACTTTAGGATTCGTTTTAAAAAATGATATGCATCGTATAAAAATGAACCGAATTTTAGTAATATAATTTATTGCTCAAAGTTAATGGAAAATTGTAATTATTAAACTACTCACTCAAAGATTTATGAATGTAAAACAAATATCAATTTTATAGACCGTAAAAATATAAGCTGCTTTTTTAAAATCAAATATAATTTAATGATTAATATATTCTACAAACACACCTATTAAGGAAAGAATTAATTTTAAAATTCTCTAGAATTTACGTGTAAATATAGCCATTTGTTATAAATTAATTTCTAAAATTAGCAGTATTATTGTAAAAATCCACTAATACGTCTTAGATACTGATATTCAAATTTATTGTGTTTACAATACGTTTTATTAATCATGTGTGTATTTTTAAAAATAACTTGTATGAAATATTTATTCTAATTTTTTTCAATGAGTTTAACGTTTATTTATTCAAAGAAATTATTATAATTAAAGGGAGAGTACAAAAAATTACCATTGGAACATAAATTAAATATTAAGGAATTCAATTAACTAATTAATTAAGAAATTTAATTATTTAATTAATTAAGAAATTTAAAATTAAAAATTTTTTTGAATTTCCATTTTGCAGTGAATATTTACCATTGGAACGTGAACAATTTCCTAGCTTTAAAAAATTAACAAAAATGTGTGATATAAATTATGTGGACAAAAATAGTAAACTGACAAGCTTTTTAGCAATATAAAGCTCTATTGTGTAGTTTTTATTTCAGAGCGAAAGTCTTGTCATCGTGTCAGACATTTAGAGACTTCGTAGAAAATATTAAATAATTCCAGATGCAGCTCAAAAAACAATTGTAAATTTTATTCCCTGATGAAATAAATGACATGTATCGGAAAGATAAAAATGTAGAGTAACTGTATTTACGTAAGATGTTGGAGATACTCACTTTTAAGTTCTTTAAATCATTAACTTAATCGATCTTACTATGTGATACATACTTGAGGAAAAATTGTATTTCCAGCCTTATAAATTGCATTGCAAATTGTTTTGGAAATTCACATTTGGTTTGATTTGTCACTCTATAGTCATTTTTAGTTGCACACTAGGGTTTAATTAAACCAGAACCTATAGTTTATAGTGTATTGTGAACCACTAACAATCATTCTTGCCCCTACCAAGATTCGAACTTGAAGATTATAGTATCAAAGACCAGAGAGCTAGCCATTTAATCAGGCCACTAAGTCCGCAGACCAATCAGCCAATCAGGTCGCAATTCATATTTTAAAAAATTACTTAAAGAAAACAATATTATCGGCTGGAAATTTATGAAAATATCACGACTAGTGTTGTTTGCGAAGATCGAAATCTGACGCTCGAGTGCCAATGTTCCAAGCACTTTTGCTTAGCTTTATAGCACTTTTGTGCAGACAAATATGAATGGTTTAAAATCGCGAGTTACAACGATATAATTTGGAAAAAAATTCGCAAGAAAGTTATTCATTAGTGAACCAAGAGGAGTTAAAAGAAAATACTATAGTTAAAAGAAGTGAATTACGTTACATAATAATCACTGTGGCAGGTAGGTGAGCGATAGTGTCCATTTTTCAGTTGATAATGTGTATTTGTATTTTCCATTTATGTGAGGGAAGAAAACTTGAGCGTTATTAAGGGTATTAGTGTGATTAATGATGCTTGTGAAAAATTTCCTGGATAATTTTACGATGATTTGTTTCAATGTTTTCTTTATTGAGATCATTATGAAAAGATGTTCTTGATAAACCAGGATAAGTTTGTAAGGAATCTTAGGATTATTAAGACTTAGACTCTATTTTAAAGGATATGTATATAATCTTCCTTTTTATTGCTGCCTGTACCATAGGCAATCTAGTTATATATAATAACGGGCATTACTTATTTATAAACAACGACTTTTGGGCGTATGTAATTCTCGTTATTTTCCTAGAACAAATCGGGGTATGCAAAGTGATATATGCGGATACGCAAAATAAGTATCATAATTGGTAATCTCTTCATAATTGGTAGACAGGGTTTAAAGCAGAGCATTCGGACTTCGTAAGCATAACAATGAATATAATCTTACTAGTTGGTTCTCCATACTCACAGGAAGTAACGTCTTCGGCAATAACATCAATTACTGTCGAGTATAGCCCGACTCGTGATTCAGTGGCAACGTGTGCCGCTGGTGAATATTAGGGCTGAGGCTCCATCCGCTGGTGGCTTCGTTGTAGACACTGTTACAAAAAACGAATAGACTCGATGGCGTTTGGGATATTCAGCAGGTTATTGCCTCGTGAGTCGGGCTACCTGGGAGAATTTTCAAGATATTCCTCCATGCGATGCGCACAATCACAGTAGTTCCCCCAAACATCCTCCTGGGAGGCACTGTCTGCCTTCTTCAGCAACACGGAGGCATGTTAGACTTCTACCTAAGAGTGCTCCATCACAACTGAAGCTGCCCTCTTTCCCTCTATTCATGAGTAGATTAATCATGAGATGTCCCTCCCGTACAACAGTGCACTGAGGATTAGACACAACGACAACAAAATCGAGTACGGATATAAATTAGACTTATCTTCGAAATGTCTTAACAGAGGGCATCAAACCAGATTAGTCCTGTATTACTAAACAAATTCCATCGCATTTCTGATATTCACTTCTAATTAATGTAATTATATTACACATACTACATATATATATATATATGTGTGTGTGTGTGTGTGTGTGTGTATTATATAAAACAATTTAAGTGGAGCATTTTAACTTTCGTAATTAACATTTAATCTTCACAATGGTACTAGTGAAAATCTCTGGTAAGGATCTAGCGTTTTTAACAAAGTTATTAATTACTTTTTCCATTACAGAATGTAAAAGATTTGGCACAATTGATTCAGCATAACAGAATTAGTATATAATATTTTCTAGTAGAGATCTGATTTAAGGTGTTTATGTTATGATATTATGTTCAAACTTCTTTTCTATTTATCCAAGCTCACATTCTCTGCATATAATAATGTTACACTCAAATATCTATGATAAAAAAACTTGATAAAGCAAGTAAACTTTCATTACACACACACACACACACACACACACACACACACATATATATATATATATAATATATTCTGTTCTATTATATAGGATACAGCCTTCATTTTAGTCTTAACATTAAACTAGTTCGGAAATCGCTGTTCTAGAGGAGGAGAGGGATATATATATACCCAAATTATCAAACACTCACATATCTCATCACAATATTCAAGTTTTGCAAAGCCCGTAATTTGGTCCCGCCTTAGTTTTTCCCTCGTCATTATATTCCATTTCTTTCACTCTATTTACTTGAGCGCTTTTGCTTTGGAATTTAATTTTCTTTTGCAATATTTGTTCTTTTCCTTTTTAATACGCTTCTATTAGTTTCACCTGTATGTTTGTTTGTAACTGACTCTTTGGGCTCGATTTTGCCCTACTTTAAGCGATCAGATTTAATTTAAGCGTTGTAGACTTATCAAGGACCGACCAAAATGAAATATTTTGATAAGTTTATTATCTCATCATGATCAGGATCGCCGAGTGATTTTATTTTAACTTACGAAGAGCAATTTAACCCGTGTAGAATGAAAGTACCTAAGACATTCAAACCTACTTGGGACAGCGGCACAATGGATAACGCGCCTGACTACGAATCAGGAGATTCCCTATTCGAATCCTGGCTGGCTCGACATATTCGCATTTAGCCTTTGTTTTACTCACAAATAAATTATTGCAAGAACTGTAGTTCCAGTCCTCCGTACCGGGACCTCATTTAAATATTATAGTTTAAAAACACTAAAAAACACGCTTTTAGAGTTAATCAAACTAAAAAATAAAAACTAATTGTCAGCATAAAAATAAAATGACTGACGAGAAAATGAATGTCACTGTTCTAAAAGCGCGGGGTGCTCAATATCAATCGTTATAATTTTTCCCTAGTTTCATTCAGAAATGCAGAGTTAGTTTAAAAATAGAACAGTGAACATTTTAGAACAGTGACATTCATTTTCTCGTCAGTCATTTTATTCTTATGTTAACAATTATTTTTTACTTTTTAGTTTGATTAACTCTAAAAGCGACTTTTTAGTTTTTTTAAACTATAATTTTTGATGTTATCTTTTGTTTTATAGAATTCAGTTTTATGAATTTTAGTTATTGCGTGATTTAATATAAATAAATATAATCAATTTTCTGTTATTTTTTTACATTTTTTAGACATGGCAGATTTACTAATACGTGCTATTCATAAGACAATTATTATTATATTAAGGATTATACAATTTTTTTGTGCTTTAATAATTTATATATCAACTCGTTTTTTTTCCCTTTGAATTTATAGATTTTTATTCTTTATGAATTTTACTTCCTCTTTTTCATTTTATATATATCGGGCCTCAAACTACAGAAAATATAAAAATACAGAAAAGAGTGAACCTATCTATCTATCAATATATCTATAGATAGATAGGTATAGGTATATTGATAAATAGATAGAGATTGCTAGATATCTATATACCTATATCTATCTATCTACATCTATATACATTTTTATATTTCTTAACAGAAGATGAATTGACCATTTTTTCCATTATCATTTATTAGATTTTGCTTAGGTCTTTCCTAAAATGGGGGGATACCTTTGTTGTTGCAAATTGGTAGCTTTCGAAATAACAGCGTGATTCAAGCAGAATTTTCTTAAGACTTCTTTCACTCTATTTCAGAGCTTGAGAGAATTTCTAAACACCTTTTGTTACAACTATGTGATACTAATTTCCTTGAATTGTTTCTTCTTGCAATTAGTTACATGTCTCATTTCACAGTTTTAAGCAACATGCAATATTCAATGATGAATACATTGAAGCAAAGTTTGCACCCGTATTCAATTGCTCAACATGAATCACAAGAAGATGTGATTAAATTAGAGCAATTGAATTTCGGGAATGTAAAAATGGAGTACGGGTTCATATGTTGAGGCAGATAAGTAACACGCAAAAATGTTCACATATCCAATTCAATTTCTCAATTTGATTCTAAGTGAAAGGTGAAAATTAGAGAACTTGTGAATCATACCCCATTTCATGCACTTCAAATTAATTATTTTATATAATTTAAAATTAATTTTTAAAAAATATTTTATTAATGATATTTGCAAAATTTTAATAATCATTATATATTTCAGGGAAAAAATCTTATAATGTTATATCAAATAATCATGAAAGAAATGCATTGTTTTATATACACTGAAGTGACAAAAGTCATGGGATAGCAATATGCAAATTTTCAGATGGCAGTAGCATCGCGTAGAATAGGTATAAATGCGCAGTGCTTTCGCAGAGCTTTCATTTCTGTTCAAGTTATTCATGTGAAAAGGTTTTGACGTGATGATGACCGCACGACGGGAATTAACAGACTTTGAACGCGGAATATTAGTTGGAGCTAGACGCATGGGTCATGCCATTTCGGAAATCGTTAGGGAATTCAACATTCCCAGATCCACTGTGTCAAGAGTGTGCCGAGAGTATGAAATTTCAGGCATAACATCCCACCATGGACAGCGCAGTGGCCGACCGCCTGCACTTAACGACCGAGACCGGCGACGTCTGCAAAGAGTCGTAAATTCTAACAGACAAGCAACACTGCGTCAAATAACCGGAGAAATCAATGTGGCACATACAAGGGACTTGTCTGTTAGAACTGTGCAGAGAAATTTGGCTTTCTTGCGTTATTCCAGCAGAAGACCGACTCGAGTGCCTTTACTGACAGAACGACATCGCTTGCAGCGACTCTCGTGGGCACGTGAGCCTATCGGTTGGTCCCTAGATGAATGGAAAACCGTGGCCTGGTCCGATGAGTCACGATTTCAGTTGGTAAGAGCTGATGGTAGGGTTCGAGTGTGGCGCAGACCCCACAAAGCCATGGGCCCAAACTGTCAGCAAGGCACTGTTCAAGCTGGTGGTGGCTCCGTAATGGTGTGGGCTGTTTTTTCATGGCATGGACTTGATCCTCTGGTGCGACTGGACCGAACATTGACTGGAAATGCTTATGTTCAGCTACTTGGCGATCACTTGCAGCCATTCATGGACTTCATGTACCCAAACAACGATGGGATTTTTATGGATGACAATGCGCCATGTCACCGGGCCACAACTGTTCGCGATTGGTTTGAAGAACATTCTGGACAATTCCAACAAATGATCTGGCCACCTAGATCGCCCGACATGAATCCCATCGAGCATTTATGGGACATCATCGAGAGGTCTGTTCGTGCCCAAAATCCTGCACCATCAACGCTTTCACAATTATGGACGTCTATCGAGACAGCATGGCTCAATATTCCTGCAGAAGACTTCCAACGACTTGTTTAGTCCATGCCACGTCGAGTTGCTGCACTTCGCCGGGCGAAAAGAGGGCCGATACGATATTAAGAGGTATCCCATGACTTTTGTCACTTCAGTGTAATGTCTATTATGCAAATAATTGAAATTCAGAAGTTTGGTTTGGTTTGTCACTCTACCGTCATTTTTTGCACATTTTGGGGTAATTAGACGGGGGCCTATAGTTTAATGAGGACTCCGAACCACTAACAAACATCCATGCCATTGCCAGGATTTGAACCTGAAGCACCTGAAGCTTAAAAAGTTTGTCTGCGAAAACTGATAAAAATTTTCTTGTTACTTTTTTTTTCTCCCACATATTGCTTTTTATTGCAGAGAAAAACAATTTACAGAAAACGTCGTTTGTTTCCATACAGAATTCAAGTTCAATATCCCACTATATTTTTATTTTATGAGTTTAAAACGCTATTTGAAATTAAAATTTAAAAATTTAACTCAAGAAAGCTTACAAGATATTGTTGCATAATATGTAAATATTGGATTTAAATTAACACCAACCGAAAGCATTAAAAAGATAAGATGAGTAATCACATGAATCTTCTTTGGAACCCCAATATAAATATTTATTTTACTTGATGAGAGAACAAGAGATACAAAAATAACAGCGGTATAAATAAAAGAAAACTAGTCCATCTGAGAGAAAAGGTAAATTAAACATTTGATATCAAAGAAATTCTGAACGTCTGTTTTACTTATCGACCTAAAATGTTAAGATGGAACTATTCAGTTAAAATGAACATTCTAAAGGGGTTTGATGTGGAAAATTGTCCTATAATAGACAAAATGCAATTTAGTTTTAATTAGAGGATGTCATAATTATTCTCTAGCCTACTAAAAATATTTTTTTTTAAAGTTTTGCGGTGTATACTCTGGTCGAATTAATCCTGAGGTCTGTGTGAATTACCTCATTTAATACAAACCATTGAGCTTTATTCGGGGTTTTAAGAATTTTGTTTGGCAATGTTTTAATCCATTTAAAATTGTATTTTGTCGTAATTCCCTAGATACTGTAGTCTATGAGTGTCTGATTTTGATCAATTATTTTTATATAGAGAGAAAATAATTTGTTATGGAGATAAGATTAAGGAATAATTCCGATATAATTGTTTAAATTTGCACAACCATTTTAGATCCTAGATTTACATCCGATTGAATATTTAAAGGGTATTGAATGTTTTCTTAACGGATTGTGAAAATACAATGATTTTTTAATTGTTGAATGTAATGAAATAAGTATAGCTTTTATAAATCTGCCATTTATCCATGAAGTAAAAAGAATTGTTTAATAAAATGAAAATAATTGATTCACTTTAAAAAATTATAAATAAAAGTTTTGGAGGGGAAAAAAGAAAAGTCAAGAGGAAATATAAAGTGAATCATGTATATGAATTTTTAGAACTGTATATAATTTTTGTAAAGTGAACAGTTATGGGTCTCACAACTTCAGCAGAGTATAAAACCAAATTATGCTTTGAAAAATATTTTCAATTAAGAGATATTTATAAATTTAAATAACAATAAATAAATAAATAGCAACCAAAATAAAACAAGATATCAAGTTTCTTGATGAAAGTGGTAAATACATCACATATCAGTAGATACCGTCACATGTTAGAATTGATGGAAACGAAAGGGCAGATTTTCTGGCAAAAAAGGAACAGAAGTTCTCAGACAGGGCCCTAACCCTCTTGACTGTTTCAGGAGAACTATACTGGACAAAATTAAGTCATCGTATGTTAAAGAATAATTATTTAATACCAAAGGAAAAGTATGAGTGACAATCGGGAATGAATTGGAAAAAATTTAGCGGAAAAACTCGCAAAAAAAGTCTGTTGGCAATTTTAGATTAAGAACTGGACACAATTGCCTGGCCCTATTTGCCACAGCCAAAATAGGGATTGTGAACTCTGATCTATGTGTTTTATGTAAGACAAAGAAATGAATAAGGTCCATCTACTTGTTTGTTTGTTCTGGACTGAACTCTAATTTACAACAGAATAGTGATTTGTGTAATCTTAACTGGAGCGCCAGAGAAAACATGTCCTGATCACACGGACTTTTATTAGGGTGCTTCTAGCTTTTGAAATTTTTATCCTTAGAACATTTAATTAGTTTTTAAGGCTTGTTGACCGTTTTTTCAAGAATATCTGGTCTTTTTCCTTAGTAATTTTTGATTTGCTTATATGCTTGTTTCTATGGTGAGTGGCTAAATTTGCATGTATTGAGTTCCAATACAGTCATAGGTAAACAACAACTCCAGATAGGTCTCCAAGGAACTTTATATATACTTGTAGAAATAAAATTAAATAATTACAATTCCCTCAGTAAACTTTAATTTTTATATTTACTATCAAGTATTTCTTTTTCTGATCGCAATTTTTGTGAATGTTTCGAAGCCGTGCAAGGAAAACAGAAATTAATAGATAAAATTGAAAATTTGCAATGCAGATAAGAAGTATACTTAAAATAATTTTTATAAAAACACTAATTATGTCCTATACCTATCATAATCATTATTAGTAATTATTCTTACGGATTTGAATGGGATATTTTATACTTGGTCAATCATTTTTATTTCATAATAACAATTAAATAAGTTCGAAAAATAGTATTTCTAATAAGACTAATTAATTAATTCGTGCATATTGATAGAAAGAAGTTTATGTGAATAGAATGTTCTTAAACTTGTCGTGCTCCAAACTCATTAAAAGTCTCCGTCTGAGTGCTTTCTTTCCGTAACTTGGGATTTTTTAATCTTCTTTTACTCTGTGTTTTCTCTTCTGTTATAAGTAACAATAAGTATTATTCAACAAACTACCTATTATAATACTTATAATTTTCTTGTATAATAGAATTTTTATAAGAAAAACTGTAATCATTTAAATTCATAAAAAAAATAAGTTACATTTTTAAAATCTTAAAATAATGACAATTCCCGTAATAAACCTTAATTTTTATATTTACTATCAAGTTTTTAATGCCTTTTTTCACCCTAATTTTTGTGAATGTTTCGAAATCATACAAGGAAAAGGGAAGTTAATAGATAAAATTGAAATTGTTATGACAAATAAGAAGTTTATTAAAAAAATGTATTTATAAATACATAATCTGTCATAACTTGAAAATTGACGAATTGTAGATGAAACTCAGTAAATTTTTATTATATGACTCAATGACATTTAGTGTGTGATAATCTTAAAAACATATTCTTAAATTCACTTCTATAAAAAAAAATACAAAATAATGGCTATTTTCTGTATTAGACATGTATTCGTAAAATAAGTTCATTTAAAAGGATTTGGTTACCAAAATCAATATCAATCAATTATCAATTATGGAATCAATTACATCATATTTTAATGGATCGCGATCTCTCTTCTAACTTATTATTTATTTACTAAGGCAAAACATTTTTTTTTTTTTTATGGTCGACATTCTTCGTCATATTTATTCGTCTTCAACGCGTTCTCTGCCTTCTTTAAACTGTTTATACCACTTCTAAACATTTCTTTCCGATACAGAAATGTTCACCGAATGAATTCTGCAACATTTCTATACGTTTCCGCGAACAAAATTTAATGCAAGTTCTTTGCTCAATTAATTGAAACATTTCAAAAATCGCCGGAATCAGTTTTAGCGTCTCACAAAGCTAAGCGTAACTCAAGCACTAATGAATATTTTTAAGTCAAATTTCACACAGATGTCAAGGATGTCTGAAAAAGAAAAAAAATTGAAATTCCATAAGCACCGGGAATTTTAAATTGAAAATTGGTCCTACTTTTTGGACACAGTAGTATGTATAGATATATATGTATGAGATTTTTGTCTAAATTCATCAATACTATAAAGTATAGTCATTACTAAATATCCAGATACACTTTTTATTGAAAAATATTATGTAATTTAAATAATTATGTCCTATACCTAACATAATTACTATCAATAATTATTTTTGTAGATTTCAGTATGATGTTTTATACTTGGGCGATCATTTTTATTTCATAATAACAATTAAACTAGTTCGGAAAATACTATTTCTAATAAGACTAATTAATTAATTCATGCATATTGATAGAAAAGAGTTTTATGTGAATAGATAGAGCCTTGTTTTTAAACTTGTCGTGCTCCAAACTCATTAAAGATATCCGTTTCTTTCCGTAACTTGGGGTTTTTGAATCTTCAATTTCCACGCCATGCCGACGAAAAATCATTTCGTCTTTTTCACTCCGGCACGCGCGTTGCATTATCGACTGGGGATTTAGGAGCTTAATGAAGAAAAATTAACGTTCCTCAATAAGGGGAAGGGGAGACAGAGAGAGAGAGAGAAAAAAAAAGGCAGTGTAGTATAATAATAAATAAAATAACAGAGAAAAACCAAAGTAAGAAAACAGCAAACCTGGAAGTAAAAGGAAGAAGATAAAAAAAAAAAAATGTAACAGAGAAAGCTTTTTTTTCTGCTTTTGTTTTTACAGAAGGGTAAAAAAAGAGAAAGAAGCTGCAAAGAAAAAAGAAGAAAGATTCTAGAAAACTCATTTTTCTTCCAATCCCTCGACTGTGGAAAAGAGAAGTTTTAGTAAGAGAAAAAGTTCTTTTATTCTCCCTTCTTTCCCAATGGTGGAATAATTTCGAGGAGATTGTGAAAGCGCTTCGCTTGGTTACAGTTCTCTTCTCGTCTTAATCAATTCCTGACTTCTTATTCGTTCTCGAAGGAGGGGGTGGGGGGGGGTGGAGATGATGAGGGAATAGGAATTTTGGATGAAAGTTTTGTTGAAGAAAGGCGATGCTTTGTATTTAAGAGGGACCATCATACAAAAAGGCGGCAGTGTGACATTAAAGGTCTTTTATCATACGAAAAATACACAACGAATATTAGTTAATTTTCCGCCTTTGCATTTATTTTCAATATATTTTTATTCATTTTATTTCTCTTAAGTATTGTAAATAGTTTCATATAAATATGTTTTTTTAGTAGGTGGAAAAAAAAAGGAGTATAAATCGATAATTCGATAGCATTAGTCAGCACGATAATAAAATAGCAATAACAGACAAAAATAATCAGACAATTTTCAGTATTATGTATAAAAATTCTCTTTAAGGTAACACTTTCCCTTTATAAAAATCTTCATCTTCTTTATCTTTATATAAAAATTCACCTTAAGATAACACTTTCTCTTTATAAAAATCTTTATCATCTTTATATTTATCTTTTACCTTTCTCTTTATATAAAAATTCTGCTTAAGATAACACTTACCCTTTATACAAATCTTTAACTTTATCTTTATCTTTATCTTCTAAAAATTCACTTTTAGATCTTTCTTAAATTCTCTTTATTAAAACTCACTTAATTTACTCTCTTATAACTTTCCTTTTAAAAATCTTTATCTTCAAGTAAAAAGATTTGTATTTTATTATTATATTCGTATAATCTATAGGAATTTTGGATGAAAGTTTTGTTGAAGAAAGGTGATGCTTTGTATTTAAGAGGGACCAGTCATACAAAAAGATGGCAGTGTGACATTAACAGTCTTTTATCATAGAAAAACACACAATGAATATTAGTTAATTTTTCGTCTTCGTATTTATTTTCAATATTTTTTTATTTATTTCATTGCCCTTAAGTATTGCAAATATTTTCATACAAAGATTTTTTTTCAATTCCTACTATTAGCTCACATTCTCCCTATATATATCTTGTTCAAATTTTCAATCGTTCATAAAATACTTTTTATTGATCCGCACAAGTTCAAATACATTTTTTTTTAAATTTGTAGTGGATGACACTTGATGTTAATACAGTTTTTTCAATTATTAATTCATTAATTAAATGTAATTAATTAATGTTATTTTTTTTTAGATTTAAGTTTCATGTACCTAATAACAGATGACGGCTGATGTAAGAGGAAAATTTTAACTTTATTTTTAAAGGACTTTTCTGCAATATAGTGAAAAAAAAGTAGGAATTGACTTAAAATTTTTTTTTTATATTATTTGTTTTTTACTGGGTTTGTGAAAAGGGTATAAATCAATAGTTCGATAAAATAGCCAGCACGATAATAAAACAACAATAATAGACAAAAATAATCAGACATAAATTTTCAGTATCATATATAAAAATTCTCTTTAAGACAACATTTTCCCTTTTTAAAAATCTTTATCTTCAAGTAAAACGATTTGAATTTTATTATTAAATACGTATAATCTATAGGAATTTTGGATGAAAGTTTTGTTGAAGAAAAGTGATGCTTTGTATTTAAGAGGAGCCATCATACAAAAACGCGCAAGCGTGACATTAACAGTCTTTTATCATTGAAAAATACTCAATAGATATTAGTTAATTTTTTGTCTTCGTATTTATTTTGAATACTTTTTATTTATTTCATTGCCCTTAGGATAAAGATAGTTTCTTGTGTTGGGTTTGAAAAAGAAGTATAAATCCATAATTCGATAAAATTACTTAGTAAGATACTACTACACCACATCACCGTGTCGCCCCTTTATAGTTTGGGAATGATGTGGGTGAGAAGAAATCTGATTGGATTCTGTGACGCTCTACGGTCATATCAAACGGGACCTATGGCTTAAAGTGGTAGCTATGTGAACCTATATAGCTTTGACGAATCACTACAACAACCATGTCACTGCCTGGATTCGAACCCGAAACTTGTGGTATCGAGTGCCAGGACACTAGCCACTCTGCCATCAGGACCCTAATTCGCTAGTAAAATAGGATAATAGCAATATTACACAAAAATAATCAGATATAAATTTGCAGCATTATATATAGAAATTCGATGCATTGCATTTAAGAGGGACCAGTCACACAAAAACGTGCAAGCGGGACGTTAACAATCTTTTATCATAGAAAATGAATATTAGTTAATTTTTCGTCTTCGTATTTATTTTGAATATTTTTTATTTATTTCATTGCTCTTAAGTCCTGTAGTAAATGTATTCATATAAAAAAATATTTTTTACTGGGTTTGAAAAAATGGTATAAATCAGTAATTCAAATAAAATTAGTCAGCACGATAATAAAATAGCAATAAACAAAAATAATCAGTAATAAATTTTCAGTATTATATATAAAAATTCTCTTTAAGACAACACTTTCCTTTCATAAAAATCTTTATGTTCAAGTAAAAAGATTTGGATTGTATTATTATATACGTATAATCTATAGGAATTTTGGATGAAAGTTTTGTTGAAGAAAAGCGATGCTTTGTATTTAAGAGGGACCATCATACGAAAAGGCGGTAGCGTGACATTAACAGTCTTTTATCATTGAAAAATACGCAATGAATATTAGTTAATTTTTTCGTCTTGATATTTATTTTCAATATGCTTTAATTTATTTCATTGCTCTTAAGTATTGTAGTAAACGTAGTCGTATAAAAATAGTTTTTTTACTGAGTTTCAAAAAGAAGTATAAATCAATAATTCGATAACATTAGACAGCAAGATAGTAAAATAACAATATTACACAAAAATAATCATATATAAATCTGCAGTATTATATATAGAAATTCTTTTAAAAATAACTCAGCATACAAGTAAAAAGATTTGGATTTTATTATTATATAGTTATAATCTGATTTCTCTCACACCGGTTAAAATAAGTTTTTTGAATAATTAAGCCCTCGTTAAGAATTCCATTCTAGACAGTATCAGGTTAAAGATATTCTAAATAAAATATACTTATAAATATTTACATATACCATATACATATACAATGTATATATATAATTAAAGAAAAATTGTTTATTTATTTTACAATCATGCTGTATTTTAAAATTATTTTTAAATATTTTTTCACTACAATGTAGTTTACAATTCAATCATCGAGCTTTTTTTCTTTTTACATTTTAGTATGAATTTTTTTATAAAAATCACAAAAAAAAATTTCCTATATGACTTTTAAACACAGAATTTACTCATCGGAAATAAAAAAAAATATTGTTATAATTTAAAAATTGACATAACTAGATTCCTTTTATAATACCACAAATATAATTTATTAATATAAAAGTTTGTGCAGTGCCTTAGTTAAAAAAACACACACACAGCAATTCTTTGAAATTGTTGTTTATTGTGCTTTCAATAATAACAATAAAATTTGTTTGAACTTTTAGATATTTTTCTTTTTGTATAGTTAAATGCACTTGAACATTTAATAATACTTCAACGAATTATAATGTTACAAAATAGTATCTACAAGTAAATGAAACATCTCAATGTTTATTATTTATGTAGTTTAATAACAAAAACATTTTCAAAGTGAATAATTTAATCTTATGAAATACTTTGGTTTTGAATTGCTTATTTGAATGATAACATTTCCGGAATTGCTACAAAGAATCATATTACCAGATTTTTGAATTTCTTTTAGAATTTCCAATTCTTATATTTAAGATTCTTTTTTAAATATCTTTAGCATTTTCATTATTGATGAAAGGCAGTTTTATACTTAAAATGTAAATTGTAAAGTCTACATTTCACAATAATGTCTTATTTATATGATAATTTTTTAAAATCAACTACAACCTATAACATTAATATATACACTGAGCATTATTAATTCAAACTTATTCAGAAATTCTTGAAAAGAATTTCTTTCACGTTTACTATATTGTAGATTTTTTTTATTGCAAACTGATGTGTTTGCATATAAGCAATAATGTTATTCAGTATACAAACCAAAATAATCTTGTTGCATTTAATTTAAACTTTATTCAATTTCTTTCCTCAAATCTGTAAAGTATTTACAGAAATTTAAATTTATAATGCTTTAAAAATACTTTTGACTATATTGTCCTTTCTTATAATCGAATACATTTAAAATATTCAAAATTACTAGGATAAATGTATTCTTGCATTTGTTTTTTAAAAGACTATGTTATCATAAAGATTAAATAAATAAAAATAAATACGTTTTATATGTATAGGATTCATATGAAATCAAACGTTATGAAATTGGTTTTATTATAATAATACAAACATTAAAATTAATTTCATCAACTTATTTGAAAAAAGAGATATATTGCATTTCACCATTTAAACAGCATTCAAATATTTTTTATCCCTCTGCCATTTGAATAATGGTTAAAAAATTAGCTATTAAAATATACGAAAGAAAATAGTTAATATGGTGTAAATATATTAAATTGATTTTTATTTTAATAATAAAATATTTTTTAATAAAAATCACTAAAAATATAAAACCTACGTTCATAAATAATAACACTAATATATCATAAATTAAGAACACTTTAAAACCTAGTCTTATAAAGTTTCAAAGAAAAAGCAATTATATTAAATTATGAATCCAATTGATCATGTTTAAATTATAAATAGGTAAAATAATATTTTATGCTCATTTTAAGATTATAATTGGAAAAATTATGCAAATTAATTAAATTAAACATATTTATTTTTTTCTAAATCATTAAAAAAATTTTTATCTGTTTTACTGCATAAATAAATAAATAAATAAATAAATAAATATATATATATATATACATATATATATTTTTTTTTGTCATTTGTCTTTAAATTTATAGTTTCTTTAAAAAAAATTTTGCAAACAAAAAATTGTGATAAAAAATTCATGAATTTATTTTCTCGTTCTGTATTCGAAAATATCTCGAAACTAATATTATTAGTTTATTTTGTTGATAAATATTATTCAAGCAACCACTATCCCCAATTTTTCACTCAAAAAAGTAAGTTAAAAAAAAAAAAAAAAAACCTTTAGTCTAAAAAATTTTTTTTAAATGTTGTTTATATATTTTAATGATTTGTGCATATAGTACAGTATAGTACATCTGTATGTACAGTAGAACCTCTTCAAAAAATTCCACAACTCGATAAAAATTTTTTGTTCCCTTCCCTTCAAGCCCCAAAACCTCCATTACTCGAAATTTCACTCCTCTATAAGTCGAAATAATTAGTCAAACCCCACAAGCCATTTTGGTATATATTTTCCCTCCGTAACTCGAAAAAAAAATTGGACCTCTGTATCTCGAACATTAGCAATGTTTGATTTTACAATCTTTTTTACAACCTTTACAACTCGATCATTTGTAACTAATTACCTCTATAGCTCGAAGAAAAATAAGTTACCGACTTTAAGGATTTGCCGACAATGCACGAGTAAATATAGTAAATAGAATAACCAATTCTATGAAATAGCAACTCTGAAGAAAAAGACTTATCTGCCCTTTATAGCTTAGATAATGCTATAGATAGAGAACGATCGAATTGTCTAAAGTAAAAAAAAAAATAATAATAATAATAATAAATAAATAATAATAACTGACTTTTTTAATACATAATATTTTTAATAATATATATAATATTTTTAATAAATATTTTTAAGTTGTTTCGGAACTATTTTGATTTTTTATTGCAGTTCATAATATAACTTTTAAGTTGCAAATAAACATGTTTATTACCTCTGTAACTTAAATTTTTATTTATTTTACCTCACTAACTCAAAATAAGCCTCTACAAGTCGAATATTTCCTTACAAAATCCGCGTAAGTCGAAATCCTCCATAAGTCGAAAACTCCCTTGAAGTTCGACTTACAGAGGTTCAACTATATATTATAAAATTACTAGTTTTTCTAAGTATATATTTTTTAGCTTAGAAGTAAAAATTAGAAGTAAATGAAATTATATATGTAGAGGGTGATAATTAAAGTACAACTTTCAAAATGCTATAAAAAAAAGAAACACTCGTCACAATGAGTTCAAATGTGAATTGAAGATACTTGAAAAAGGGGGAAACGGCATGGCATCAAAAAAAAGTTCCAAAAAAAAGTTCGATTGATTTTTCTCATTCAATTTGGTATGACTTTGCCGTGGTGGATGGGCTTTCCACTAATAGTGTCACAACTGTTAAATGACTTGGAAATCAGTTTTTCCAAACAATCAAGCACATTGAACACTACAGTTGGTTTAATGTGCAACTTAATTATTAATGTTTAATTTCGATTCAAAATATCACGAAATTCACCGAATTCACTCTCTTTATGCCACTTACAGCGCCATCTATTAATACACTTTGGAACTTTTTTGATGCCGTACCATTTCCCCCTTCTTCTAGTATCTTCAGTTAACATTTGAAGTTATTGTGGGGAGTAGTTCTTTTTTTAAATTTGTTTACAGTATTTTGATTTAATTATAATCACCCTCTATATATATATATTCATTTTTCCCCTTTCTGTCTTCAAAAATAACCACAATTAATATTAACTAACAGATTCTTTTGTTCATAACTATCAATCAAGCAATCACTTGATTTTTAAATACAATTTGAACTTATTTAATTAATGATTAACTTAAATTAAATATAATATTCATTAGTTTTAAGAGAAACACTTATTTCGTGAGACCAAATTTGTTGGCTGACGTTTAATGGATTAATAATGTTCTTTATTAATCGATTTTTACTTTCATATTTTTATTTAATGTATTTATTTGATGTATTTTTTTATATGACACAACTTTAGACGAATTTTAGACTGAATTCTTATTTTTTATGATTATCTTAGAAGTGCAAAAAGATTGTTATGGGGAAAATGCTACTATAAAAAATTTTCTGAATTCTATTATTGCAAATTTAATAAACTTTTTTTCTTAACAAAATGTGCTAAAGTAACCTCCTATTAATAATACTATTATCTTTATCCATTATCTGTTAATAATCCTTTAAATAATCTCCCTATTTATTAAGTAATTAAATTTACTTACTATTAATTACCCACTGCTAGTGTACTAGTTTGTAGTATTTTAGGAAATATTGAACAAAATATTATTTTAATACATAAATGTGTAAGTGCATTGTTCATATTAAATGTGTACTATTCACAATAGAAAAGCTAAACATATATTTTGTCCTATCATTGAAATCTAGTTTTATTTTAAGCATTAAATTGTTAGTATCCTAAAATAACCACAAAAACTAAGAATTCAATCTAAAATCAGTCTACAGTTATTTCATATAAAGAGATATACATCAAACAAATAAAAAATAAAAAATAGTAATAATTTCATTAAATATAAATATGAAAGTAAAAATCGATTAATAAAGAAAACTATTAATCCATTAAACGTAGCCAACGAAGTAGTGTTCTTTATTAATCGATTTTTAATTACATATTTTTATTTAATGTATTTGTTTCGTGTATTTCTTTTTATATGATACAAATTTGAATGAATTTTAGATTAATTCTTAGTTTTCGTGATTATTTCAGAAGAGGAAAAAAAAATTGTATGTTCAAAAAGTACTCTAGAAATTTTTCTGAATTCTATTATTGCAAATTTTATAAACTTTTTTTCTTAACAAAATGAAACGAAGTAAATTAAACCCCACTATTTAACGATTTAAATTTACTTATTTATAATCATCGCTAATGTACTAGTTTGAAATATTTTCGGAACTATTCAATAAAATATTATTTTAATACAGAAATGTGTAATGTTCGTATTAAATGTGTACTATTCACATTAGAAAAGCTAAACACATACTTTGCAATATGACCTTTCATTGAATTGATTTACTGGTTTGTAGTATTTAGAAAGTATTGAAAAAAATATTATTTTAATACTTAAATGTGTACTTTGCATAGTATTCATATTAAATGCGTACTATTCACATTAAAAAGGCTATACACTTGTTTGGAATCTAAGCATCTCTACATGTCTGCAAAAGATAAACATATACTTTGCAATCTGCCCTTTCATTGAATTGATTTATGTATTTGTAGTATTTTAGGAAATATTAAACAAAATATTATTTTAATACATAAATGTGCAATATGTGTACTGTTCGCATTAGAAAAGCAAAACAAATGCTTTGGAATCTGCGCTTTCATTGAAATCTGGTTTTATTTCATACCTTAAGTTGATAACATAATACTTTTTTAAATTTAAACCAATTCATTTTTGTTTCTTTTATTAACATATTTATGTACTTTTTGTCTGCGTGCTTCCTAATTGCGGTCGTGTGCAAAGATTGTGGACGGTCCCTTTGTATGTAATGCAGCTCATGCAGATGGGCAAGGTGCGTATAGGCCGCTGCATTAAGTAATCGCAAGTCAGCGGCGGAGGTAAACCACGGTCCGCGTCTCGTCTAATCACATCCATTTGTCAGCGCTTTCAAGGCGTCTAATGAGGTGTCACAATCCCTCTCCCCCAACGATCCTGATCCCCTTGCGGGAAATCCCCCCAGTATCATCTCTCTTTGCCGGAGCGCGGGGTTGGCGGGTGAAAAAAATGCGGGGAAGGGGGCACGAGTGTGTTAATATTTATGTAGGACATGTGACGGGTGTTGGTCACGGTTCGGTTTTTCCCTGCTATCTCTGTATGTATATACTGTTTATCCGGTGCACCCCCTTTTTTTTTGCCGCGAATTTACGTGCGTCCCCCAATCCTCGTCCCCCTTTAACTGATGAAAACGGGATCAGAGATAAAAATCCTTCCATATACTTCGTACTTTCAGTATTTGTGTACTGAATATCAACTCATTGCCAGCAACGATATTTGTAAGTTGATTTAGAATTCATTACAATGTTTGTTGTTTGTTTTTCATTTTGAATTCATTGTTTGAATTGCATTATTAAACTTGATTTTGTCTGAAATTCAGCGGCCTGATAACCAGTTGATTAGCGCTCTGGCCTTTGGTGCTTCAGGTTCGAATCCTGGCGGAGGATAGGATGCTTATTAGTGCTTCAGACTCGAATCCTGGCGGGGGATTCAATGTTTATTAGCGGTTCGAAATCCACGTTAAACTATAGGTCCTTGTCTAATTAACCCAAAGTGTGTACAAAATAACCGTAGAACGACAAAGCAAAAGTTAGAATTATGAAAGAAAGTTAATTGTTAAGCTAAAAGATAGGACAATAAGAATATTTTATAATAAAAAAAAATAGAAAAGAAGGTTTAGTTGTTTATAGGAAGGAAAAATCTATATTCAAATTCAATGATGTCTTTATCAATAATTTTTAGTAGCATTAAATTATATTTTTTGTATAAATATAAGTAACAGTATTGTATTTCACTGTTGTCCAGAAATCCCTTTTTAAAAATACTTGCCGATAAAAACTACACACTCACTTAACAAACTTCGTTCTTGTCTAGTAAATCCTTGTCCTGTTTTATGTTTACACTGCTCATCTTGGTTTATAAGTAACTACTTAATATGTTTAACATTTTAACTGATTGCTAGAAAAACTTTCAATGCATGAAATAGTATAGTTTTTTCAAAGTTTAGGTAATTGAATTTTTAATATTCTTAATCTAAACATGAAGATATTAAATATATTACTTTAATTTGGACATTTACTCATTACTTTAGCTTATAATTTTTTACAAACGTACAGCTCTATCATTTTTAATTCATTGCCATCAATTATATTTATAAGTTGATCTGGAATTCTTTACAACTTGGCAATTGTTTGGACTGCATTATTAAACTTTGATCTTGTCTGAAAGTTAATTACTGCAGCCAAAAGAAAAAGCAATAAGAATATTTTACAATAAAACAAGTAATATAAAAAAAAAAAAAAAAAATTAAGTTAATTCCTACTTTTTTTCACTGAAATGCAGAAAGTCCTTTATAAATCATTTTCATTCATTTTTTTAACTTTATCTGGAGCCTTCTATTGGTAGATATATACAACTTAAATCTAAAAAAAAAACTAAAATTAATTAATTAAATTTAATTAATGAATAAATATTTGAAAAACTGTATTAACATCCAGTGTCATCCACTACAAGTTAAAAAAATGCACTTGAACTTGAGTGGATGAATAAAAAGTATTTTATGAACGATTGAAAATTTGAACAAGATATATATAGGGAGAGTGTGAGCTAATAGAAGGAATTGAAAAAAAGAAAAGAAGATTTATAGGAAGGGAAAATCTATATTCAAATGCAGCGATGTTTTATTAATTAATTAATTGATTTTAAATTAATAATTAATTAATTAATTGATTGTTTTTTTTTTTATTAATAATTTTGAGCAGTATTAAATGATCTTTTTTGTATGAATATAAATAGCAGTGTTTTGTTTCTCTGTTGTCCAGAAATCACCTTTTAGAAATTCTTGCAAATAAAAACTGAACACTCACTTAATAAACTTTTATCTCGTGTAATAAATCCTTGTACAGTTTTATGTTAACACTGCTCATTTGGTTAAGTGTTATTTGGTTAACTTTTTAACATTTTATTTGATCGCTAAATAAAAGTTTCAATGTATGAAATAATGTTGTTTTATAAATATTAGATAATTGAATTCTTTAATATTCACAATCTAAGTATAAATCTAAGTCACAATCTACTACTAATAATTAATATCTTTATAATAATCAATATAATAATAAGAAGAAGAAGAATCACAATCTTTAATAATCACAATCTACTACACTTACTCAATACTTTAGCTTATAATATTTCTCAAACTATGCAGCTCTATCTACTACAGCTCCAAAAACTACTACAGCTGTATCATTTTTTGGGAAGCCATTTTATATATTCTAATTACGCAACCAATATGTTACGTTTTTAACATTTCTACATACAACTTTATTAGATATTTCATTATATTTATAATAAACAAAAGAAAATAAAAGAATCACTTAAATGTTCATTCTAATGTTTTAGACTGAAAATTTATTTATGGGAAAATTAATACTAATACTGAAAGTATTAACAATTTTAAACAAAATTCATTTAATTCATAATATGTAAATACTTCTTGAAGAAAAGATATTATATGAGACTAAATATAACTATTTATCTCAATTTTAAAGATAAGAGCTTTAAATAAAGTTTGCGTACAAAGAAAATATATAAAAATTCTTCTTCTTAATTGATGCAACAGCCACAGGATGGGCTAAGGCCTCTGAATACTGGCAGATTTCGAGACAGGAGATGTTTGCTTTTTACAGGGTAGAATTGTCGGCCCTTCCCCCAACAGTCATATTAGAATGGGAGTTACGGTTTAAGGTAGATTTCGAACCACTACAAACATAAATGGCACCTGCCGGGACACGAACCCGAAAGCTAGGGCCATCAGGCCCCAAATGAAAACCGAATAAATAATAAATTAATTTTAAAAAATTAAAATTTATTTTTTCAAGTAACTGTAGGCCAAGAAAATGTAAAAATGAAAGGAGCCAAGAAAATTAAACAAACAAAGGAAAAATTATTTAACCTTTTTATACAAATATTTAAGATAATTCCCAACTACAGAAATGCACCCCTTACGATTTAACAGTAACCAATTAAATCGTGATCGGTTATTATTATTAAGCAATAATCGATTAAATCGTAAATCAGTAACTCTTACTATTTAACATATATTTTTTCCTTAACAGTTACGATTAATTTTTTATAATAAGAAAGTTCATTTTCATTTGTTTCATTTTTTTTATTGTTAAAAAAATGAAAAAAAAATTTAATTACTGTCAGCATTTTCATAGATTATAAAACCTTTTCTTCTTGATTTGTGTATCACTTTCCTCCCTCCATAATAATTGATGCGATTCGTTTCTGATGGTTGATGGATTAGAAGCAATTTATGATAGAAGATACTTGGTAGTGAAATCCATAGTTGATATTTGTGTTTCATTTTAATTGCGTCTGGTTATTTTGAGTTAACAACTGATAAATATCACTGAAATCTTCTTGTTCAACATTCGAGACATTTTGTAGAAAATAATTACCCCATTTTCACCTTAATGCATGTTCTATGTTGATAATTTTTGTTATGAATGCAACTGATTCAAATTCCTCTATATCATAATAGTTGCCGTGATCATTTTATACAGTAATTAATGTGTTAACTTCATATCCCTCATCTAGTTTTTATCTACCACTAACTGTGAAATTTCCGCTTCAACTAAGTCTTAAGTCTAAGTGACTAGAACACTCACCATCGGTACCACAGGCTTCATGTTCAAATCTTAGCGGTGGTATGGCTAGGAATCACCGCTAAATTGTAGGCCATAATCTAATTAGTCCAAAACTTGCAAAAAAATAACCGTAGGGGGACGAATAAACCAAATTTTCTACTTGATGCTGCAACTCGACTATCTGAGAATATTTATGCAACAACTTTAATGTTGTAAATCTGGAAGATAAAATGACTTGATTGTCAACTTTTCACGTTGTAAATCTTGAAGATAGCTCATGCAATATCTATTAGGAGAATCGGTTTAAAAAGTAGAGCTTTTTACTTTTTTACATTTAACATCAGTTTTTCCAATAAGTGGTAAATAAGAATTCTCGTGATTTAAGTTGCATCTTGAAAGTCTATTAGTCTTTCTAGATGTAGTAATATTGAAATGTATTCTTTGATAAATATTACCAAATAACACAACTCATTTGGTAATATCTATAGAAGGTTACAACTTGTATACACAACGTTTCGCTTTGTAAATAAGATAGCTCACGCAATATCAATTAGCAGAATCAGTTTAAAAAGAAAGGTTTTTTAATTTTTTAAATTGAACATCAGTTTTTCCAATAGAATGGAATTAAAAATTGGTAGAAGTAATAAGTGAACAACAAAATGTTTATCCTTAACAGTTTGATTTTGAAAATCGGGTAAAAAAAATACCGTTTAAATTAGGAGTACGTATATAAGCTTTTAAAATTTTGATAACTAGCAATTAAAAAAAAATAATCACAATAAAGCTTTTAAAAATTATAATTAAAAGGCTTAATATTATTTTACACATTTTGATATAAATATGATTATTTTTCACTAAACATGTAAAATGTTTTCAATCACTTTATTACAAATATAATTTATTTTAATAAATAACTGTACATTAGAAATATAAAATTTTAGTTCAATTGTTTTTTCCATACCTTTAAAAAAAATTATAAAAGCTAGATTTTTTTTTCAATCCCGAGCTATAAAAATATATCTTTGATATCATTTTGAAAATTAACACTTAAACTCAAATGTTTACTTTTAACATTAGACTGAATGAATAAATACAATGCAGTCTATATGACCTTGACTGAAGTATGGATATTTAATCACAAAAATGAAATCATAACAATTTTTTTTCAAAATCATTCAATTGAATTTAAAAAAAAAATAATAACATGTTCAAAGATTTAGAGGTTTTTAAAATTTTAAATAATTGGATTGACAAATATTGTAAGTACAATTCTCATCGCCTATCCACCTTTTGTGATTGAAAAGCAAAAAATATTTACTATGATAGCTTTTTCTTTCATTCCTAAATGATTTTTCTCAGAATAAAAAAAGAATTTTTTATTTCTTACACATGTTATTATTTTGACTAGAAAGTATTGACGATTTTTAAAAATTAATATGAAAAATAAAAAACAAAATTGTGTATTTTATAAGGATATATCCACTACAATATTACAGAAGTTTAACCAACATATTTCTAAATTTTTTATAAATTATAATGATGTGCGCATGCATTTTGTTTATCCTCATTAAAAGTAATATTATGTATTTAATGTAGCAAACAATTAGAGCCTTTTTCGTATTGTCTAGTTTGGATAATTTGTGTTAAGTATAATTAGTCAAATGATTTCAAAAATAAAATTTTTTCATTTATAAACTGCAGATAAAACTTACATTTTGGAATAAAAAAAAAAAAAATTTCCAAGAAAATGTACCTTAAACTAAACATCATCATCGGCGCAACAGCCCCGTGGTGGTTTAAGGCCTTCTGCCAGAATTTGAAGCAAGAGATGTTTTCTTTTCTTTTTTTTTTTAATGACGAGAAGCAATAGCAACCTATTTAAAAAGATATGCATATATCTTTTCGTCTGGAGCTAAAATTTAAACCAATTATGACGAAAATTTTGAAGAAATGAATAAGGCTATTGCTTATAATCTAATTTAGGTGCAAACACTGTGTGTGACAGATCCAGGCTAGTTTTATATCTGCTTACATTTCTATTCTTTGTCAAGCCTAAAGCAACATTGTTCATTCAACTAAATCATTTTACGAAAGGGGGTATAAAATGCACGAAAGCAAAGCCATTTCAACCGTAGCTTTCTCAACCCTCTGCCAAGAACGATCAGAAAATCTTCAACCAAAGCCCATAAGATAGCTCTCCAATAAAATATAATTTGTAGTAATTATAAACTATCAAATTTGTTTATTAAACAAAAATAAGATAGCGGCCTCCAACCAATTTTAATTTCTATTAATTATAAACTGTCAAATGATTTCAAAAACAAAATTTTCTCCTTTACAAACTCCAGATAAAACATACATTTTGGAATAAATATATCTTTCCAAAAAAATTTCGTTAAAATAATATTTCTAAAATATATATATATTTTTTTTTGAAGTTGGACGCTTAGTTACTTTAAATCAGTGGTGGCCAACCGCGACCCGCCTTGAACATTTTTTCGGCCTGTCAGATTTATCACACTTTTACAAAATATATTTATTTTATAATGGCCAAAGTAGTGAAAACCAATTTACTAAAAAAATACATTATTTGCGCATCTATATGATCCAATTTGAGAAATCTGGCACAAAAGTTTTAGCGCTTTTGGTTCAACTTACACCTGCGAATTATTTTTTTCGAAAATAAAATTGATCAATCACAAAAGACATTCCAACATAACGGACGCAACACCAATTACGATAAGCAAATACCCAAATTGAGATCGGTTAGTAAAAGCTAAGTGAAAGAGTGGAGAAACAAATATCACACTAGTACAATAAATATTTTTTAATGGTTTCATTTGTTTTCATTCATATTCCCATATATTTTATATTTCTTTTTTAGTTTTATATATTTCTTTACTGTGTGCGTTTAATATGATTATTATTATGTTATCTATGTTTATATGTAAGAATAATAGTAAAGACAAAAATAATAACTCATTACGATTAATTTTTCAGTCCAAAAATGTCTATAGTGGGTCTAAATCTAATAGGGGGATATATAATTTTATATACTGCCTGCAAAGTTCTGATGCATTTCCAAAGTGGCCCGTAAGAACATTTGGTTTGGCCATTCCAAAAATATAATCTTTAATTTTGTATAAATATCATATGTTTGTTTAATAAACAAAGCTAAATCACGAGAAACGATAGCTTCTTATTTAAAAAGGAGATATATGTATTCTTATGGAGCTAAAATTTAAACCAATTATAACAAAAAATCAAAGGAAATGAATAAACTACTGCTTATAATCTGACTTACGCTCAAATACTGTATGTTAACAGATTCACGCTAGTTTTATATGTGTCAATGTAATATTTATCTAATTAGTATAAAGTATAATTTGCCAAATGATTTGAAAAACAAAATTTTTTGCACTTATAAACTGCAAATAAAACTTGCATTTTGGAATTAAAAATATCTTTCCAAAAACATTATCATTAAAATTATACTTCTAATATATATATATATATATATATTGAAGTTGAACGTTTAGTTACTTTAAATGATATGGAAAAATAATCTTTACTTTTGTGTAAATGTTATATGTTTGTTTGATAAACAATACTAAATCACGAGAAACAATAACCTCCTGTTTAAAGACCAGATATATGTATTCTTCTGTAACTAAAATTTAAACCAATTATAACGAAAAATCAAAAGAAATGAATAAGCAATTGCTTATAATCTGATTTACAAACAAACACTGCTGTATGCAACAGATCCATGCTAGTTTTATATCTGTTTACGTAAACCATTTCCATTCTTTGTCAAGCCTAAAGCAACATTGTTCATTCAACTAAATCATTTTACAAAAGGGGGTATAAAATGCACGAAAGCAAAGCCATTTCGAACGTATCTTTCTCAATTCTCTGGCAAGAACGATCAGAAAATCCTCAACCAAAGCCCATAAGATGTATAAAACAGCAAAGATAGCAGCAAAATATAGTTTTATTAATTATAAACTGTCAAATGATTTCAAAAACAAAATTTCCTCATTTATAAATTGCAGATAAAACTTACATTTTAGAATAAAAAATATCCTTCCAAAAAAAAAAAAAAATTCACATTGAAATAATATTTTCAAAATATTTTTTTACGATGTTTGACGTGGTTACGTAGATAATATTGAAAAAATAGTTTGACGTAGATAATATTGAAAAATAATCTTTACTTTTGTGTAAATATTAAATGTTTGATTAATAAACAAACGCAAATAACGAGAAATAATAACCTCCTATTTATTCTTCTGGAACCAAAATTTAAACCAATCCGTGGAAATGAATAAGCTATTGTTTATAATCTGATTTACATGCAAACACTGCATTGTAACAGATCCACGCTAGTTTTATATCTGTTTACGTAGCCCATTTCTTTTCTTTGTAAAACCTAAAGCGAGATTGTTCATTCAACTAAATCATTTTACAAAAGGGGGTGTAAAATGCATGAAAGCAAAGACCATTTCAAACGTATCTTTCTCAACCCTCTGCCAAGAACGATCAGAAAATCCTCAGCCAAAGCCCATAAGATAGCGCTCCAGCAAAATGCCCTTCCCCCCACATAAAGTGCAATAACAGTTCAGTCTAAATCGATCGAGTTGGAAATCGCACATGGATTCCAGCACTGCAACCCGGCCAAGACAAAGGGACACGAGGAGAGAAGAAAAGAAGTTGTAGAGGAGCAACGGCGAAGCCTATCCTGTATCTTTAAGGAGATCGATTTCGTTGGAGGTAGGGCGTGTGAGTGTGTAGGGGAGGAGAAAAGAGATGAAATGCCAAATGCTGCTGGCGAAGGATAAGAAAAAGAAATAAAAAGGAGTGATAGAAATACCAATCGATTTGTTTCATGGGCGGGGTGGGGGGTGTCGCGCAGAATTTGTGCACAGAACCAGAGAAAGTCTTTTGTCCTAAAAGAGAAAGCTTTCCCTCGTGTTCCTGTAGTGTTTGCGTGGAAAGGAACATACGATTCAGGTCGATTTCTGACCGACTATTTATTTTAAGGTTTCGAGAGAGAGAAGGAATCGGAGGAATTTTTGGAATGTCCAGGGTTTTTAAAGCTGAAGAATTCTGTTTGATAAAGGAATGCAGAATAAAAATAGAAATGCATGCAGTTTATTGTTCAAAAGAAAAAAATAATCTTTTTTTTTTAGACAAAATGGAAAATATAGATTCAGAATTCAGTTACATATTTCAGAAAGGATCGAAAGGCCTACTTTATAGTTTTCTAATTTAACATATTAAAAAAAAAGATTATTTATTAACTAACATAAAATGTGAAAATACCTAATTATTACTTTTTAGTGGAATATATATATATATATATACTAACACATATAATCCAGTGCTGCCCAATTTAAGAAAATAAAATCTATTAATTCATATAAGCTCCTGCTTTCATTGTCAGCCTGGATGCCAGTAAAATGTATTTTAATATGAATAAGAAATCCATATTTTATTTATTTAGTACTGCAAAAGTATTAAGAGATTATTATATATGTATATATTGCATCTCTTAACATTGGCTAGTGTTCTGACCTTTGGTGTCATAGGCTTCAGATTTGAATCCTGGCAGTGTCATGAATGTTTGTTTGTGGTTCGGAATCCACGTTAAACTGCAGCTCCGCGTCTATTTAGCCTAAAGTGTGCACAAGATGACTGTAAAGCGACAATTAAGTTTTGTTTATTTCATTTTTATTAGCATCATATAAATTAGCAAACATTACATAATTATCATGTAAGTTATATTTATTTATCAGTTACTACCCCTCACAGTAACCAACATTCTTTGTTTTCTCGTCGTTTGCAAGCACATATAAAATTTTCCCCTTCTCTTTCCCCTCTCTCTCCAAAATTAATCCCAGCAATTTTAAGTGATTGGCCTTGAGATTTATTTTTAATCAAGTCAAGTCTGATCAGGAATTTAACCTTTTCAATTCGAAAGGCTTAGTGTTATAACATAAAGGGTATAATGGGAATGGAAATGCCTTCCTCTTTAGCACAGCCAGTTAAAATACTTACTTCTTTCTAATTTCTATAATTTCTTCTCAAAACCTTGTCCTGTTATAAAGCCTTGGATGGAGAAAAGGAAGAAGGAGAAAAACCACTATGAAATTAAAACATAATGGCCCATTTCTAAACTCACCGTTGTGTCTATTGAATTACGAGTATCTAATGGCAAATTCCTTGAATTGTAAACAAAAAAGAAATAAGCAATATACTTTTTGTTGCAGCATTGGTGATTTCTTCAGGACATTATTATTATTAATGGAAATGGAAAATTTTCTTATTTATTAAACAAAATTTTAGACGATTGCACTTCAGCAGTTAGTATGTTGTATTTGTTTATTTATTTATTATGTCAGCCTATTTATGAATTGAGGAGAAGCGCAAAAAATATAAATAAATAAATAACTTCACCATGAAGAATTTGCCAACCACAAAAAGTCTCAAATTAAAGTAAAACCTAATTGGGTAATTTCGTTAACGATTATTGATCCAATTTCGAAATCAATTGCTAGTTTATCTAGGCTTTATATTAGAATATATATATATACAAGATGAGTGGATGAGTGAAATTTTTTAAATCTAAAAACTTTTTAATTTCTCATGGTTTTTTTTTTTTTTTTTTTTTTTTTTACAATCAATATCTAATTGTCTTAATTTTTGTATTTCAGTTTGAAAAACTAAATATTTTTAATTTGCTTTTTTTAATTTTTAATCGTAAAAATATAGTTTGATATTTTAAATTGTATATAATTTTGGACGATCTCCAATCATGAATTGACATTAAATGATAGGCAATTTATTAAAAAGAATAAGTAGTTACTTAGGCACTTTGCAACTCTGTAAAATTCATTTAATGTCATTTAAAAAGCATATCATGCAATCCAAAATATTTCGTTTTTTAAAATTACTAATAAGATTGAAATTGGTTTAAAAGTGTTATTTAATGTAATACAGTATCATCAATGATAACAAATATTGCAATATAGGAAAAATAAGAATGAATTTAGATTGTTTTAATTAGGAATGTAATATTTTTCAGATTTAAAATGCATGAAATCAGTAGTATAAAATATATAGTACATTTCTTTAGTTTTTGCTAACATTTGTTAGTCGATACTAATACAAACGGTAACTTTAAAACATTTCAATATATAAATAAATAGGGTTATATTAATTTCAAATAAAATTTTTCATATATAAATAATATATCATGAGAATTTTTTTTGTAATCATATTCTAAACTTCCATTATGTAATTTATTTTCCTTCATCATATTCTTGAATTCAATTCTATGAAAGAATACAAAATAATGCCTTATTTTCTGTATTTCACCTGTATTTGTAAACTAAGTTCAATTAAAAGGATTTAGTTGCCAAAGTGTATGCTATGCCTTTGTTAAAAGTTCATATATGTACTAAACTACCAATTATGGAATCAATCACACCATATTTTAATGGATCGCGTTCTATCTTCTAACATATTATTTATCAAACAAATAAAAAACATATTTTTTTAATTTAGCCATTGATCTCAATATATAACATATTATTTATTAAACAAATAAAAAACATATTTATTTAATTTAGCCATTGATCCCAATATATATTTAAATATATATGTACGAATTTTGACTAACTTCATCAATACTCTAAAGCATAGTCATGATTTAATCATAAAATAAGTTCAATTAAATGGATTTGTTTCTTACATTACTGCTATGTCTTTGTTAAAAGCTCATATATGTGCTAAACTACAAACCATGAAATCAATTACACATTTTTAATGGATTCAGATCTAACTTATGATTCGCGATATATCTTCTAACGAATTATAATATAACTTCTATCTATTACGAAAACAAAAACATACTTTTCATCTTAGTCATTGATCCCAATCTATTTATATATGTACAATTTTTGACTAACTTCATCAACACTCTAAAACATAGTCATTATTTAATCATATAATAAGTTCAATTAAAAGGATTTTGTTGCCAAAAATTAGTGCTATGCCTTTGTTAAAAGCTCAAACATGTACTAAACTACCAATCATGGAATCAATGGATCGCGATCAATTTTATTATTCGCGATCTGTCTTCTAATTTATTATTTATTTTAAAAAAACAAAAACATATTTTTTTTATCTTAGTTATTGATCCCAATATATATATGTACGATTTTTGACTAGCTTCATCAATACTCTAAAGGTCATTATTTAATCTTAAAATAAGTTCAATTAAATGGATTTGTTGCCAAAATTTAGTGCTGTTTTGAGCCTTTGCTAAAGGCTCAAAACTTTTAGGTAGGGTTGTCATCTCTGCTCCAAACAGTCCTATTAGACTGGGACTACTGTTTAAAGTGGATTCCGAACCACTACAGGCATCCGTGGAACCGCCGGGACTCGCATGTGCTAAACTACAAGCCATGAAATCAATTACAGCATATTTTTAATGGATCACGATCTATTTTATTATTCGCGATCTGTCTTATTATTTATTTAAAAACACAAAAACATATTTTTTTTTTATCTTAGTCATTGATCCCAATATATATGTGTACGATTTTTGACTAACTTCATCAATACTCTAAAGCATAGTCATTATTTAATAACCGCATCCAAAAAATTTTTCCCGATACCGAAATGAAGAAGCTAATCATGTCGTCTTGGCTGTCACTTAAACGTCGGTCTATTTAAAGCAATTTCAGAAAGTTAACATGAACTCGGGTGATTTTAATCACCTGGCACCGTCGGTGTTCAAAAGAAATGAATAAATAAAATACATGACATTCTTTATTGCTTTGTCTAATATGGGAAGACAGGCGCATTATAGCTTTCTCCCATTTGAATAATCAATGATCAGGTCAGGATCGCTTTAGGCTGCAAGAAAAGCCAAATATTAAAAAAGACGAAGCAGAAGACCGGAGTGATTATCTCGGAGGCCAAGACTATCGAAAAGTGTGATTTATTTGAAAAGGTAAATAAGATGTAATCAGCGAGAATCCTGATGCTTTTAGCCCAGATCGATGGCGAGGAAATTAAAAGTGTTTTACCGCGAAACGGTGCTTGTCATATTCAATTAGGAAGACGACGCCTCATCTTCTTAGGGGATGGTCGGCTTTCTTGCACGGAGGGGTGGGGGGCGGGGGCGGATGATGGATAATCGAATTCTTCCAGAAGAAGCTCTGAGCGACCGAAATAAGTGGTCAGGAGGAAAGCGATGATGGAATTTTTATCTCCCTCCCTTTCCGTCTTCATCCTCATAACATTCTTTTTCTTCTGCTTCCTAATATGGAAAGAACTAGAAGGAAGAGCAGAGGGGTAGGGATGGGGTAAAAAGGAGGGTTCAGATGCATTTATGCAACGTTTGGCAGTTGACGGCTTTTTGAAGCGACGTTTAATTAAGGGGAAGAGCTCTCGACGACGATAAGAAATATTACCCTGCCCCCCACCCCCCTATCTCTTCTTCCCCTCCCTCCTATCCGAATTTCCTTTTACTTACTTCGCGCTTTAGCTAAAACAAACTCCTGTGAAAAGTTAAAAGCGATGGCAGTGTGTTCGCTATGCCTGCGTACACCCGCGTATGCTGCTTCGTGCTTCGTCCCAAGGCGACGCGGGAATGCATTATCACAGCCGCGGAAAACGCACATTCTCTGAGTAAGAGAGGAGCGAGAGAGAGAGAGACACCGGGAGTAAAAAGGTAGGGGGTAGGGGGATGGGGAGAAAGGCAGATGAGGATGCTACGCATAAGTAGTGGGTAGAAAGAGGGGGGAACAGAAAGAAGGTACCGAGGGGTACATAGTGTAGGGGGGTAGTAGAGCCCCCGGTTCGCTGTCGCGCCGGGGACGGATTACTTTTTAATGGGGACAGCAAAACCACATTAATATCAAATGCGACTTCGGTGTCGTGTGCGCGCGCATCGCCAGATTGCTCGCTACTAACGATCCTCGTGGGTATACTTGGCAGACGAGAAAATCGCCAGCCACTGTCAACCGACATCGTGGGTAATTTATAAACTGCGGCGGGCGTCTCGAGGGGGATTTCCTCTTACCTCCCCCTCCCTACCCCCTACACTCCTCCAAAAGCTTACACCCCCCTTTCGCGATCTTTTTGCTGCTACCGTTTGTTGGAGGGAGTCGATACACACTACACACATTCGATATCCCTCCCTTCTATGAAAAGGCATAAAAGCAAAGCGATCCCCCGATGAATAACAACAACCAAATGACCATAATCTGCCCGTTAATAATCTTTTTTTTCATTCATTCATTCCCCCCTTTCCCTTTATCTTTCTCTCTCTTTTCTTCCACCCTCTCCCCTTATTTTTGCTCCTTCGCAGCACTTGCAGCTCTTTTATTACCTTTTTATATTCATTTCTCTGTCTATATCGCGATTGAAGCATTACCGCTGGAACAGGGGGGGATAAAGGTAAGCAATGCGTTTGGTGGGTAGTAAAAAAAAAAATCTTTCTCTCCCTCGTATACAGAACAGAAAGAATCAGGTAACTTATTTTATTATTCATACGTCTTCTTGCAGCAGTGAGGGAATTTTCGATTTCGGAATATAAAATTTTTCGTTAATGGAGTAGAAATAGAAAGATACGCCGGGAGAAAAGGGAGAAATGTATCTAAATGTGTTTCATTCTCGACAAAGTGAAGAAATTTATCCGCCGTTTTTGAAACCTTATCTTAGTTGCAGAAGAATTTAAAATGCAATACTAATTAATTATAAGCGCATGCTAGCTTAAAAACCAAAACCCAGATTTAATTATTAAAAAGGATATTTTTCATAATGTTCTTAAAAGTTGAAGTGAATTTTAAAAATGGCAATATAATAAAAGAAAATAGTTGTTACTTGATTTTAATTATTATCATAGGATGCTTAGATATTAAAAAGAATCATTTTTAATAGAAGATATGCAATAGTCAATAGGAATAGATTCTTAATATCAATAACCGATAGGAATTCTATTCATTATCGGGTATTAAATTTTCATGATTTTATATAAGATAAGCGAATAGAATTCCTATTGGTTATCGATATTAAGAATCTATTCCTATTTGTATTTTATTTATTGTTCTATTTAACTGGCGAACAATGTTTATAAAAGAGGGATTTTAAAGTAATTAAAAATTGTTGAAGTATTCTTTTCATTTACCTGATATTAAATCATCAGAATTTAATATCAGATAAACGAATAGAATTCCTATTGGTTATCGATATTAAGAATCTATTCCTATTGGTATTAAATTTTTGCTCTATTTAACTGGCGAACAATATTTATAAAAGAGGGATTTTAAAGTAATTAAAAATTGTTGAAGTATTCTTTTCATTTAAATGATATTAAATCATGAAAATTTAATATCAGATAAACGAATAGAATTCCTATTGGTTATTGTTATTAAGAATCTATTCCTATTGGCATTAAATTTATTGTTCTATTTAACAGGCGAATAATATTTATAAAAGAGGGATTTTAAAGTAATTAAAAATTGTTGAAGTATTCTTTTCATTTACCTGATATTAAATCATGAGAATTTAATATCAGATAAACGAATAAATTCCTATTGGTTATTGTTATTAAGAATCTATTCCTATTGGCATTAAATTTATTGTTCTATTTAACTGGCGAATAATATTTATAAAAGAGGGATTTTAAAGTAATTAAAAATTGTTGAAGTATTCTTTTCATTTACCTGATATTAAATCATGAAAATTTAATATCAGATAAACGAATAGAATTCCTATTGGTTATTGTTATTAAGAATCTATTCCTATTGGCATTAAATTTATTGTTCTATTTAACTGGCGAATAATATTTATAAAAGAGGGATTTTAAAGTAATTAAAAATTGTTGAAGTATTCTTTTCATTTACCTGATATTAAATCATGAAAATTTAATATCAGATAAACGAATAGAATTCCTATTGGTTATTGTTATTCCTAAGAATTTATTGTTCTATTCCTAATTGGCATTAAATTTATTGTTGAAGTATTCTATTTAACAGGCGAATAATATTTATAAAAGAATCTATTCCTATTGGCATTAAATTTATTGTTCTATTTAACTGAATTTTAAAAAAGTTTTAAAGTTAAAAATTGTTGAAGTATTCTTTTCATTTACCTGATATTAAATCATGAGAATTTAATATCAGATAAACGAATAGAATTCCTATTGGTTATTGTTATTAAGAATCTATTCCTATTGGCATTAAATTTATTGTTCTATTTAACTGGCGAATAATATTTATAAAAGAGGGATTTTAAAGTAATTAAAAATTGTTGAAGTATTCTTTTCATTTACCTGATATTAAATCATGAAAATTTAATATCAGATAAACGAATAGAATTCCTATTGGTTATCGATATTAAGAATCTATTCCTATTGGCATTAAATTTATTGTTCTATTTAACTGGCGAACAATATTTATAAAAGAGGGATTTTAAAGTAATTAAAAATTGTTGAAGTATTCTTTTCATTTACCTGATATTAAATCATGAAAATTTAATATCAGATAAACGAATAGAATTCCTATTGGTTATTGTTATTAAGAATCTATTCCTATTGGCATTAAATTTATTGTTCTATTTAACTGGCGAACAATATTTATAAAAGAGGGACTTAAAAATTGTTGAATTATTTCCATTTTCATAAATTTTATGAAACTGATAGGAATAGATTCTTAACATCATTAAGAATCTATTCATGAAAATATTGGAATAGAATTCCTATTAGTTGTTTAAATTTATTGTTCTATTTAACTGGCGAACAATATTTATAAAAGAGGGACTTAAAAAATTGAATTTTATTCACTTATCTGATGGTTAATCTTCATGATTTAATATCAGATAAAAGAATAGAATTCTTATTGGTTATTGATATTAAAAATCGTGTAATCACTTACTATATGAAAAATAAATGTTCAGTTACACTAACAAACTAAAAATTTCTTTAAATATATATTTTTATAATTTTACAAAACACGCTTATTTATGCAACCTATGAACGCTTTTTTAGTTTAAAAAACATTCTTTGAGCTTGAAGACTTGTCTTAGGGGAAATGATATCACAGTTGAAGTATATCATTTTTCATAAATTTCAGGAGATCAATAAGATGAAGAACTGGAGAAAGTGGATTTTTAAATATAATTAATATTTCTTTCTATTTTAAGTCTTAGTTGTAATTTAATTTTCGAATAATTATTCTCATAAATGCATAAATTCCTTTTTATATTAAAGAACAAAATATCGTCTTAACAAAAAAGTCAACCTTATTGTTTATCCCAACAAAATAATATTGGTGGCTAACATCTATAACATTAATAACATCATAATTGATTTTACATAAAATTTTACCTAGTAAGAAAAAAGCATTTCAAATAATTTTATTGATTAAAATTATATTAATGGATGAAATCTATTAAATTCAATAACATTTAAATAAGTAAATTTTAAGACATCAATAATTTGTCAAGTAAATTTAAAGATATCAATAATTTATCAAGTAAATTTAAAGATATCAATGATTTATGAAGTAAATTTTAAGATATCAATGATTTGTCAAGTAAATTTAAAGATATCCATAATTTATTAAATAAATTTTAAGATATTAAAGATTTGTCAAGTAATTTTTAAGATATCAATAATGTATCAAATTTAAAGACATGAATTTACAGATATATAAAGTGCATTTTTACATATATTTTGAAAATATAATGATTGTTTTAGCAGTTCTTCAGAAATAGTATTATATATTTTAAATATTCATTATAGATTTTTGACCATAATGTTTATTATAAATTATGTCCTTTCAAATAATAAAATGATAAATGATAAATATTTGCTCAAATTTCTGCAATTAATTTTACATTTCTACAATAAATACCATATTTAAGAAACATGAAATGATAGTTAATATGTTTTTAGCAAAGTGATACATACAGTACAATACAGTTTTTTGCCAAGTGATAATTTCTATAAAGAAAATTATCATTATCAAATATTTTCTCTGGAAACAAATTCATAATTAAATATTAATCATCATTATTGTACTTTCTTCTTTAAAAGTTAAGAATATAATATTTTAATCTAAATTATGCAAGCAAAAATAATTCAAATAAAAAGGCCTTTTTTTTTTTCAATATTAAGCAAGACAGCTATAAAAAACAACAACAATCATCAGTCCATAATTTAACTAGATGTACATTTATAATACATTAATTCTCACTTTTCACCTATTTAAGAAAAGGGATAATATCTTCAAATAGAATTAAATATCCCTATTTCTACGAAACTGTGAAATAACAATTCCCTATACAATAATTTTTGTAATAAAAACTGTGAATAACATGTTTTCTGTTTAGTTATAAGGGAAAAAAAAAAAAGAATTGATTGTAAGCCTTAGAATAAAAAAAATTATAGATTCAAGAAAGGAAAAATATAACTGCATTTAATTTATGCCCTGATATTTATTCCTATGCATGTTGCATTTTTTAAGGAGAGCGTGTATCAAGAAATTTGATTAAAAATGTGATACAGATATCAAATGAAAATCTGTAACGATTAATTCTTAATGAATGTTACTTATCACAATGAAGCCTCTAAGGGATATCAAATACTTGAATTTTGAGCAACAAAAATTATAAATTCGCTTTTCTTAACAAATTCATAGAAATGATCTTCTACTTTTTCTCTATCGTAATTTTATTTCACAGCATTTATAGTTTTTATTTCTAGCTTTATTTTTGTTTTGTTTTTTTGCATAAAAGTGATGTCTTTAATAGTGCAATAAAAATTTATTAAGATTGGTATATGAACATTAAAGTAACATAAATAATAATGATACATAAAAAAGTGAAATAGCAATTCCCTTTACGACAATATACTAAATTTTTATGAATTCAGCTTCAAAATTATTTTGATCAGGCAAAAAAAAAATAGATCTTATATTTCTGAAATCCCAAAAGTATTTTATAAACAATATATAAATATATAATACGTTGTATTGCTTCTTCAAAAATAATTCAAATAAAATGGTCCTTTTTTTTTTTTTTTTTTTTTTTTTTTTTTTGCTCAATACTAAGCAAGACAGCTATCAAAAAGAACAACTATGATCAAACCATAATTTAATTAACTGTTTATTCATATTACATTAATTCTCCTTTTTTCCCACATTTAAAAATAAATAAAATCTTCAAATAGAAGAAAATAGGTCTATTTCTATAAAAATGTGGATCTTCAAAGTTAAGGAAATAATTTGGGGAACTGAATTTAAATTTGTATCAGTCAGTGTCAGAAGAAAATTATTATTATTTTCTCAGATTGCAATTTAATGTGTCACACACAAACAGTTTTTTTTAAAGTTTTATAGCAGAAATAAGAAAAATAAATCTTTGCGACAGTTTGTGAATAATAACTAAATTTGTTATTTGAGTGAGATTTTTTTACCTTGAAAGATCTCGGCAAAACACTAAAAAAATTACTGACAAAATTTGACTTGAAGCAGAATAAGTCTTTTAGGTTATGTTTCATTTATTTATTAATAATATATAGTCAAAATTTAAGAAAATTTTTTAAAGAATTAAAACGTATCTAGCGGCCTGATGGTCAATTTGTCTAGCGCTCTGGCCTTTGGTGCTTCAGATTCGAATCCTGGCATTACACATAAAAAACATGCAAGGTGTTTTATGAAAATTTTTATTTACAAAATGGGTGTCAAACGTTTTATTAATTTTGTAGTTACTAGAATTAAAACAAAATCTTGCCAATGCAGCATGCAAATTTTACTTGAGAGTCTATACATGCATAGTTCGCAAAAGTCAAAATGATCTCCGTAAGATTTGTTAATAACACCAATAAACGCTTTGGATTGTTATATATATATATATATATATATAAGCTGCCTGATGACCAATTGGCTGGCGCTCTGGACTTTGGACTGGAAAAAATCCGAAAATCTCCCATCAAACGCCCTGAGTACCGATGTGAAGTTCATTACACATACTACTGTGCCTAAAAAGTAAGATCATTTTTTTTCTTCAAAAATTCTTTATTTAATATTCCAAATTTATTTCATCGGCAGGGATGGCCTTCAAAGCTGTTGAATCTCTTCAATCGACTCAAAAAGGTGTTCCCGAACTGGTCTTTTGAGTTTAGGGAATAGCCAGCAGTAGCACGATAATAAATTAGGCGAATACGGTGGTTGTGGAACGATATGGGTTTCATTTTTGGCGGAAAAGTCATGAAGAATTAATGCAGTGTGAGCTGGTGCATTCAGTGTTTTGGTACCAACCGCGATGTGACGCGTTTGCGGCTCAAAATGGAATTGACCGATCTTTTTGAAATTCCAACATCATCAACAGGGTCTCTAATTGTAAATTGACGATTTGCAAGCACCAAATCTTTAATTTTTTGGACGTGAGCTTCGTCGGTTGAGGTGGATGGTCGACCAGAGGGATATTCGTCTTCAAAGCATTCTCTGCCTTCTTTGAACTGTTTATACCACTTCTAAACATTTCTTTCCGATATAGTTATGCTCACCGAATGCCTTCTGCAACATTCTATACGTTTCCGCAAACAAAATTAAATGCAAGTTCTTTGCTCAATTAATTCAGGCATTTCAAAAATCGCCGAAATCACTTTTTAGAGTCTCACAAAGCCAAGCGTAACTCAAACACTAATGAATATTTTGACATCAAATTTCCCACAGATGTCAAGGGCAGTGCCAGCAACCTCAAAAAGAATTTAAAAAATGAAATTCCGTAATCCCCGGGAAATTTTAAATTGAAAACTAGTCTTATTTTTTGGACACAGTAATATTGTCCCAATCGCCGTTCATCCTTGTCATTTCTGATGCGGCCTGATGGCCAATTGGCTAGCGCTCTGGCATTTGGGACCAGAGGTTTGAGGTTTGAATCCTGACGGTGTCATGCATGTTTGTTAGTATTTCGGAATCCACATTAAACTGCAGGTCCCTGTCTAATTAGCCCAAAGTGTGCAAAAAATTCCGTAGAGCAATAAACCTAAACCAAAAAACTTAAAACGTATTTCAAAAATGAAATAAGTTGCTTTTTGATAACATATAACTGAAATAGAATAATAATATTAATGGAATACAACGTTTTTTGTTTAATTTCAATAAAAATAATGATATAATGCTGTAATGCTACCAAATTTAAAAATCATTTAAGTAAGTATGCACATGAAAAATATGCTGAACTTTCATGTAACAAACTTATGCGTCAACTATGACCACCATATAAATATAAAATTGAATAAAACCAATTAGAATGAATGCATTTTTAATGAAATATTCCAAATTAATTTGAGACTGCATATTTTATGAAAATTATCGCATATTTTAATTTTGCTGTTTTAGAGAAATGATTTAAGTTCTCTTTTTTGTCGCACAATTTATTTCACGAACATCTCTTCTCATTCCTGTTGTTGTTACATTTAACTCATATTATTATTTTATTGATGATTAAAAAAATAGATCTAATAAAATTAAGAGTGCCAGTAAAAATAAAAGGAGCATGAAAATAGTATTAAAACTCTCAGATGCTCGCCCTTTCGTGGGTTTTTTTTTTTTTTTTTTTTTTTTGTATTTGCCTGTAAGTATACATTAAAAACTTGCTAACAGTAATTACTATTGCTTCTTTTTACATATATATATTGCTATTATATCATACAGTTTAATTTTGCTGTTTTAGAGAAATGATTTAACTTCTCATATTTGTCAAGCGATTCATTTCACGAACACACCTCCTCATTCCAGTTGTTGTTCACAGTTAACTCATATTATTATTTTAATGAATAAAATATGAGTTAACTGTACCAACAATTGGAATATTAACTCATATTAGTTTTTTAATTAAAAATAATACTTATAAAGGTTATATGATCTAATAAGATTATAAATACCAATAAAAATAAGAGAATTAAGAAAATAATATTAAAACTTTCTAATCCTCGTCTTTTCGTGCTGTACTCTATTTACCTGTAACTATACATTAATGATTTGCTGAAGGTACTTACTGTTACTTCCTTTAAAATATATTCCTTAGGTATTATTTGCTGAAGGTAATAATTATTGCTTTGTTTCAAATGTATTCCTTAGGTATGATTTGCTGAAGTAATTATTATTGCTTCATTTTAAAATTCCTTAGGTATGATTTGCTAAAGACAATTGCTATTACTTCCTTTTAAATGTATGATTTGCTAAAGACAATTGCTATTACTTCCTTTTAAATGTATGATTTGCTGAAGGTACTTACTATTGCTTCCTTTTAAATGTATTTTTTAGATATGATTTGATGGAGGTAATTACTATTGCTTCCTTTTAAATGTATTCCTTAGGCATGATTTGCTGAAAGTTATTACTATTGCTTCATTTTAAATGTATTTCTTAGGTATGATTTGCCGAAGGTAATAGCTATTACTTCCTTTTAAATGTATGATTTGCTGAAGGTCATTACTATTGCTTCCTTTTAAATGTATGATTTGCTGAAGGTCATTACTATTGCTTCCTTTTAAATGTATGATTTGCTGAAGGTCATTACTATTGCTTCCTTTTAAATGTATGATTTGCTGACGGTAATTACTGTTGCTTCCTTTTAAATGTATGATTTGCTGAAGGTCATTACTATTGCTTCCCTTTAAAATGTATTCCTTAGGTATGGTTCCAGAATCGGAGGGCGAAGTGGAAGAAGCGCAAGAAAACCACGAACGTGTTCCGCAACCCGGGCGCCCTCCTACCTTCTCACTCCCTGCCCCCCTTCGGGTCCATGGGCGAGGGCTTCTGTTCCTTCGGGCCCGCGGCCGATACGCGGTGGCCCATGTCCCAGATGGGGTCGCCGGGACTTCCCCTGGGACCCTCCCTCTCCAGGCAGCCAGCGCTCGCACAGTCCCTGTCACAGCACAGCGCAGCGGCGGCGGCGGCAGCCATGGGAGGCATGAATCAGGTATAGTACATCCTTTTGTATATAAAAGGGACCATCGCTCCTTTTTATTGTATCTGTTGTAACCCTATGAATGTATAATGATATCCCCATTCTTTCCACACCTCATATTTTTATTTCCACCCCACTTTAAAAATGGGGTGAAAGTTAATCTGTTTTGTTAGTTCCGCTGTATGTTATAGAAAGTTGTTGTGAAAACTTAATCGCCAAATGATCGATTAACAACTATCATACTTCGGTGATGACTATGATAGCTGTTAAGAAAGAGATTATTAAGCTAATTCATATACTTTAAAAATAATTAAAGATAGATATGCTATCAAACAAAAATTAAAAATCACTTTACAGCACCACATTTAACGTTTGGCAATAAAAAATGTCTGTTGTTAATTAATTGTTAGGCATTCATATTGTAGAAAAAAAGATTAAAAGTTTAATTAATTTCAAAATCGGAAAAAAATAATTAAATTTAAAAAATTTAACATAAAATCAGTTTTAATGTTTTTCTTCAAACGATCAAAAAAAAATTTGTATATTAAGCCCTTACAAAATATTTAACATTAAAATTCATTTATGTTTCTTTTCTTTTTTTTTTTCTTCCTTAGAATTAATCCATAGTTAAATATTATTTGATCCTATTTGCCATTATAGAGAGAGAGCCATAAATAACAAATTGAACTCACTTTTATGTATTTCTGATATTTGTTGATTTATTACATTCCGACAATGAGTTGTAATGGCATACATAAAAACATATTAAGAGAAAGTTATATATAGTTAATTTTTTTTTTTTTTCTTTTCTTTTTTTTTTTTTTTTTTTTTTTTGGTTTTTGTTATTTTGAGAAATATAATTATTCAATAAAATGTGCAATTTATGAATTCCACCATAAAAAAGAGTTATAAATGTTAATATTGTCTTATATTATACTAATTGTTCTTATAGATAGATTCTGATGCCAAATATGTTTTGTCAATGATCAATGAAAAAAGCATATTCTTTTCAAATGTAAGAATAATTGATTTAAAAATTCAACCTATAATTATTAAACAGTTTCAATAAAATTGAAATGACAAATATATTGTACTTTCTATTAAAAATAGGATTATCTTTTCATACGAATTTCATACAGTAAAAATATCATAAGATATACATTTAGAACTAATTTTCAAAATTTATTACAGTAATTATAAAAGTCATGAAATGATTTCAAAAATTATTTACATATTCTTTTAAAACTAATGTATTATTAAAAACTGTTCTTTAGGAATGAAATTTCAAATTATATCTTTAACAAAATTTATTATAGAGCTTCAAAATATAACTATATTGTACCGAATAATTTATCTTCCTATTCTAAAAATGTAACTATATCCATCTCTTTTGCATAAAAAAACCTTTTATTTAAAAAAATTATTAATAATTAATTTATTTATAAGATTATACAACAATTTATAAGATTATACTTATTATGATGAGATTATACAATAATATGCAAATATCAAATCTGTCAAGTTAACTTCTTACACATTGAACATTAACACTTAACTTTATATTTTAATTAAATTCAATTATATAGTAAATCAACTGCTCTCTAATTTCACTTTGTTATGAAGAAAAAATACATTTTATTATTCTAAAAACATTTCTTTTGGTGAGCATTACATATTTACAATTCAAGGCAACTAACATTTTTTGAAATTAAAAATTGAATTGTGAGAATTTTGATTTGAAATTTTGAAATAATTGTAATTGTATTACTTTGAATTAAAATCATAAAACCACTAAGAAAACAAATATTGAAGGAAAATTGTTGTTAAAAATGTTTATATATTAATGATTAATTATTAATGATTATGATTAGTTATACAATAATATAAACCCAATTAACTTCATACTAAAATTATTTTAAGAATCTACACTTTACGAAACACTGCATTGAATTGAAACCTACATTTTTTTTTCACCGTGCCGGTCATTTAGTATGCAATAGGTCTTAAAACCGTTGAGATTCAATTATAATAACTTTAAATGACATTAACGAATACACAACCAAACAGAAATAACTGGGCCAATGAAACATATATTCTTTCTTTAAGAAGCTATGGCATGTCTTTGATTTGTATATGTGTGTATATGCTTGTGCCACGAGGCTGCATATGATGTCTGGTGTTGTGTATCGTTGCAGACTCCAAATTACCTATCCAACTACAACCATTTCGGCAGTGGGAACGGCACCACAGCGGGTATGTGGACCGATCGATGGCAGGACGGCAGTTTCTAAACGGCCAACCCGGAGAGGAACTTATGCTATAGAAGGTACATTACCCGTTTCGGCTGCTCTTTCTTCTATCTCTCTCTCTCATTGCTTTCCATGTTAAAAACGCTTTGCATTGTTGCGCTCTTGGACACTGGGTCCCGCGAGCTTCGTCTAGGCTTTGCATAACAGAGCGCGTTATTGTTAATGAAAAGAACATTTTGTCCCAGCATTGACTCTAGTAAAGGATCAAAAGTGATTTTTAAAATCCCTCCGAATTTTAAGTCACCGGGGAAAAAAAACTTAAATAGATAAAATAACACACTCTGTTGTAAAGATGCCGGCAAATTTATATAAATTATCTGTGATTGTTATAGAATAGAATTCTTCAAATTAATTAATTTAATAAAAGGAGGAATATGAAATAGCTAATGATTGCCGATAACTAAAACACATTAAATAAGTAACCGAAATTTAAAATAATAATCAATACAATTTTCTGTTATTATCGTTTAAGAAATTTGTATTAAGTAAAGATGAATTTACTTACATAATTAAAGAAAAGAAGAATATGAAATGACTAATAATTGCCGATAGCTAAAATATATTAAAATTTACATAACTAATAAATAAGCAATTGATATTTAAAGATTCTATATAGTTTTTTTAGTATTATTGTTCAAGTATTAAGTAAGAATGAATTTACTTACACATCTTACGCAATTACAGAAAAGAGGAATATGAAATGGCTAATAATTGCCGATAGTTAAAACACATTAGAAGTTACATAAATAGTAAATAATAATTGAAATTTAAAATAACAATCAATACAATTTTCTATTATTGTTTGTTACAAATTATGTATTAAATAGGAACGAATTTACTTACACACTCTTACACAATTAAAAAAAAAAAAAGAGAAATAACAATCAATACAATTTTCCATGATTATCTGTTACAAATTTTTTTATTAAGTAATAATGAATTTACTTGTTCACAACCTTACACCTTTTTAATCACAAACTTTACTTTTTGAATTGCTTCAAAATTATATCAAGGAGAAAATATACATTCAATTATAGTTACATTTCATTTATTTATCAGATTTATAGGGGTTTTTTTTACAGGGTTTAATTTAAAATATTTCAATTTAAGTGTTCAAGAAGTAAAGTACTAACATTTTCTTAATTGATTAAAAATTTATGACTTTTAAAGAATATAAGCTCAAAAAAGCGATTAGCTCTCTGGCTTCTCGGTGGTACAGGTTTCGGGTTAGAGTCCTTGCGATACCATGAATGCTTATAATGGTTCGGAATCCACTTTAAACAATAGGTCCGGGTCTAACGTAATTGTAGAACGTTGGGCGTAAGGCTGACAATCCTACCCCGTAAAAAGAAAACATCTCCAGTCTCGAAATCTACCAGTAGGCACACAGCCTTGACCCACCATGGGGCTATTGCGCCAATGAAGAAAAAGAAGCACAAAAAAAAGCATTACATACATATTTTTATATTTATCTTTTTTTTTCTTCAAAAATATCTTGATTTTGTGGAAGAGTGACATGAAGTTTTGAGTTTTAGTTTAACGTTGTTATTGCTAATTAAAATCTCCATTGTTAAAATTATTTTTTTTTTTGTAAATGAAATTAAGCAAGTATCCTAAACTAAGCAAACTCCTGTGGGGAACTTTACCTTTGTTGTTACTAACCAGGAAATAACCCTGGTGCAGGAAAACCTACACCAGGTCTAATAGACCCCGTCACAAACGACAGGTCCATGCCTAAGGGTAATATGCAGTTTCACTTTAGCGAGGAACCACGAGGGCTGAAGATTATCTAAAACTCAAGACAACGCTCTGCTATCATATTAGAGAAGGACCTACGGTTTAAATTTAATCATTTAACCATTGTTTACTATTACAAACATTCATGGTCAACCGGGACTTGACTCCGAAACATGTGGCACAGAGCGCCAGAACGCTAGGCACTCGGCTATTCAGATCCACTTTACATTTTCATTATTTCAACAAACCTATTTACCATAAATTTGGTTTTGTTTGTTTCTTTATTTAAGCTTATTTGCTTATTTATCGTAGAATTCACTCATTGGAAATCTCATGCTATAAATAAAACACATATTTTCATACAATTATGTTTTAAAGTAGAAAAAAAAATAATAACTGGGTTTACAATAGCAATTACAAGTACTAACATAATATAAATAAATTCGCAAAAATACTATATGAAGATAACACACAATTGATATATTAATATTGTGGTGCTAAAAATGTACGTGTTAGCTAACCCTTAAATCAATTTCCATAGGAAATACAGGAATTACAAAATAATCAATTACATAATTTATCAAAATTTATTAGTGCACTTAGAATTTCGTACAATTAATGCAGTGTTTCGTTAAGTGTATAATATATATAGTTATCAATTAAAAATTAAAATACTATTCACACGTACTTATTAAAAATGAATAAAGAAAATGATATTGTGTTAAAATATAATATAAAAGACATAAATTTATGTGTATATTTGTAAAGCAATTTATCTAGATCTTATAATAATAACGAATGTTTGTTTAATCATTTAAAAGTTAATTCTGAAATTTATTATTTTTATATTTCATGTTTGTAATCTAACGTAAGTGAAAATGAAGCCTTGAGTGCCAAAGAAATTAAGGAAATAGTTTTATTTATATATATGTTTGAAATTATAAGTATAAAAAATTTTCTATTGTATTTATAGTTTATGCTATAAAATCTAACAAGATTTTCTACCCATGCAATTCAAAAGTATTTTTTTTTATATTTATTTTACCAGCTTGAATGTTGTGAATGAATATTTTTTTGTGTAAAATCGTTTTAAATATTCTCCTTTAATATTTTTCTTGGAAATGCTGACTATGAACATTGAGTACATTTTTAAATAAATAAAACTGAAAAACATTATGATTTTCGTAATAAAATTTTATCATCTATCTGAATCATTTCATTATTATTAGCAAAAAACTTAATCTAATAAATTGTATTATATATATATATTTGTCTCATGGTTTTAAAATGTCCATAATAAACATAGAAATGTTATTTTAAATCCATGATATAATAATACAATTTATTCGATTCCGTTTTTCGCCAATGATAATGATCAATCGTAATCATTTTATTATCTTTATATTAGTGGAAAACGGAACCTAACAAATTGTATTACTATTATCCTAATACTTGTCTCACGGATTTAAAATGTCCATAGTAAACATAGAAATGACATTTTAAATCCATGAGAAATCCATTTTAAATCTATGAGAAATCCATTTTAAATCCATGTTTTAACAATACAATTTATTAGATTCTGTTTTCCGTTAATTGATCGACTGGAATCACTTCATTATCATTATATTAGCGAAAAATGTAATCTAATAAATTGTTTTATTATCCTAATACTTGTCTTATGGATTTAAAATATCTATAGTAAACATAGAAATGATATTTTAAATCCATGATCTAATAATAAAATTTATTAGATTTCGTTTTTCGTTAATATAATGATCATTCGGAATCATTTCATTATCATTATACTAATCGGAATCATTTCATCACATTTTATTAAGGAAAAACGGAATCTAATAAATTGTATAATCTTAATACTTGTCTTGTGGTTTTAAAATGTCCATAGTAAACATAGAAATGACATTTTAAATCCATTAGAAACCCATTTTAAATCCATGGTATAATAATGCAATTTATTAGATTCCGTTTTTCACTAATATAATGATAATGAAATGATTCCGAATGATGTAATGATAATGAAATGATTCAAATTGATTATTATATTAGCGAAAAAAGGAATATAATAAATTGTATTAACTTAATACTTCTCGTGGATTTAAAATGTGCATACTAAACATAGAAATGGCATTTTAAATCCATGAGAAATCCATTTTAAATCCATGATCTTATAATACAATTTATTAGATTCCATTTTCCGTTAACAAAATGATAATGATAATGAAATTATTCCAATTGATGATAAAATTATATTATGACAATCATAATGTTTATCAGTTTTATTTATTTAAAAAAATATACTCAATGTTCATAATCAGCATTTTCAAGAAAAATATTAAAAAATTACATTTTTTCTTTTTAATTATTAATATTAATTTCGCTTTATTTTTTTATCATATATTTATTTATTATCATATATTAATTAAATATATTTATTGACATCTTCCCATGCAACACACATACAGACATGTTATAGAAAATCAAGGTTCTTTTTAGTTATTAATATTAATTTCTCTTTATTTTTTTATCATATATTTATTTATTATCATATATTTATTAAATATATTTATTGACATCTTCCCATGCAATACACATACAGACATGTTATAGGAAATCAAGGTAAAAAAAATAATCAAAAATTATCTATTATCAGTAAACAATCTTACCAAAGTATACCATTATTTGGTATAAATAGTAAATTTAGAGGACTTTGAGAAGTAATAACAGTGATTTTGAAAAACGAAATACGAAAATGAAAATCAATTTTTCTTTTATTGTGATTGAAACACTGCCAAGATTATAAAATAATAATAAACTATAGAAATTATTTTATTCATAATTTTTTTTTTTCAAATATTCATTGCATTTGCTGATATATATTTATTAAATTTCTTTAAATGGAATGAAAAAAGAAACATGTTATAAAGTGAAGTTTTAATTACTTTTTGAATAAAATAATTTTAACGATTTAGGATTATGCTTTTACATTTTTTCATAAAAGTCATTTTTTTTTATCCCATTATGACATATGATCACTAATTAAATTGTTTCAATCCAATTAGAAAAAGTTGATAAGATAATTTTTTATTATTAGTAACTCCATTCGTATTACAAATATTTTTTTAATAAAAACATTTCACAAAACATGTTTTATATTTTTTTTTATAAAACATATCCAAATTTTTACTAGTGTAGTAAAAAAGAAAACCAAATTTCTATTATTATACTAACTTTATTTTTTTATTTATTTTTTCATAATCACATGTAAGGTTTCGATATGAAAAACAAACTGCTCAAATGCCCCTATATGATTCCACTTTAATTTAATTAAATTCACGCTAATCCTTAATTATTTCTGCTCACTCTTTTCTGCGGCACTCAGAAGGCTTCCACTAACTAACACTCCGAAGATCCTAATTCCCCATTCATTCATTTCAAGTATATGGCCGTGCAGGTGTCGTCTCAGCTGGTCCCTAACTCCCTCCCCGCCATCACGACGAGCGCCTGCTCCTCCATGTACCAGCCTCCGCCGTACGGGAGTCCGGCCGGGCTGCCGGGCACTCCGCCGGGCGGGTCCTCGGGCTCCTCGTCGCCGCCGCCGCTCGCCTGCGCCGTGGGGGGACCGCCGGAGACGAACGACGTGTGGCGCGGCACCAGCATCGCCTCGCTGCGGCGGAAAGCACTCGAACACACCGCATCCATGTCGGTCTTCAGGTGAAGAACGGGAGCGCAATTGCGTTCGGATTTCCATTCGTAATTTTTCCATTCTTTTTTGGTTTTTAAAGCATTTGTTATGGAGAATGGAAGGAAAAAACTTCCTTCATTAGTATTAGTTCCTACCATTTATTATTTGAAGTCAGTACAAATACTTCCACAGATTACAAACATTAAAAAAACAGGTACTTCAAAATCAGATGAACAGCCAATGGATTTAACAATCCATTTTATATGCAAGCAATAATTCATTTTTTTTTTATTTATATAATCTTTAAGGATCTTTTTTCTCACAAATGAAAACAATAGAAGTACAAACAAAACCAATTACTATAAAGTAATGTCACTAAAAATAAATAAAAAACAACTATGAGTTACGGTTATTCCGGTTACGGTTATCACTTAAAAGTTTCAAACCAAACCAACAGAATAAAATCAATAAAATACAAATTGATTCATTCATGTATTGTTTCGTTAATGCAAATTTCAAAGAAACAAATGAAAACGAAAAGTAAAATCTCAACAAAAATATTTAAAAATTTGTTTATGAAAAGATTTTTTAATAAAACTTTTGTAAATATTGAAAAAAAAAATGTTCCATTTTTATTTGATATTTTTATTCAAATAAAGATTTTCTTTTATTAAAAAGAAATAACTGAATAAAAGTGAAATTTGCTTCTTGTTGGTTTATTTTTTGACTGAAATACCAGAAAATAAATTCGCAATGAAAAAGAATAATAATTATTATTATGCGCTCTAAAATGCTTTCACTAACTTCAAATACTAAAATAAAAGGAACTAATGACTCAATTTAGTTATGAATTATAACAGAGTTTCAAACAAGACCTAAACCAGAGAATAATGAATGTAAAATAGAGCTTGTTTTGTTAAATGAGTAAACCACCTATTTTATTTATACAATTATGAAAATAAATTATTTAATTTCAATGACAGTAAGGTATATAAATAATATCGTTGCCTTTTACTAATATTGATATTAAAACCAAAAGTAATTTTCGTAATATAATTTAAAAACAAAAGTCAAAAGCCAATTTTTTGATTTAAAAATTTAAACAGATTTGAACATTAAATTTAATATATACTTTTTTTTTTTTTTTTTTTTACTTGAATATTTCTCACTTGTCAATCTATTTTGTTAGTATTTAATTTACATGCATACGATTCAGATTTTTGCTGCTCATAGGAAAAAATCGAAGAATTTAATCATATAGTTTTTATTAATAATTGCAGTGATTACTGCTTCGTTAATATCAATTTCAAATTAAATATTTCGTAAATTTTTTATAATAAGTTTCTTATAATTTTCTTAATAATCTATTTTACATACAAGCAATAATTCATTTTTTTATATTTTTTATTTATATGAATTTTAGGGATCTTTTCTCTTGCAAATGAAAGATAGAAGTACAAACAAAAACAATTGTTAAAAAATGTCACAAATAATAATAAAAAACAACTACAAATACTAAAACAAACAATATAGCTAAACTTCAACAATCTAGCTAAAGGTCTAAGAACTTAAAACAAACAATATAGCTAAATGACTAATGACTTAAAACAAACAATTTTGCTAAATGTCTAATGACTTAAAAGAAACAATATAGCTAAACTTTAAACAAATAATGTAGCTAAACTTAAAACAAACAATATAGCTAAACTTAAAACAAACAATGTAAAATTTAGCTAAGATCATTAAACTTAAGATGTTAGTCATTAATTACTTAAATTAAAACAATTTAGTTAATGACTAAACTCTAAACTTAAAACAAACAATTTAGCTAAATGACTAATTACTTAAATTAAACAATTTAGCTAAACTCAAAGTAAACTATATTCAAAATGACTAACAACTTAAAACAAACAATATAGCTACATGATAAGATTTACAAATACAGAAATAGATAAATTATAAAAATATTTAAGGTATGTAGGTCCGAGTATTATAAATGCAAATGAGGAACATAATTTACAAATGCAACTGTTTCCGTTTTCTTAAACCATCTCGAAAAGTTTTTTGACATTACGAATGGGAATCCAGTACAATCTCGGTGCATGTATCTCTTTGCTCCCTCTTCACTGACGTCATCACTCATTCATCACTACAACATCGTGGCGATGAAATCTCTGTACATAGAAAAAAACGAGACAACTTTTACTGACTGAAGCTTCACATGTACAGCGACTGGCAGAGAAGAGCAACTGTTAACATGATTTTAAAACTATGTGTGCATAATGATTCTGATTTTTATTTTCATCTTCTCTAAATTATTCCCACAAGAGAGCCGTGAAGACAGCTGGTCTGTTTTTGAAAAATTTGGAAAAAAAAAAAAAAAGGGGAGGTTCTCAGGGTGAAAAGAAAAGTTGTCATGTTGTTTGTGATGTATAGGGTCGAATTACTGTAATTGTTTTAAAATCATACGAACTTTCCTAATTGTCACATCCAAACAAAATTTAGTGATCCATTAAAAAAAAATGAATCAATCTGCTGTATCTATTTATTTATTTTGAATTTAATACTGTTTTATTCATGTTAATACGAGAAAAATGTTTTGAAAAATAAACAGTGCATCATCAAGTACAAAATGTATAAAATCAATTGAAATGTATTTATTTTGAAATCCTAAATTATGAATTGATAATTAAATTTACATGTTAATTTTTTTTCTTATTAACTCTAAAATGAATATTAAAATTATATGTGTGCTTGTTATGATAAGACATTATATTTTCTATTCGTATGATGTTTATATTTCCTTTTCTATTTTATCTTTCAATGAATTCATCATCGTAACTTTCATTAATTTTATAAATTTTATAATAATTTTAATAATATTTTATTTTAAAATAATTTCATAATTTTTTATTATAGAAAGATAAAATTATATAATAATTTTATCTTTCTATATTTTAATAATTTTTCAATATTTATTTATATTATTTAATTTTATAATTCAATAAATTCATATTTTTATATTTCGATTAATTTTATAAATTATATTTTTTATGTTGCATTTTTTGCCTTGAAAATGATTGCTTTTCTTACATGTAATTTATAATCTAATTTTTAATTCATTTTTTTATAAAATTGCAAAATATATAGAATGACGTAATTACAGCATCTTTTTTCATCCAAGATATAAAAATAACTATTGTATGATGTATACATTGTATAAAATAATGATTACTATATTTATTTATGTATAACTTGTTCCAGTAAAAGTATAAATAATTAAATCCTGAATATTACTTGAAAGCTTAAAAAAAATTTAATTTTAAAAATAATAAAATTTTAAAATGTCTATTATTTAATTTTTTAAAGTATGATTTATTGAACTACAGTGCTTATAAAAACTATATATGAAGATCTGAGAGTTTTTCAATAATTTTATGTTTTACATTTTCATTTTAAAAAGGAAAAGTGTTTAATTATTTTTGTAAAATATTAACTGCTTATTTTAAACATTTAAACAATATTTATTGAAAATAATAAAAACTATTAGTTAATAATAATAAAGCTTATGTGCTTATAAAAACTCTCATTATATATGAGATCTCAGAGTTTTTCAATAATTTTATGTTTTACATTTTCATTTTTAAAAAGGAAAAGTGTTTAATTATTCTTGTATAATATTAATTTTTTTCCTGCTTATTTTAAAAATCTAAACTATCTTTATTTACAATAATAAAAACTACTTGTTAATAATAACAATACTTATGTGCTTATAAAAACTTGCATTATTTTTGAAAATCTGTGAGATTTTCATTATATCTTTTTTTTTTTTTTTTTTTTTTTTTTTACATTTTCTTTTTTAAAAAGGAAAAGTGTTCAATTATTTATGTGATAGATTATTTTTTCCCTTACTTATTTTAAAAATTTAAACTATCTTTATTGACAATAATAAAAAAATATTTATTAATAATAATAAAACCTCTTTATTTATAACAAAGTTCATATTATATATATTCGTAATTTTTATCATTAAATTAAAAACATTTAATTATTTTAAGCAAAATAATTTCAACTATATTTTAAGATTGTAATTAATTTATACATTTTAAATTACGAGAATTTAAAAAATTGTGCGATGTACGAAGATTAAATACTTCTAAAAAGCAATAGTTTTTAAAACATATAAAAACTAAAACTATTTTAATACCATATTAATTTAAAAGCATTTTGTTCATGTATCAAAATATTTTTCTTTATATATATATGTATATATATATATATATATATATAAATTCAAAGCCCGTCAAATTATTTATATTTTTAAATAATTTGATGTAAAATTATTATTTGCCAGTAAACTTATTTATATTTTTCAATACACTTTGAAAACTTTATATAAATTGTATATATTTTATTGTATCATAAAGTTATTTATTTACATGAATAGTTTATTATTTAAAGGCTATTTATTTACAAGAGTTATTTATCTACATACTTCAAATTTTTATTGTTGGCTTAATTTCAGTATTTTGATTAGCACTGAAATGTATTATAAAAATTGTATAAGTTGTTTTCAATTCAAATAATTTCATATTAATTACTCATCCTATTGTTTTGAACAAATTTATCTTGATGTACTGAAATGGATCTCAACTTCATTCAAATATGTATTAAAAACCCTTTATCATATTTTCCATGTATTTAAAGTCATGACTTTGTTTGAATATGTATATAATAACACTGAAATGGGATTGGAGTTACCTAATACGTTTTTAATAAATACATTTTCTCATGTTAAATTGGATGTCATCGATGCTAATGACCAATGCACGTAGTTGTATTGTACAAAATAAAGTGTTTTCTACTCAATTGTGGTTTAAAATAAAAATATTTTCAGTGAGTCACAAATTCATAAGACATAAAAAGTTTATGTTTCAAATTACATTGAAAATCCATTATGTGTGCATGTAATAACTGTTTGTTTTAAATTTTTGGAAGTAATAATATAAATTAATTTCCTTTTTGTACATTATCATTTATTTAATTTTTCACAGTGAAATAATATACCCTTATAGAGTAAAATTATGAATTAATTCTTCTGTAGATATGAGATTTTATTTTATGTTTAATAATAAGTTCTTTTAAATGAATAGATAAGAATGATTACTCATTAAATGACACATAATATGAATAAATTCAACGTAATATAATGGCAAATATTATTTATTTTTTTCTAAAAAGAGTTTATATAATATAAGAAATATAAATTTTGGATATTCAGATTATCAGTGTGACCATTTTTTGAATTAATAACTAATTACTTGAAAATTAAAGTAATTCTCTTAAAGAATGATCAAAGCTCAAAACCAAAATAAATTTTAAAAAACTAAGCCGAAAAACCAAAATAAAATTAGAATAAAATTAAAGAACAATAGTAAAAACTAAAACCAAAATAAAATTTAAAAAATACGGTACGAAAATACATTAAATGTGAATTGTCAAAATTATTAAGCTATAAACATTTATGGATTGCATAATCATTATTTGTTATACAAAATCCTTCTGAGTTCGCAAATTTTTAATTTTAAATAAAATTAATTTCCGAACAATTTTACTATTTTATTAAATTCATGAATTTCTTTAATTGACAAAATTAATGATCTAAGGTTAAGGTCAGCAATGTAATAGTTGTGAGAAAAATCTGAAAAATTTAATATTAAAAAATCTGAATATTTGAATTTGAAAAATATGAATGAAAAAAAATTGGTCTTTAATTATGTTGTACTAATAATTTGCTTAACAAATGACTTGTTGCAGTTAAGGAAAAATGTCTTGAATTATCAGAAAATTTTATAGGTTGAAAAAAATTGCCAGATCGTTATTAAACAGTTTAATTTAAAACGAAATAGAAATATGATATATAAAAAATTTACAGAAAAAATACCTAGGAGAATTTTTGTATTTCGTTATCAATTATTTTCGTTGATTTTGATCAAAAATTTAAAGAGAAAAAAAAATATGGTTATTAGTGTTAATTTTCTTTCAATTCAATTTAATTTTCTTTTTGTAAAAAAATATATGATTAATTAATTAATTAATAAGGCAACGTTGTTTGTATAAAACTTCAAATATGTATTTTTTTCAATCTCACATATCGTTTACTTTTTAATTGAAATTTTACTAACTCAATTTTAAACAAAAGTTGTAAAAAAATAATTAATAATGTATGCGAGAGCAAGTAAAGAAGATTAATTTTAATTACAATATCGTTTAATTACCGATCTTGTACTTATAAATCTGTAATTTTTTCCCTGTATATTATTAATTTTAAAAATTAATTAATTTAAAAATGTTTGAGAAAATTAAAGCGAGCAACGAAAAAATTTTTGAAATTGATATTCGGAGCTATCTTATGACGAAATTTAAACATTCGACGTTGTACTCAATAGAAAGCTGAATTTTATAGTTTGAGAAGTTCTGTATTTTTACTGTCCATCATTGTAAAAAAACTTTATTGTGACATACAATATTTGTGACAACAAAGCGAAACTTGATGGAAATCTCGATAAACATCAGATATAACATAAGCCTCACAAAAAGGGATGATTTTTTTCTGTCAAGCCTGCAGAAATTTTTACAATGATGGACAGTAAAAATACAGAACTGCTCAAACTATAAAATTCAGCTTTCTACTGAGTACAACGTCAAATGTTTAAATTTCGTCATAAGATAGTTCCAAATATCAATTTCAAAACTGTTTTCGTTGCTCGCTTTAATTTTCTCAAACTTTTTAAATTTTTAAAAAGATGTCACATACTTTTTACATAAGTATTAAAATTTATATTACAAATTAATTATTATATTAAAAATTAATTAAATAACTATAGCTAATTTTATTAAAAAGTAAATAAATTAGCTGGCTCTATTTTCAAAAGATAAAAATTAGATACAATTTAATTATAACAATTGCAAGATTAATGAATAAATTTTTATCAATAAAAGAGGCTTTGACTATTAATATAGCATCAATTTTGAAAATCATATATAAACAAATTTTAAAAAAGTTAATGCAAATTCTAATCAAAAGAAAATTTCATTTGTGTTAAAATTACTAACATCAGAAGAAAGTTTTTAAAGATTTAAGGAGCTTCGTAATTTATTGTATTATTTTAAACCGCATTATTAATTAAATACACAAACTAAACAAATATTGGAGACCTAATGGCCGAATGACTGGCCCTCGGTGCCACAGGCTTCGGGTTCGGGTCTCGGTGGTGCCACGGATGCTTGTAGTGGTTCGGAATCAACTTTAAATTGTAGGTCCTGGCCTAATAAGAGCGTTGGGCGTAGGATTGACAAACTTACCCCGTAAAAAGAAACAAAAAATATCACCTTGCGCAAACTCTCAAAAGGCCTTAGTCCACCATGGGACTGCCGAGCCAAGAAGATGTTTATTATAACCACACTTCATTCCTCATTAGTAGGCTATTTGGAAAACACGAAGTCTATGGATGAAGTTAGGAATCCACTTTAAACCGTCCCGATCTAATAGGATTGTAGAGCTTTGGACGTAGTGCTGACAATGCTACTCCACAAAAAGAAAACACCTCCTCTCTCTAAATCTGTCATTAGGCAGACAACCTCGACCCACCGTGGTGGCTGCTGTTCCAATGAAGAAGAAACGAACATTTTTAAGTTAAGAAAAATATGGATAACATAATAATTTCAATGTTGTTTCACAGTTAAAACAACTTCTATAACGAAACTTCGTACTATTAATATTCCGACGAGTATACTTTTTATAATTAATAAAATCAACGCTGAATATTTTCTTCAATTATTTATCATATAAATCTGTACCATACCCTCATATTTTGTATTCTTCAATTAAATTATTCTTTGTGATCTTTTATTTATTTATTTATTTTACTGTGTTTTGGAATTGATTTTTGATTTGACTCAAAGTATTTTCATCACATTTTTCATAAGCTGAACGTCATTCTAAAAACATTTTGCTAAATTTCATTTAAAAAGCTACATTCGAAAAAAATATATATTTATTAAGCTGTATTCGAAAAATATATTTATTTATTAGGCTAAATTTGAAAAATATATTTATTTATTAGGCTAAATTCGAAAAAAATATTTATTTATTAGGCTCTATTCGAAAAAAAATTTGTATTTATTAGGCTACATTCGAAAAATATTTTAATTTCACTTTGACGACTTATACACAAATTAAATGATAGAATTTTCAATTAAGACGATAACATTCCAGCAGTATTTTAATATATGGATTGATTTGATGAATTTAATAAAAACGTACATACCATATCACTCAATCACTCTTAATTTCTTCTTAAAAAGAACGAGTAATCTCAAATAATCTACCAAGAAAGCGTATATACGAAAATATATATATATTAGAAAAAAAATTTGATGATTATTTATTTAAAAACTAACATATATTTTAGTATATTACTTTGAAAGAATAAATAAGAAAGAAAAAAGAAGATATAAAAAATTCTAAAATAAGGATATAAAATAAAAGATATAAAAAATTCTAAAATAAGGATATAAAATAAAATATATAAAAAATATAAAATAATATATATATAAAAGATATAAAATATAATCAAAGAGATAACTATAATTATATTGTCTAACTATAATTATAATACTATAATACTATAACTGTAATTATAATAAAACACAATTGCAAAGTGATAAATAGCTCTTCTTTTGCAACTTGGGAAGACTTTAAAATTGACATAAAATATTGAAAAAAATATGAAAAAATGAGTGATAAAGTGATATTTTTTAGCTGGATTATTATTATAAAAATATGTTTTTTTCTCCCAATTGTCTCTTAGTAATTATATGTGACTAACTAAATATTTTCATTACATAATTTTTATTACTGAAATACAATTTGAAAACTTTAGTGAATCCCGGTTAAATTTAATAAAAGGAGATTTTAAACAATAACAAAATAGAAATTCACACATACATGCATTACATAATTAACTAATTTTCCCTAATTATCCGAAATTCCTTTGAATTAAAAATCAATAATATATAACAGAGAAGAGTTTTTAAATATGAATTTACATATTATAAATGTGTATAGTGGTGAAAAATATTTGAATTTGCTTTTAAATTCTTCTATTTTAATCTTACCTTTTTTTTAAAATCTAAATGTATGCTTCTGTTAAACTTTCTTAAAATATTTGTAATTATTTGTGATTTGGAAATGTCATTTAAAAATTAAGAAAAGCCTTCAGTTTACACTTTCACATACTTATAAATATTAAGAAGTTTTAAAAAAATAAAATTTTTATTATAAAAAAAGAAAGAAAAAACCCCAAATAAACAAAGAAATAAATACAATTTTCAATAGAGCAAATTCGTTCAAAATGTTCAAATGTACATCGCATAAAATAGCAACACAAATGTTCACCAGACAAATTTCAAACGTAAAGAACCAGTCTGCGATATTTCTTCTCTCCTCACTCAGCGTGAATAAATTAAAGATAATTATCGAGATTTAGAATACTTATATCCAATGTAAGTTCGCTTTCATTATTTCGTATTCTATATTAGTTCTTTATTAAATTTATTATCGAAAACATCTTCTGGGAATCTGCGCCAGTCTAATAATGCATCCGCTAAAAGCACAACGGAGACGCTACTGGAAAACTTGAAAAAAAAAAAAAAAAAAAAGGAAGAAAAGAATCGGTATTGTATAAAGAGTGTCGGATTTGGCAAATAACCCAATCTTTTCTCTCAATCCCCGCTCCCGCCATTTTGAATGAGAAGACGATAGTTCATTATGCAGGAGATTGCTTGAAGGCCACTCCTACCGGTTGCCTAGCAACCGGCCATTATGCGCGACGTAGAATGGACGCCATTTGCTAGCAAGACTAAGTATCTGGGAAGATTAAAACGGGGATACGCAATATTTACGACAGAAAAACCTTTTGTACGGTGCGTGTGAAAGTGAAAACATTTTAAAATGAATTTTTCTTACTTTTTTTATTTCCTTTTTTTTTTTTTTTGTGCTTTTCGAATGTGAGGTAGGAATCTAATATCAAACGAGTTCCAATTGTTAAGACCTTACAAGCGTATTTTCGTTACATTTTTTTTCTTTTTTCGTAGAATGAGAAGCGGAATTTAATAAGGAGAAAATTTCAAACATATTTGTTGCTCTGATCTCCTCTCCTCCCCTTAGTTCAAAATATTTCATTATTTGTATTGTTGCTGAGGTGACAAGAATTTGTAATACCAATATCTGAAGAGTAGGAGAAAGTGCAAGATTCCCGATTTAAAATATATATGTGTTTTTATATATATTCAATTTTATTTGATTGTGCAACATTGCTCCAAAAAGCATTTTAATATCTTTGAAGATTTTCTGAAACAACAAAAGTTGAGTTATTTTGTTCAAACTTTTTACAATGTGAATATAACAAAATACCTAATTGAAATAAAAAATGTTTCTTTATTTTTTGTTATTGTTATTATCACAGCCATTTTAACAATGAAAAACAAATGTGAAAATTGTATTTACCAGTAGTTTTTGAGTTTTATTCATGAAATAAAATTCAAGGTTTCTTAAAAATGTATATTGCGATAATTTTTAAATGGTGTTAAATGTCAATAGAAATGAAAAATCAATAATCAGTTATCCTGCTGATATTGATATTGTAATCCACATTTTAAGAGCTAGCGATTTTATTTAGATACTAGAGATTTTATACGATTTAAATAGTGTGAAGAATTTTGAACTGATAAATAAAATATTTAGATACTTATTTTTTTCCAAATTAAATAAAAGTAGTATTAATTATTTAAATATAAAAAATTTTGCATACTATTATCAATAAATAAAAATAGTATTAGTCATTTAAATATAGAACATTTTGCATACTTTTATCAATAAATAAAAATAGTATTAGTTACTTAAGTATAAAACATTTTGCACACTATTATCAATAAATGAAAATAGTATTAATTATTTAAATATAAAACATTTTGCATGCTATTATCGATATCTTTAAAAGTGGCTTTTTAAAATTGTCAAAACAATACAGTTTTAGTTAATATCTCGAGATGGCTCTATTCACCATTCGTCGCCTAATGGTACGGTAATCAATACGTATTACACAAAATACGATAAACAATACATATAATACAATATACCATAAATCAATACGGCAAGCGTGAAAGACGGCACATGTTTTAATCCTCTGACGGCGTGTGTTGAACACACTGCATTCAAAAACGAGGATACTTGATAAGATTTTGACAATATGTGAAAACTTCTATCATCGGCAATAAGATTGTTGAAATTTTTTCCATACGATAACTCATTATGTATAATTCAAGATACGATAAATCAAAACGTATCATGCATATACGTATAAATCAATACGTATTATGCATATACGTATAAATCAATACGTATAATACGGAAGTCAATACATATAATGCGATAAATCAATACGTATAATTCAAGATACGATAAATCAATACATATAATACGATAAATCAATAAGTATAATACAAGATACGATAAATCAATAAGTATAATTCAAGATACGATAAATCAATACATATAATACGATAAATCAATAAGTATAATACAAGATACGATAAATCAATACATATAATACGATAAATCAATACGTATAATAGTCATATGGATACGTATACGTATCAATACGTATATATCATATAATTTTTTCTGGAAGACATCCTTCTCTCATATCTGTCGATGAGCTATGTATGGCATACATTAATGGCAAATCCAATATACTTATGTTAAAAAAACACAAACTCTAAACCAACTGGTAATAGCTATTCCTGATTGAGCAACACAAAGAGATATTGCTCAGAAGTTGATCTTATGTATCTAAAACAGCTCAAATCGATAGCACTTTTCCCTACGAATGCCAGCTCTAGAGCGTATCTTCGTATCTCTCCTGAGTGAGAGATACGAAGACACAATGCTCATGATTTGATCTTATGTATCTAAAACAGCTCAAATCGATAGCACTTTTCCCTACGAATGCCAGCTCTAGATATCTTCGTATCTCTCCTGAATGAGAGATACGAAGACATAATGCTCATGATTTGATCTTATGTATCTAAAACAGCTCAAATCGATAGCACTTTTCCCTACGAATGCCAGCTCTAGAGCGTATCTTCGTATCTCTCCTGAATGAGAGATACGAAGACACAATGCTCATGATTTGATCTTATGTATCTAAAACAGCTCAAATCGATAGCACTTTTCCCTACGAATGCCAGCTCTAGAGCGTATCTTCGTATCTCTCCTGAGTGAGAGATACGAAGACACAATGCTCATGATTTGATCTTATGTATCTAAAACAGCTCAAATCGATAGCACTTTTCCCTACGAATGCCAGCTCTAGAGCGTATCTTCGTATCTCTCCTGAGTGAGAGATACGAAGACACAATGCTCATGATTTGATCTTATGTATCTAAAACAGCTCAAATCGATAGCACTTTTCCCTACGAATGCCAGCTCTAGAGCGTATCTTCGTATCTCTCCTGAATGAGAGATACGAAGACACAATGCTCATGATTTGATCTTATGTATCTAAAACAGCTCAAATCGATAGCACTTTTCCCTACGAATGCCAGCTCTAGAGCGTATCTTCGTATCTCTCCTGAGTGAGAGATACGAAGACACAATGCTCATGATTTGATCTTATGTATCTAAAACAGCTCAAATCGATAGCACTTTTCCCTACGAATGCCAGCTCTAGAGCGTATCTTCGTATCTCTCCTGAGTGAGAGATACGAAGACACAATGCTCATGATTTGATCTTATGTATCTAAAACAGCTCAAATCGATAGCACTTTTCCCTACGAATGCCAGCTCTAGAGCGTATCTTCGTATCTCTCCTGAGTGAGAGATACGAAAGACACAATGCTCATGATTTGATCTTATGTATCTAAAACAGCTCAAATCGATAGCACTTTTCCCTACGAATGCCAGCTCTAGAGCGTATCTTCGTATCTCTCCTGAATGAGAGATACGAAGACACAATGCTCATGATTTGATCTTATGTATCTAAAACAGCTCAAATCGATAGCACTTTTCCCTACGAATGCCAGCTCTAGAGCGTATCTTCGTATCTCTCCTGAGTGAGAGATACGAAGACACAATGCTCATGATTTGATCTTATGTATCTAAAACAGCTCAAATCGATAGCACTTTTCCCTACGAATGCCAGCTCTAGAGCGTATCTTCGTATCTCTCCTGAGTGAGAGATACGAAGACACAATGCTCATGATTTGATCTTATGTATCTAAAACAGCTCAAATCGATAGCACTTTTCACTACGAATGCCCAAAAGAATATTTCATCTATGATAAGTAATTGAATGGTCTATTTTATAATTTTAATGTTTTACTTCATAATTAAAAAAAAAAATTTCCATACGAAAAAGTTTTTCCTGGTCCAACTATAAATTAGTAAAATGTAAGAAAATGTTTTTAATTATCTATGAACAAAATTTCTGAAAAATTGACAACTTTTATATAGGCAGTTTTTTTTACTAAATCGTGTACTGTACGCGAATGAGCTCTTAGTCATCAATTTAACCTATGTAGTGCATTCGACAAGTAAGGCAGGAAAAAAAAAATACTAATTGTAATCGGATGGGACGGTATACATGTTAACAATAAAGTTTAGAAATTAATATAAGAACAAAACGCATAACAACAATTTTAAAAAATAAAAAAAAATCTATAGAATTCAATCAATTTTGTTTTCTTGGAAAATATGATCTTCACCATAAAATTGCCTTTGCTTTCACCGGACGATCTTTTTTACATTAATTTTTCTTTTGAATTATTTTTTTATTAAATTATTTAATAATTACTCAATTATTTTGTAAATAAATAATATGCAAAAAAAAAAAGAAAGAAAATTGGGAAAAAAATAATAAAAATAAAAACTCGCGAAAGAAATTTAACAAAAAATTACATGTTCAAAATGTTCAAAAATAAAGGGGATCAAGGACACGAACTGCCCAAAACAATATCCATGCATTTTATGAGTAGTAAATATTCCTACGTATTAAAATAATCTTAAATGACTACAAATATAGTATTTATTTTTTAACATCAAGGCATCCGTATTCCGCATGGTATATTGCAAACAATACTTGACGAGAAAATAGAAAAGGATAATCCACTTTTTCCCATATATATTATTTGTTCACATAATCAATAGGAACAATTTCTTTCTTTTTTTTTTAAATGATAATAACTCCTTTTATCATTCTGGAAATACTGAAAAATTTAAGGATTTTTCTTAAAAAAATACAAAATTGAAGACTCTTTACTCGGTAATTTACATGTTTCAAATAGGAAGGCCATAAACTGAAATTGTAATAAAGAATACTGCTGAAATTACAAACAGTTGAACATATTAGAGAGAATAAAACAGCCCTTATTAGCCAAGACCACTTAAGCGATGAAAAGAGTGATTAAAAAAAAAAAAAAAAAAAAAAAAATTGAAAACTCTTTACTTGATAATTTTCATACGTTTAAAATAGGAATGCCATAAGCTGCAGTTATAATAAAGAATGCTACTTAAATTGTAAGCAGTTGAACATATTGGAGATAATAAAACAACCCTTATTGGTTGCCACTTGAGCGATAAAAAGAGCGAATTTTTTAAAAACACAAAATTGAAAAGTCTTTACTTGATAATTTACATATGCTTAAATAGGAATGCCATAAGCTGCAGTTGAAATCAAGAATACTACTTAAATTACCAACTAATTGAACATATTGATGAGAATAAAACAACCCATATTAGTCAAGAACACTTGAGACCTCTCAAGACCGTTTAATGAAAAGAGCGATTTAAAAAAAAAACACAAAATTGAAGCACTTTTTACTTAATATTTTACATACGTTTCAAATAGGAATACCATAAGCTGCAGTTGTAATCAAAAATACTACTTAAATTATAAACAGCCCGAGAGAATAAGAGAACCCCCTTATTAGCCAAGACCACTTGAGCAATTTAAAATAAAAAAAAATATTTAAAAAAAAAACAAAAAAAAAACCCCGCACATTGAAAACTATTTATTTGCTAAGTTACATACATTTCAAACAGGAATGCCATAAGTTGTAGTTGTATTCAAGATTACGACTTAAATTACAAAGAGTGTAACATATTGGAGAGAATAAAACAACTATTATTAGCCAAGATCTTTGAGACCACTCAAGACCTTCATGACCACTTGATTTAAAAAGCACACCAAAATTGAAAACTCGTTACTTGATAATTTACATACGTTTCAAATTCGAATACCATAAGCTGCAGTTGTAATCAAGAATACTGCTTAAATTACTTAACAGCTGAACAAATTGGAGAGAATAAAACAACCTTTATTAGTCAAGACCACTTGAGCGAGGGAAAGAGTGATTTAAAAAAAAATTAAAAACTCTTTACTGGTAATTTACATATGTTTCAAATAGAAACACCATAAGCCGCAGTTGTAATCTTGAATATATTGGAAAGAATAAAATAGCCCTTATTAGCCAAGACCACTTGAGAGACAAAAAAAAAATTAATTAAAACAAAACAACAACAACATAAAATTGAAAACTCTTTAGTGTAATTTATATACGTTTCAAATAAGGAGGCCATAAGCTGCAGTTGCAATCAAGAATACAGCATAAATTATGGAACAGTTGAACATATTGGAGAGAATAAAACAACGTTTTTATTAGTCAAGACCACTGAAAGACTGATTTTTTACTTAATAATTTACATACGTTTCAAATAAGAATGCCATAAGCTCTCATTGTAATCAAGACTGCTGCTTAAATTACCAAATAGTTGAACATATTGGAAAGAATAAAACAACTCTTATTAATCAAGAACACTTGAGACCACTCAAGACCCCTTGATAAAAAGAGCGATTTAAAAAAAACAAAAAAACACAAAATTTGAAAACTCATTATTTGGTAAGTTACATACGTTTCAAACAGGAATGCCATAATCAGCAGTTTTAATCAAGAAAGATGTTTAAATTACAACATATTTAATTGAGCATATTGGATATAATAAAACAACCCTTATTTGTCAAGACCACTTGAGACCACTCAAGACCACTTGATGAAAAGAGTGAATTAAAAAAAATAAACAACACCAAATTGAAAACACTTTACTTCATAATGTACATATTTTTCAAATAGGAAACCCTTAGCTTCAGTTGTGATCAAGTATACTGCTTAAATTACCAAGCGGTTCAACATATCGGAGAAAATAAAACAGCCCTCATTAGCCAAGACCACTTGAGCGCTGAAAAGAGATGGAGCAATTGCTATAATTTGCGCGTAATCAATAATGTGTTCCAAATGGATAATACAATTAGCCCCATTTAAGGCCGATGGGCTGTAAGACTAAAGCGATCGATTTTCTCAGCGAACCCAAGACGCAGGAAATGACATCAAATTCAACTACCATCCATCAGTCCCGTAACGTTCAATGGCTTAAAATAAAATTCCGTTACCCAAGACTTGCGAGGAGGGGGGTGCAGCAGCCGGGGGGTTGTTGTTCAGAAGGCCACAAAGCGGCAGTCACAAAATCGCCTTCTCTCAACTCCCCCTTTGGTCAGTAATGGAGTCCCACAAATCCTTCGACCGTCGATGCTAAGCTCGAAAACCGAGGGGTCCGCAGCCATAAAACAGGAGCTCCAGCGAAACGAAGGGGGGCGGGCGCACTCTTTTCCGGTGGATGTTTTTAGACCCTCTATTTCTCCTGGAAGAAGAGCAGGAAATGGAACATATTTTCCAAAATTAAGAAGAAAATAATGAATTCAAAATCAGCCATACAAATCAAAATCTGAATCAAATCATTTTGAATCCATGAATTCAAAATCAACCATACAAAATACAAATAAAATAAAATAATTAAGTCCCACATTCAAAATGCTGTAAAAAAAGAATCATTTGTCACAATGAGTTCGAATTGAATTGAAGATGCTTGAAGAAGGGGGAAACGGTATGCCATCAAAAAAGATTTCCAAAGTGTAATAACAGATGGCACTGTAAGTGGCATAAAGAAAGTGAATTTGACTGCCAGTGATATTTTGAATCGAAATGACAACGTATTTAGCATGAGCTGCACATTAAATCAACTGTACTGTTCAATACTTCATTTTTAAGAATTTTTGGCAGAAAAAAGGACTTCCAAGTCATTCAACAGTTGTGACACTATTAGTGGAAAGCCCATCCACCACAGCAAGGTTATACCAAATTTAATGGGCAAAATAGGCGGAATTTTTTTTTTTTTTTTTTTGATGCCATACAGTTTCCGTCTTCTTTCAGTACCTTCAGTTCAAATTTGAACTCATTGTGACGAGTGTTTCTTTTTTTACAGTCTTTTGAATGTGGGACTTTAATTATAATCACCCTGTATTTTCGAAATACTTGGTGTCTGAGGTCATTTGTCACTGGAACACCTCATTTGCTGCTGATTAAACCTTACCCAGGAGCAACAAGGGGCAGGGGAACACTTTCAAGGGGGATATCTGAGGGTTTGCATCCTCTACCATAATTTTGAATTTTAATAAGAAAAATGAATTTCTACAACATAGATTTACCACACAGAATTTTGTAGTTTGACATCGTATGTAAGATTTAGAACCGAGTTCATTAACTTTGGAAACTTCTTCAAACCCATATAATTTCTCTAAAAATAATTTCGAATGGGTATTATATTTAAATGATATTCTCCATCAAAGATTTCAGTAATATTTGCAATTCATATTTACAAAACATGCATTATCAAGTTCATGTAAAATAGCTCAAATATTTTAAATAATTATTTCTTTATTTTACTAAAAAGTTTAACCATAAAGTTCGGAAAAAAAATTATCAGAAAAATGTTTAAATATCATCAGATTTTAAAATAATAAAATCATGCAGAATATGGTTGTTATAAATTTTAATTCAATATGCTCTATTAATGATATGGAAATGGATTAGGATGGATTTGTTACTCATATTTATTTATCAATCAATTATATTTATCCATTATTATATTATTAAAAAACAGAGAGAAGAATTATATCACAATTAAATCCTAAATACTGTCATAATGTTATGTGTGTGTGTAATAACGCCTTTTATTCCACTAGTCTTTCTGCAACGCCTTGCAACGGCCTCCGGGCTTGCCACTTAAATACGCAGAAATATGCATATATATGTGTGTGTATCAATGAACAACACAATTCAGTGTTAATAAAACTTGAATTAATATTTAATGACTGCTAATTATTCATCATTTAACTCCATTTTCCTTTTTTTATTTGATTTATTGGATATTTTAAACAATCTAACATACATTTTTTCCCCTTATTTTTCAAAGTATTTCACAAAATAATCCCAGTTAAAATAAACATTAATTTAATATTTTATTCATGGAAACAATTAAAAAATAAATAAGGGGATATCTTGATGTCAAAGTATTTTTTTGAAAAATTGCTCTCTCGCTTGTGTAATTATGAATTATTTTATATTAATTAAAATTTTTAGAAAAAGTAAATAGTTCAGTAATAGTAATAGAAAAAGTAAAAGTTTGTCTGATTGTATAATTATTTAACGAATAAATATATTTCTCTTATAAAATAACTCTTGTTATGATTTTTAAGATATAAAGTCACTTGGAATTAATTATTCATTGCTTATTTTGGTTATACATATTTTGGCACGACATTTCATTTCTTTAAATGTTTTTCATATCTTTTAACCAATCAAATAAGCGTTAGAGAAAAGAAATAAAAAACAATCCTGGAGGCGCAGCTTATGGGCCAGTTACCATTGGACGTAGAGTTGACAACGTTGCAGTTAGTATGTAGGAAGGTTTGAATCTCCTTTCATTACATTTAGATTTGGTTTAGTTTGTCAGAATTGTCGGTTTGTACGGTCATTGTTTGCACATTTTAGGCTAATTAGGCCGGAACCTACACTTTAACGAGGATTCTGAACTACTAAAAGACATCCATGCAACTCCAACTGATTCGAACCTGAAGCATGTGCCTGATAGTGCCATAGCGCTACATTGCTTTTAGAAAGAAAAACATTTCATGGTGATTGCGACAAAGTGTTTAAAGCATCTCTAATCGACAGTCAAGTTGCCTAATGGGAGTTGTCCGGTTTTTCCCCATACGACATGAAAATAAGGAATAGTTACCCCCCAACACCCCCAGAAGGCAAGTTCTACCTTTCGACAGTATATAGCAATATTTTCCATTTCTTAGTATGTATGTATTCCACACGAATGTGTCAAATCAATGTAGAGTGGAAAAAAAACCCAAGAATATTTAAAAATATGAATACAGATACTAAATATAAATACAGAAACTAACGAGATTTATTAGGTTATTTAAATATTTAGCATCTTGTATTTGCTTAACAAAATTTAGAATTCAACTTAACGAGAAATGTATTCAATTAAATTATTTTTAAATACATTTTATTACAATAAGCAATAGAATTTTAGAATTTAGAATACAATAGAATAGAAAATATTATATTACAATATATAATAGAATTTAGAATACAATAGAATTTTAGAATTTAGAATACAATAGAATTTTAGAATTTATTGCATTACAATATGCAATAGAATTTTTATAATAGTGTTAATGAAGTTAATTTCACCTTACACAAAATCAATCATACTTGTTTTAATGAAACCATTTAAGATTTTTAAAAAAGAAAAGTTTCAAGAGGCCTGAAATGGGGCACGGGCTATACGGCCCCCGAACCCTCGACCGGACCCAATTTGGAGCGTCTTCTAAAGCAGTGCTCGGTGATTGCCGGAGGTCTTGCCATCGCATTTCGGCGGTCAATTTAGAGCCTCCAATAATTACCCGAGGGAAAGGAGCCCGGGACTCGATCGCCCCCTAAAATATGAGCCTCTCCCGGCAAAAACAAAGGGAATGGATGGCTTTTCAATCTGCGGAGGATGGCGTCTCCCTGTCAGGCGCCGTTTATGGCCGTCTATTGATGGAATCATATGAAAAAGGGGGGAAATAGAAATGCTTTCAGAGGAGCCGCGAGGGGCTTAATGCATCACGGCCCAGTCAAGTATCCGAGCAGGGAGAGGAGGAAGAGGAGAGAGAAAAAAAATTCCCGTTGGAATTTATTTAACACTAGAAAAGTGTCCGGAATAGCTGAGGGCGTATCAGAATCATTGTTTGAGAGTTATACCCGAAGTTGTGTGTCGTTGCTTAATGAAAGTCTTTCGAAGCAATTGATTTGAAAGGGAAAAATGTGTGCTCGAGTGAGAGAGAAAGAAAGATGCAACAGAAGCCGGCTTTGACAAATACATTTTAGAGCGCATATAATCAGTGGCAAAGTAAATTCACATTTTTAAAGACAAAATAATTCATGGCTGAATGTTTAAAAGTGGCATTGGCTGATACCGTGTTTAAAATTAGCATTAGCAAAAACGATAAACATTATATGAAAGATACCAAAATGATAAAATATCCAACAGTAAATATTTTGGAATTATATATTTTAAAATAATTTTGAAATTTCATTCAGTTTAATATTTTACGCTGAAATATGTTAAACTTTAAAAAAAGTTAAGCATTTTTATATCGTACTGCAGGTTCAGAGCAGTGGTGGTACCAAGCGTATTGGGCACTTTGACAAATAAATTTTAGAGCGCATATAATCAGTGGCAAGTTAAAATTCACCTTGGAAAAATACAAAATAATCCATGACAGCATTTTTAAAAGTGGCATTGACTGATGCCAAGCTTAAAATTAGCATTATCAAAAGTGATAAACATTACCAGAAAGATGCCAAAATGATTTAAAATGTCTCGCAGCAAGTATTTCGCATAGTATATTTTACCTTATAGATTTCAAAATAATTTTGAAATTTCATTCAGTTAAATATTTTATTTTGAAATACATTAAACATTAATAGAAAGTTATCCTTTTTTTTTTTTTTTTTATCTCACTGTAGGTTCGGGATAGAGTCTGGTACCAAGCGTACTGGGGTTTCCGACCTAGTAGTGTAAGGTTCGAAATTTAACAACAAAAGCCCAACTAAAAACTCTTGTTTTTATACGGGTTGGAGCCCAATAAACTGACCGAAATTTTCTTTCGATTGGCTTGACGAAGGCGATGTAAGGTCTCTCCCTTTTATTACATATGCATCCTAAAGGTGTCCGTACAGAATAGTAATAACAAAATGTGTATGTAAAACGAAAAAATAATCCTTTTCAATATAATTAAAAGAAGTACTAACTGATGCTATGTTTAAAATTGTTGCTCTAATTCAGCTGGCAATACAGAGACAATTGATCTTTATGGCATAAGCAAGATCTACACCGCCGTCACTCATTTAGCACTACCCGGGGGGCACGTGTAGCTTGAAGATATACTACGGACGCGAGTAACACTACCCCCACAGCGCTTCACGATCATATTAGACCCGGACCTACGTATTAAAGTGGATTCCGAACCACTACAAACATCCATGGCACCGCCGGGACTCGAACACGAAACCTGTTGTACGGAGCGCCAGCCACTCGACCAACAGGCCCCGCGTGTTTAAAATCAGCATTAGCGAAAATGGTGAACATTACAAGAAAGATGTCAAATTATATAAAATATCTGATTTATTTTCATTATATAATTCAGTTTAACGTTTTATTTTGAAATACATTAAAAATTAGAAAAAGTTAAACGTTTTTATAACTCAATGCAAGTCTAGAGTAGAGCTGGATACCTAGAACATTGGATTTCAGTCCTAGGGGTGCAGGTTCAAAATTCGGCAAACGAAGCCCAACTGAAAACTATTGTTTTTAAACCTGGGATTTGCAGAATAAATAGACCTAAAATTCATTTCTATTGAGTTTGAGGAAAACGATAGGTACCTTCACCCGTCCACTATAGATCCATCGTAACGGTGTTCATTCAGAATATTAGTAACAAAATGTGTATGCACTGCAGATGTACATTGAAATATACATATTAATATGTTCGACTCGTGTCTCAGTGGCAATGTGCGCCGCTGGTGAGCTTTAAGGCTGATGTTCAATCCTCTGGTTTCTTTGTTGCTGGCCCTGCTTCAAAAAAACGAGGAGTCTCGATGGCATTTGCGATGCTCAGCATCTTGCCTTGTGAGTTGGACTACCTGGTGGGAGTTTTCCGGGCTTTCTCCATGCGAGACGCAAATGTGGTAGTTCTCTCTAAAAGGCCTCCCGCACGGCACTGCCCTCCTTCTTCAGCGACAAGGAGCCAAGTCAGAATTTTACCTACGGATGCTCCATAACAACAGAAGCTGCTGTCCTGCCTCCTTCCATAAGAACGCATTGGTTATTGACTTGGTCTAGATGTTGCTGTCGACCAAGTAGGAGAAGGAACAACAACAACGCATATTAATATAGAATAATTGAAAAATTATGTTTTGCAGAGAAACAATATTACAAACAAGTACAAAAGATAAACCCGTAAGGCTTCTAATATCTGAAAAAGATGATTTCCAAATTTTTTACTCTGTGCATCTAAGTAGCTAGGAATTCTATGAAAATGAATTCTATATTTCCAGTTTTGCCCATGTTCTTCGTAGCACCTTTTGTGCCAACAAGGGATATGGCTATTGCGATATGGAGTTTTAAGACTTTTTAAATCTGTCACCTTCGTTCTGTAGTAAGTTACTTCTGTAAAGTTATTTCATGATTCAAAATTCTCTCAAATTTCAGATGTAGTTTCTAGAATCTAGATAAGAATACTTATTCTAAAAATGACTTAAAGTTTAAAAATAAATAAAAAAAAAAAAACCTTAACGACCACAATAAATCTTTTGTTAATTAATTATTATTAAGTAATATAATAGTAATCAAAATCGCTCATGAAATTTTTAATAATCTTAATTAATACTTAACAAAATGCTAAAAGAGATAAGCATAGAATTTAAAATCGACAATTGGAACAATGTACATTTTGATTTACTAAATTATTACTACGCATTAATTAATTTACTACGCATTAATAACTATACAGAACAGAATTTGTTTAAATTCTGTTCTGTATAGTTATTAATGCGTTGTTCTGTATAGTCCGTTGTTGTTCTGTATAGTTATTTGAACATGTATGCTTGCATACATGTTCAAATCAATCAAAAACTTTATTAAACTTTACTATTGTTTTACTGTTAATAAATGTGTAATCATTTCTTTTCAAATTTTTTTTTAATGATTTCTCCATATGTGAATGTCATAACACAAGGTCTTGAAATTTTAAAAATTATTTAAACTCAAAATCTTAATTATTATTTATTTATTTATTATTATTTTTTTGGTTAAATATGGGCCTTTGATTGTACTAATACATATCTGAAAACAAGTCAGTTTAACTGTTCAAGTTGCTCACAAGTTCTGTCAGCAAAATGCACCATCAGAAGATTCGAATTTGAGTTTTTGTTTGAGTCAATTTGTGTTCTTAATTTATTTAAAACTTTTTATTTAAATATTTTTAATTATTTTTTCTCTTTTTAAGCTACATTTTAATTTATATTGTAAGTATTTATAATTTATTATTTTTTCTATTTGCAGGTTATGTGTTCTTTCTCATTTATTATTCCACTAAACTTTTCTCATGTAATCTGGCAACAGTTTTAGCATTAACACGCTCTGTTCCATAATAATAATAGCAAGTGAATATTTAAATAGAAATTATTGGCGAATGCAATTCCAAGTTATGTTAGAAAAATAGTGAAACCTTTTATCAAAATCATTGTTTTATGGTATTTGTCATTTGTTTTGACACATCTTTACATTTTTGGATTAATCTAATTTTTACGAATTATAACTATTTTTCTAATTTCATCAGCTGATTGAAATTAATTATCTTTCCGATTGAATATCAACCCATTGTAAAAGTAAGACGACGAAAAGAAAATTTTCAAGTAAAGATTGCGTTGCGATTATCCAATTTTTGATGCATCGAAAACAAAATGAAAAGTTTCAGAAAGGTGTAATTGTTTTAGTTTCAAAACAATTTAGTGCAACATAACGACTATATCAAGAATTTGGAAATATCAAGGAGAATCAATATTAATAATATCAATATCAAGTAATTATCAAAGTGAATCTTATGCTAATGGTGATTCTTTGGAAAAACAAACCAGTCGACATAAATTCAAAAATTACAGAGAAAAAGGAGGAACAGGAGGAGCTATGGAGAAACAGCCCCATACGATCAAGCCATTCAAATTCCCAAATCTACCTAATTCCAAATTTTGAAAAAAAGGAAAATCCATAAAACGAGTTTCAAACACCATCAAATCATTTCTTACAGAAAATAATAAGAAGGATCGCAAAGAATGTCTGTCAAAAGTATTTCCGGATTGAAAGTTTATGGACTTGCAGAATTATATATTCACATTGATGAAAACTATCTGAACATTCAAAATAATAGTTAGGAGTAATATTTTTAATTTATTGGGTTTTTTTGGTTTTATCTGGTTTTTAATAAAAAAAATTAGATTAAATGATTTTTTTTTTTTTTTTTGATAATAGAATTTTTTAAATTAAACTTTTTTGATAATTAATTTTAGCTATTTATTTTTGATAAATAATTTTATCTAGTTTTTTTATTTTTCGGTCTATGTTTATTATTTATTTATTTATTATTATTGTTTTTTTCGATGCTGTTATAATGGGGCAAATGAAATTCATTAATTGCTGTTATTATTATGAAGCAACAGAGGGAATATTTAACATTATGGCACTAGTCGTATGCTCAAATATTATTTGCAGAATTTTATATAAATTCTTCTTCAATGGTTCAAGCGCCATGGTGGGCCAAGACCATCTGCTTACTGGCAGATATTGAGACAGGAGATTTTTTGTTTTTACGGAGTAGGGGATTGTCATCCCAACTCTCTTCAGTCACATCAGACCAGGACTGAACTATTCACATCAGACTATTCAAAGTGGATTTCAAACCACTACAGTCAACCATGGCAACGCCGGAACTCGAATCCAAAGGCTGTGATCCAGAGCGGCTGAGCGTTAGTCAGTCGGTCATCAGGTTCCTTTATATAAATTAATAATCTAAAATTGATAGCAATTCTCTATTCACCATATCTAAATTAAATTTTTATTTAACACATATTTGCGGTTTTAAAGTTGTTTCAGACTATCAGCAGGTCTTACAGTCATTTGCTATCAGAAATAACGACGCGATGATGTTAATGACGGCATATATAATATTCTCGCTGTAACATTTAAAGAACCTAGTGAGAAAATTCAGAATTGTCTTCCAAGCAACTTTGAGGAATTATTTCTGACAGGTCCACCATAATTCCTTGCTCATCAGCGGAATATTTCCTGGCATACATCAGTGAAACACAAAATCCATCTATGTACAAAAATAACTTACTTTATTTTTGAAAACCCAACGATCAATTTACTTAATCACCATAATCTTTGCTTGATCAAATACATATTTTTTTAAGGAGCATCTACTAGAATTCCTTTGAAAATATAATATAATTTAATTTAATTTTTTAAGTAGATATCTTAACATCGCATCTAATGAGTCACTGTACTTGAATTAAAAATAGTTAAGAAAAGTTATTGTAGATCAAAAAAAAAAAAAACTGGGTAATAGTTGCCCACTTTTAAAACATGGAAAAAAAATTCATAAATTAAAAAATGGAGATGGTTGTAAACTGCTTGGATACAGAATTCATCACTATTAGATAGATAGAAGTAAGTAAATTTGTATGTGTGGACTTGCAGAAATTTATCCCTTGGCTGTTAACAGAAATCTTAACTACGAATAGGCATTGCAAAATCAAGTTCTATTGAATAATTACATGCAACTTATTCACATAGAAAAAATGAAAACCCTTAATAGATAGCAGTTAAAATTTTTTTTTACTCGTATACTATTATTTATTTTTTTCTCTTTAACATTCATTCCTTATGAAATATTAAGCTCATGTATTTAATTTGTTTTAACACTCCGGAATTGGATTAATGCTTTAATAAATTTTTCTATAAATAAACTTTAATACAAACTTTACAGCACTTTTTGTACTAATGCATGAAATAAACATTGTAATGAGCGCCGTTTGTTTGTGAAGCTGCATCTGAGTGTGGTCGGGTTGAAACACAAGTTTAAGAACACACAGCTTTATTTACAAGCACATAAACACCACAATTAAAGATAGACACTATTTAACACACAGCAGGTAACACATTTAAAACATCTAATTAATTATTTGGGAAAGTATTCCACTTCTAGGCTGTAAATAAAGTTACTCAGATACATGTTGGATTGCAAAATATACTTCCTCTCAGCATGAGAGTTTGTAGTCCAATAAATACACATAATTATGCTAACTATATTATTTATCTCGGGATGAGAGAATGTCAAATAAATATTTCTCAATGGCGCTTCTCTCAGTAGCAGCGCCGGTTGCACTGTACGCCCTCTCTGGTGAGAGTCTCGATGCCTACTGACGATTCCTTCAGAAAGTTGCAAGGGGAGTTCTTGCAGTGCATAGGAGGAAACATGGTTGCGTAGGTGAAACTAGGTTACAATATATATATTCTAGTCTTCTTTAATAGCGGAAAGAGATATAACAATTTTATTTCGTAAATGGGAACTTCCCTTTTAATTAGAAGAAAGAGCGTTTTGATGATATTTATAATATTTCTTCTCAAAATAATACTTTATTAATATGACAAATTATATTGAACAATATTTTATTGATTAAAACTATTAATATTTTACATTGATGTTAAAGAATATCATTACTTCAAATTAGCAAAAATATTGTTTTGACTTCCACTTGACAAAAACTCATCATGGAAGAAGTTTCACCATTTCTTCACATGAGGTAAAATTTCTCGATACCAGCAAGAGAACCCATCTTCACCCCACAGGAGTGATATCAGGTGATTCGCGCCCTTTTCCCCACTTCTTCGAGTTCAGTGGATGCGTTTATCAGCCCACAGATTTATAGCAATCAGTAATCGGTGTAGAAATGAAAATTATTGCTTCAGCATCGTTTGATAGATTCCGATTCTAAATTTCTTTGTTGTAACACACAAAGCGCTATACAAAAATTAGCTCCAATTCGAAAAAGTATATTGCTAAGAATATATAAGTTCAGTATATAGTATATATTTATTCATACGAAGTTTAAATAAAACTTTTTCGTAAGGTACATTTATTTAACAAATTTCAAAACTTTTCTTAAATTTAGAGATGGGAGATTGTATATCATATTTAATTATTTTAAATCGCATATTAGAGATACAATGAAGATAGGCTAAGGAAATTAAACAATACTTCTCAAATGTATTACATACACTGGATTCTAAAAGTAAAGCAGCAAATTGATAATTTCCCATAAATCAGTGGTTCAAAACTCTTGAAACGTGAAAACTATACTTTACAAATAAACGCAAGCTACATCGAGTAGTAAATATGCAAAAGAGTGGATCTGTCATCGCTTTACGTAAATACGATACAGCGTAAAACCAGTTATTTAGGTGGGAAGCGCTATTAAAATAAACGGAGCTATGTGAAACAATTTCGTCATAGCCAAAGTGTAAAAATGAATTCGAAGCGACGTTTGCAGATAGAATTGCATTATACCAGGTGGGCTGAAAAGTTCGTAGACTAGTATAGAAAAATTATTTTTTTTTTATATAGAATTTGATTTTATTATTCAATATAGTTGCCTTCGAGGGCGATACAACGATTATAGCGGTCATATAAGTTTTAGATACCCTTTTTATAGTACGATTTGTCTTTAGCCTCAAAATAGGCTTCAGTTTCTACCTCTTCACCGGCGTGAAATTTCTGTCCAGCGAGCATCCTCTTGAGGTCAGAGAACAGGAAAAAGTCGCTGGGGGCCAGATCTGGAGAATACGGTGGATGCGGAAGCAATTCGAAGCCCAATTCATGCAATTTTGCCACCGTTTTCATTGATTTGTGACACGGTGCATTGTCTTGATGAAACAGCACTTTCTTCTTCTTCAAATGAGGCCGTTTTTCCGCGATTTCGTCTTTCAAACGCTCCAATAACGATACGTAATAGTCGCTGTTTATGGGTTTTCCCTTTTTAAGATAGTCAATGAATATTATACCATGCGTATCCCAAAATATTGATGCCATAACCTTGCCAGCCGACTTTTGCATCTTTCCACGCTTTGGAGTCGGTTCATCACGTGCAGTCCACTCGGCTGACTGCCGATTGGACTCCGGTGTGAAATGATGGAGCCATGTTTCATCCATTGTCACATATCGACGCGAAAAATTCGGGGCCCACCTGTTAGAGTTATAGATCAACTAGAAGTAGTTTAATCTTAATGATCGGCATTTAACTATCTTGCAAGGGCAATTTGACGTTGCAAGATAGTTAAATGTCGACCATTCCTTGGTGAGTTGGTTGTGGAGCCAGTTTCTAATTAATGGTTCAGTTTCTAAACTAAAAACTAACAACTTATTCACAAAATAATTCAATTCAAATTAATCGTTTTTATTATTAAATATAATATATATAGTTACATATTCCAAAGTATTTGGTGTTGTTTGAGAATTTAATTTTTCCTAGTACCATAAAATAACAAATATTTATCTATCTACGTATCTCAAATGGCTTACAGCTGCAAAAGCGAATCGTTTACCAAAACACATCGAATTGTGTCAGAACATTGTAAATAACTTTTGTGTTATATTTTGTGTTGTTTTGTGTTGTGTTGATAACTAATAGAAATATGTTAAAAACTAATAACATTTTCACAAAATAATCCAATTCAAATGAATCTTGTTTGTTTTATTAAAAATATAATTTAAATCGTTTTCATCGTTAAATATAATATAATAAAATAAATCGTCTTTATTATTAAATAAAATATATATAATAAAATAAATCATTTTTATCGTTAAATATAATACATATAGTTACAGATTCCAAAGCATATGGTACTGTTTGGTCAAAATTTAATTTTTCTTAGTACCATAAAATATCAAATATTTATCTACCTACGTATCTCAAATGGCTTCCTTTCACAGTGTTCAGCATTTGAAAGGAAACAGCTGCAAAGTGAATCGTTTACCAAAACACATCGGCCTGTATAGCACCTAACCATATTAGTATAACCATCAGGGCCGGATTTAGATGAAACGAGGCCCTAGGCTTTTCCACTTATGAAGTCCTTTCACTTCCCATTTTTAAGTTTGTAAATTACATGAGAATAAAATACATCACTACTGTGATATATATCAATATGTTAAATGAAACATGTTGTGATTGGTACTAATCTTTATAAAAAATGTGGCACAGTTAATAAATAAAAAAAAAGTCGAGAACATTTATTTGGACATTTATTCTATGTATTGAACCTACTGAACTGAAAAGGCGAGAATCAAATGATCGCGTACTCAATCCTAAAATAAGAATCTTTTCTTATAACAGTAACACATATTTCATATTATCGAAGTAATACGAATATAACCGAACGTCGGGATATCAATAGGTCTGTTCGTTTGTCTGTTCCAATCTACACCAATATGCACTTTATTTATGCAAGAAAAACCAGAGATTAGTAACATAAGGCATGTAAATATTTGCCATAACAATCAGTGAAAGTAAGAACAATATTTTGGTGCAATCTAGTATATACAAACGAACAGACCCAATGAGTCGAACGTGTTGTTCTTAACCAATATATTTTTATGTTTGTTTATTAGTCATATGTGTAGAATTTTTCCTTATTTTCGATTCAGTGTTTTAGTGTTTACTGTTTTTAGAATAATGTAATTCTAATTTTGCTAACAATTTGAATGTAGGCCCCTCTTGTTCTTGAGGCCCTAGGCTGAAGCCTAGTTAACCTATAGGAAAATCCGGCCCTGATAACCATCTAAACATAAGTATTGTAAGCCAACCTAGTGTTACGTAATTGACAAATAGTAGATATGTTAAAAACTAGCAGCATATTTACAATAATTGAATTCAAGTAAATTATGTTTATTTTATTTCAAATATAATTTAAATCGTTAAATATATATAAAAAAACAAAATCGTTTTTACTATTAAATAAAATATATATAGTTACATATTCCAACGTATTTGTTACTATTTGAGAATTTAATTTTTCCTTGTGTCATAAAATAACAAATATTTATCTACCTAGGTGTCTCAAATAGCTTACAGTTGCAAAAGCGGATCGTTTACCAAAACACATCGAACTAAGTCAGACCATTGTAAATCACTTTGGTGTTATATAATTGACTAATAGAAATAATATATGTCAAAGCTAGCAAAACCTAGCAACATATTCACAAAATAATTCAATTTAAATAAATCGCGTTGAAATCCGAGAATTTTCTTTTCTTACAATGTTATTCGTCAAGCTGTCATTTATTATCATTTGTTTGATTTATTTGTGGGAACTGTTGTGTTCAAGGAATTTTAAAATTTACAACTTGAAAATCTTTTAAAGACTTTTTCCAACATAGTATTACTTTAAAAACATACAGTGCTTTGTATATTCCATACAATAGACTCCATACAAAAGCCGAAATAAAATCCCAAACATTTTGACTTTCAAAGTAGTCTGTTAATAGATAAGTGGCTAAAAGAAAATCGAAGGTTAAGTCTTTCGTTTTTTGAATTCTGTTAAGATCCCGAGAGTGTGAAAATAAGAAAGGAAGAAAGAAAATTCTAAAGAAAAAAAAAAAAAAAAAAAAAAAAAAAAGGACAATCTTAACCTCTCAAAAAGAAAAAAAAAGGAGGAGGGGAACATCTTATTCTTCTCTTCAAAGGCATTTGATTCAATCAATCATTGCCACTTTAATCTAATTCACGCACTCGTATGCTGAAAAGTGGAGGGTAAAGAGAGTGAGATAGAAAAAAAGAAAACAAAAACTTTAAAACTTTAAGAAGAGAAATCTTTTACTCCTTGACGAAAAAGCACAGTGGGTGTGAAAATTGAGGAAAATATAATCAAGGCCCCGGGTCCGAGAGTGGATAACAGTGTTGTGACTGTCGAGAAGAGTTGAGATGTTTAGAAGAGGCAGAGGCAAGTCGGTCTATGGAACACGTAAGAGATACTTTAAAGCCATTAAAAGTGTAACTTTAAAGAGGTTCAGGAAAAGGGATGGGGGCGAGTTAAAATGCGAACAAAGTGGAAACACTCGAAAGTGCTTTTAAAAGGGGGAGTTAAGAAACATTCTTTCCTTCTTTATTGGCAGATGACCTCAGGAGGAAGGGAGTCACATCACGCGAGGCTCTGGAGTGATGGGGCTACTATTTTTGTTCCAACAACAACACTTTGCTGTTTTGAAATAAATGCTGTTTCACTCCGAACTGATGAACACGAATTAAGCATCATGTTTCAGTGGATTTGATTGCAATTAAATGGGGACAAATGACAGAAAAACAAATGAGTTTTCATGAAGATTCAGGACATGGTTAAATATTCTAAACATAAGAGCTGTCTTCTGTTTAGTAGTAACATAAAGACCTCTATTTAATTGTGTCGAGAAAAATTAAAAGGTGATCTTTGCTTTTACGACTTCTTTTGAGAAAGGGACAAAATTTATGAACTCGTCTAACTGGAATGTAACTATGAATTCATCTAATCGTTATTATTCGTCTAATTCGTCTCATAACACATGAGGCTGGGAAGTGATGGGGCTACTATTTTTGTTCCAACAATAACGCTTTGCTGTTTTGAAATAAATGCTGTTTCACTCCAAACTGATGAACACGAATTAAGCGTCGTGTTTCAGTGGATTTGATTGCAATTAAATGGGGACAAATGACAGAAAAACAAATGAGTTTTCTTCATTCAAGGCATTGTTGAATATTCTAAATATAAGAGTTGTCCTACGATTAGTAAGATCATAAAAGATCTCTGTCTAATTGTGTCGAGAAAAATTAAATGGACGATCTTTGCTCTTGGGCCTTCTTTTGAGAAGGGGACAAAATTGATGAACTCTCTAACCTGAACTAATTCGTCTCGTATCACACGAGGCTCGAAAATGATGGGATACTACTTTTGTTCCAACAACACTTTGCTGTTTCGAAATAAATGCTGTTTCACTTCTACATCACACGTTCAGCAATTCACATTTTAATTCTTATTCAATATTTTTATGGCATCGATAACTGCTCCCTAATTGTACCAAATTTTTAGTTTAAATTCTTTTAACTTTAATTTTTCATTTTATTTTTATTTATTTTTAGCATTTTTTAATTTTTTTGAGTGCCCTTCTTTAAAATTTTAGAAATTTTATTTTTTACTTTGTACAAACCTTAAGCAGCCAATTAAAAATCACAAATTTTATATATGAATTGAGGTGAGGACGCTAAGGGGTCTATCCCCTTAATCTCGTATTAATAATAATAATCTTAATAACTCCTTAATCGGTACACCAGTTGCCCGTTGTTTCACTTCAAATAAATGAAAGCGAATTAAGCATCGTGTTTCAGGGAATTTGATTGCAATTAAATGGGGAAAAATGACAGAAAAACAAATGAGTTTTCTTCTTTCAAGACTTAGTTGAATATTCTAAATATAAGAGTTGTCCTTTGATTAGTAAGAACATAAAAGATCTCTGCTTAATTGTGTCGAGGAATACTAAATGGACTTTTTTTTTTCTTTTGGCCCTCTTTTGAAAACGGGACAACAAAATTTATGAACTCGACTAACTGGAATGTAACTATGAATTCGTTTAATCGTTATTATTCGTCTAATTCGTCTCACATCACATGAGGCTCGGAAATGAGGGGATAAAATTTTTGTTCAAACAACATTTTGCTGTTTTAAATTAAATGCTGTTTCCCTTCTACCCCCACACGTTCAGCAATTCACATTTTTAATCTTATTCAATATTTTTATGGCATCGATAACTTGGTCCCTAATTGTACCGAATTTTTAATTTAAATTCTTTTAACTTTAATCTTTCTATATTACTTTTATTTATTTGTAGTATTTTTTAATTTTTTGAGTACCATTTTTAAAATTTTTAGAAACTTTATTTTTTTTACCATATACTAACCTTAAGCAACCAACTAAATATCGTAAATTTTATATATGAATTAAGGTGAGGAGGTTACGCGGTCTGTCCCTATTGGTACTCCGTAATCGGTACTCCAGTTGTCAGCTGTTTCACTTCAAATTGATGAACACGGATTAAGCAGCGTGTTTCAGTGAATTTGATTGCAATTAAATGAGGACAAATGACAAACATATCATTTATTTTCTGTAATTTCTGATTATTTCCTCATTTTCTTAAACCGAGGGAACACTCTACGGTTGCCACCCATCTCGAGTAAAAATTATTTAAATATTTTTCCTTTTCTCTTCGCACGCACTCCGATATTGTTCTAGTGCGAATTCATGGTAGATCCAGTTTATTTAAACATTTTTTTTCCCACGTGTTGTCCGTTATAGTTGTAATGGATGGTGGATTCTTACATTGCAACAGAAATAATCCACAATGCTTTTCTTAATATTTTTTTTAATAAAATTTTATTAAAAGCATCATTAAAAAAAAGAATTACTGTGAATTCACAATTCTGCTGGCATTATATTTTTGAAAATCCGCAAAAAATATTAAGTTTTAGATTTTTAAATTACACACAAAACCATAACTTTTTCATCTCTTATCTCTTATTGTAGATTAATACGGAGATCCTTGGCCGCGTAGCGGCCACTAGCTCCTTCATTGCAGAATGTTGAAACATAACGGTGGTCTCACGCCCTTTGAGTTAATATGAAAAATAGATAATTAAATGCCCTTTTTTTAAAAAAAGAATTATTTATTTAATAAAATTGTATAATGAAAAATAACAAAAATTTCAAGAGTGCAGATGTTGATAAAATCAGTTGCATAAAATAATAAATAAAAAATAAGTAAATAAATAATAAAAAAATAAATAATAATAAAAAATAGAAAATAAAAAACAGAATGAGCAAAGGTCAAATGAGAAAAAAATAGCTTAGGAGAAAAGCGAACTTTTTTCATCTAGGCAGTTGTAGGTGATAAATCAGTCAGAGCAGGAGAAAATCGTCAGGATAAGGAATTAATTAAAAATATTTAGAACAGTGCGAGGTCTTTTGCTATGTTTGCGGGAAGAAATATCATAATCGTAATTTTGTAGGATATTTAAAACAGAGTTATTGATGTTTCGCATATCATTATAGAATTTAGTAGAAATTTTGTGAACAAATTGTCTTAAACTTGGAATCGAGAGAGAGCGTCGAATATCGTCATTACGAAAGTACCAGGGAGAATTCGTTAACATTCTAAGAGTTTTATTCTCAAGCCTTTGAATAATTTAAAATTAGTACGTGCAAAAGAACCCCAAACTGGGCTTGCATAGGCTAATACCAGACGAAGATATGAGAGATATATTAGTATTTTGAGATTAAGAGGTAAAGCTGAATTTCTATTGATTAAAGGGTAGAGAATTCTAAATTGAGTATTGAATTTATTTCTAAGGTTGTAGATACGTGATCTGTAGTTAAGTTTACTATCAAGAATAATTCCTAAGTACTTAGTTTCTTTAGACCAGGTGATATAATTATTATATATTTTAATATTAGGAGGGTTATAGGATTTTTTGCAAGTGAAAAGAACTGCTACAGTCTTGTCTACATTTCATTTTATCTTCCAGTTAATGAGCCATTTTTATAAATCAATTATATAATTTTGCAAATTTTCCTGGATAGTGCAAGTTTTTCTGCCTTGCGTTAAGATTGCAGTGTCGTCAGCATACAGACTAATTTTGATATTGTTCTTTTGTGGAAGATCGTTGATAAGACATTATAGGGGAAATAGAGCTAGAATAGAGCCCTGGGGCACACCAGCGTGAATATCACGAATTGAGGAATCAGTATTCCCTACTGCGACAACAAAGTGTCTGTCTGAAAGATAGTTACGAATTACTTGAATCAAATAAGGAGAGAAATTGTAAGAAATGAGTTTGTAAATCAATGCATTAACACAGACTCTATCAAAAGCCTTGGCCACATCAAGAAAAATTGCAGCAGTTTCATATTTCCAAGAAAATCCCTCAGGGACAGTTTCTGTGAGATTGTAGAGCTGATGAGTTGCAGAAAGTTTTTCGATAAATCCAAATTGCTGTGGGATGAGAAGGTTCTTTTGACTTGACTCACTTTTAAGGAGGTTCAGGATGAACTTTTTCACCGAAAGTATAGAATAAAATTAATAATTATTTCATTAGGTTAGAAATGATCATTTAGTATTTTTTTTATTTAACATCCAAGTACATATTAATATAAAGTTGATCGCAATTAATTACGGATATTTTTAATACAATGTTCCTTTGTCTTAATAAACATTTAATGCAAAGTGGAAATGTACATTTTCGTCTCTTATTATAGTTCCAAGGCATAAAAAAAATGCCAAAGCGAAATAACTACATTTGCTATCTTGATATCATAAAGTGGTAATAAAATAGAGCTGTTCCTAATTCAAAAGAAACGTAATCTTGAGGAGGGCATCTTTCTTCTTTTTCGCTCTAGAAATTATTATTAAAACTATATTCTAAAGTTGGCATTGCATCGCAACTTGACTACTTTCCCCCAAATATTTTCTTATTTTTTCAATTCCTTCTATTAGCTCACACTCTCCCTATATATATCTTGTTCAAATTTTCAATCGTTCATAAAATAATTTTTATTCCTCCACTCAAGTTCAAATACATTTTTTTTTAACTTGTAGTAGTGGATGACGCTAGATGTTAATGCAGTTTTTTTCAAATATTAATTCAGTAATTAAATTAAATTAATTAATTTTAGTTTTTTTTTTCAGATTTAAGGTGCATATATCTACCAATAGATGGCGCCAGTTAAACTTAAAAAAATGAATGAAAATTATTTATAAAGGACTTACTGCAATAGAGTGAAAAAAAATAGGAATTGACTTAATTAATTTTTTTTTATATATTACTTGTTTTATTCAAAAACTCTCTATTTATTCTTCCAGATTTACTTCATCGCCTTCAAAATAATCCAATCCGGACACAATGCAATTATGCCAACTTTTTTCCCAATCCCTCACGCATGCTAAAAAGTCATCGGCAGGGATGGCCTTCAAAGCGCACGCCGATTCACGTTGAATCTCTTCAGTCGACTCAAAACGGCGTCCCCGGAGTGGTCTTTTGAGTTTAGGGAATAGACAGAAGTCACACGATTATAAATCAGGTGAATACGGTGGTTATGGAACGATATGGGTTTCATTTTTGGCGTAAAGGTCAGGGAGGCCCAAAATGGAATTGACCGATCCTTTTGAAATTCAAACATCATCAGCAAGGACATAATTAGGATAATTGTGACAATGCACACTAAGATTTTGTATCGACTAGTTGAACCACTTGGTGGGGGTTGGTTGGGTTTTGAATGATACGACAAATGTGCGAAAAGTCCTTCATAAGGACCAGAATTCCCATCTATGCACGAAAGAATGTTCGTGACATGCCATTTTAAACATAAAATTCCTATTGTAAAAGGACAAAAAAAAAAAAAAAACTTATTTTTTGTTTCAATAAAATTTTGGTTCTCAAACCTTAACGTTTTATTCAACGTCTTATAGTACATCTATAGATATTTCTTGTTTACCTCTTTACTGTGGACAGTAAATAAAAGATTGTTATACATATATAATAATCAAAAGAGTAGTATTTATAATAGGACCCAATTTATATTATATACGATTATTTACTTATATTACACAATCAGAATGACTCATCAGAAGACTCAATCGGAATTCCTTTTAATAACTTTCCAGGTTTGGACCCAAGCAACGCACAACTTGACAAATGTCCGTCCGGAGAATAAGCCAAGCATCCTCATCTCGAACAAAATAGTTCTGGCGGGGAAAAGGGGATAGGGTAGAGGGGGAAGAGGGAGGGATAGAAGACCCTACAGAAAACTCTACAGAGAGGGAGCTCTGATTGCTGTCTCGCTTTCCAAAGAGGCACGTGTATTACATGTGTAATGAGCTATATATTAGTTCGCAATCCTTACGCCCCTGTCGGCGATGCCTCCTGCGTTCCAAACGTTCTCTCTCTCTCACTTCATTCTTCTCTCCCCTCACATTCTGTCACTAGCCCTCAATGACCCGGGGTGCAGCATTGTCCACAGAAAATAGATTGGCGTGGAATTTGAATGCCTCTAATAAAGTCTTTTAAAAACGGGAACTGCTGGTTCGAACCGGACTTGTGCTTCTTTCCCGGATTTTAATTATAATTATTGATTATTAAGTGATCAATGGATTTCATTTGAAAATGTTTTTTTTTCAGGTCTTTTTTACTTGACAAATCGTCATTCACTATAGCTATAAGAGATTTTAGCAGCATAGAAGTTACTAATAGTATTAGATGACCATAAGAAAAACAATAAAAATAGTTATCCCATGTTATCCATGCCCACTTAGCCCACAAGAAAAATAGTGGTTATCCTTTTCCTTAGAGGATTTTATAAGCGTAACTGACGTATATTTACACAGTCCAGTCACAATAATGTGACCACCTGTCAAAAGCCAGAATATACACTCTTGTATATTCTGGCTTTAAGCGGAGTGTGGAATGTGGTATTAAGTGGCATTTAATTGGTATTAAGTGGAATTCTTTATATACATTCCACTGCAATGAGCTGCCACCTGCCTTTTGTGATGGGTTATTTCCGTTGACGTCGAAAGTAGGTTTTGGTCACTGGGACTGTGCACATTATGCGAGGGGAAGAATTGAATATCTATGTTATCTGTCGGAGTTTTGTTTTATTTGTCAAAATGTTTTATTCAAAAGTGCATTCCATTTAAAAAATTTTAATGGCCTTAGTATCCCAAGGAAAGGCTTTCCTTGGCCTTAAGGAAATCTGATTTTTAAACTCTTCTTCCGAAGAAGCAATGAATCAATTTAAATCGATAGCCATCTATGGTTAGGTAATTTTTAAACATGTTGTAAGAATTGAAACACTAGAAAGTATTTCTTATCACAAATCACTTACGTGTACACCGTGACTCATAAGTTTTCTCACCATTATTGTAAAAAAAACTTTATTTTATTGATTTAAAAAAAAAAATACACATATAATAAAGAAAACATATTTTAATAACAATTAACAACTAGCATTAACTTCATTTTGTACTTTTTGAGGTGCACGAGAAGATTCGTTGATGTTTAAAAAGAAAAATATACATTGTATTCAAATTAACGTATTGCTTCTGAGAAAATGACTTTAAGACACAAATTGTTTTGTGCTTTAAGACACAAACATGGTGCACCAAGAAGGAGTTATACAGCATCACAACTGAGGATCTTGAATGGTATGTAGATAAAGAAAAAATTCCAATTCCTGGTCATCTTCCATTCAAATTTAATTCTGTCTATGTATTTAGCTGTAACATTTTTCCCAAGGGAAAAGTTGTGGAAATTCTTTCCCAGAAAAAAGGAATGTATATTCTTAAAGTACATGATAACAACCTATCACACAAATTTGACAGCAGCTGTGTTTTGGGTAGTTATATTACATGGAATTAGTGTTTTGTACTAATAAGAACAACTTGTCACTCCAATCTGTTAACATATATTGCAGCACGGATAATGAGACCTCATGAAATTAGCGATTGTTTGTGTGACTTTTACAGGTTGAAACTTACAGATGGAATACGGACTACATCATGAGTTGCTGTATCGTGATTGGTGATGGACCATGAGTTGAGAAAATGTCTACTCTAACGAGAAGTGAGGGAAGCTGACCCCTTCTTGAAAGAATTTCTTAAAGGGAGGTTTTTGGAGAAGAAAGGAGACAGTTCTGAGACGTGTCGACAAGTATTCTTTTTTTTCTTTTTCTCTGAAGTGAATGAACAGGCCAGAGTTTTCGTCTGTTTTTCAAAGTGAGCCCCTTGTGGTTTCCTGTATCACGCCCTGTAATAAATAAGGTCTGCTGCAGACCATATGGTTAGATTCGTCATGAACTCAAGAACTCTAATATTCTCCATCCTTGGAGTGAACTGCACATGTGAATCAAATTAAAATATTTAATTTTAATTTTTTTGTAAATAATAAATTGTAATAACCCAGACTTCTGTACATATATATAACGCATGTAAATAAAAATTTAAGTGTTCTCATGAATCTGAAAGTGGTCCTTTTCTTGCAAGACGATGCAGTTTAATAGGCTACATGACGATCAGCATGATTTTTGTTCACATTCACGAGATGCGTTATACCTCTTACAGTATACATTACAAAGGTGATTTCGTAATATCTTGCCTGAGATGAATATGAATTAATATATTTCTATTTGACATTTTTCAATTTCCATTTCTTTAATATTTCATTATTTCATTGCATGTAATCTTTCTTAATTGTATTCATTTATAATTCAACAAGAAGTAAATTAATAAATTCTAAAAAAATTTATATCACATTATGTAGTCATTTTCAAATTCCATTTTCGCTATGCTTAATAAAAGTATTTTATTTCAACTGTTGCTATTTTTGAATATTTTTAATTTTTATTTTAACTTAAGAAGGAGGGGAAAAAAAAGCGCGATAGAATGGAAGCAAAGCATGAAAAAGAAGCCTTTCAAAAACATGAATAAATAAACTGTTCTCAAAATAAGAAGCAAAGCGCGTCAATATTTAAAGCACTAATATATATATTTTTTTCTTTTTCATAACACAAAAGTTGCAAGCCGTTTTTTGCCACACATCTATTCGAATATTCTATATTTTAATTTATTTATGAACCAAAAGCAAATAGTTTAATCAACGTAGAATAAAATCTTCTATTCGAACATTACATTTCTTTTAAAGTTTCAACTTCACTCTTTGGAATAAATTTTGAAACATTATAACGAAGTTATGAACAAAATATTGGAATACTGAGTTACGAAAAAAAGAAAGAAAGAAAGGAACAGAATGTGCATTCTTGAAGTAAAGACAGACGCTTGAAGAAAAGATTCATTCCCGGCAATTTCTATTAAATATTCACTACCCCAGAATATAGGCGTTTCTTGAATAAATATTTAACAAGTCGTACTGTGATTATCAGGGCTTTTAGAGTGAGAGAAAAGAATAACAAATCTTTATACATCCATATATTCCTTGAAAGATTCTTTTTTATTTTCAATTTAAACTTGGTGAAAGAGGAGTTTGTATGATAAGTGCATTGAGATTTGATGAAACCTTAGCTTTCATATCAAGTGGATTTCATTTTGAATAAAAATTAAATAAATATAAGCCTGAAAATAATACGTAAAATGCAAAATATTTTGATAAGCTATCTCAGTTTTTCGAAATACACGAGAAACATTTTTCTTCAATCTTATCTTTAAATGTATTCGCATGTAAGATTTAAAATAAGCTATTAGAAGGCGAATTGCTAATTTTACATGCATACGATTTTATTTCTAACAAAAGTACAAACTCTTTTGAAAATTTATTCGAAAATACTGAAAAGGGAATAAAATTATTCTAATTACTATTTAACTAACAGAAATAATCTTAAAAAATGGTTGAAATGATAAAAAAAAAACCAATTTACGTTTAAAACTCTAAATACATGCTTTGTGACTTAAAATAATATAAAAAATGTTTGTTTCAACTACACGAAATGCAAATAAATAAAAAATTGGAAAAAAAAATTTTCGATTTTTTTTAATAGAAAGGAAATATTTTAAGAGCCGGGAAACAAAAAACTTTTTTTCATTCTATCATTTATTATCTATCTATGAAAATGTTCTGCAGTCTATCTACAAGATTTCTGTTATTATAGTATATCTGTCATGCAAGCGATGCATTGTAGTTTTTGCATAGACTAATATTATCCCAGAAGTCTTTTCTGAATGGCTATATATCTAATGTTTAAAAAAAATTATGAAAATATTCCTTTTTTAACAATAATAAACAAAACTCTCACTTGAATTTCAACGTTTCTATTCTTTTTTATATAATATTTAATATTTTCCTCAATCTACGAAAGTGCATCCATTCTTATCTGTCTCAGGAGTATTTTACAAAAGATAATACATTTTATTTTTGTAATAATTTATTTTCTTATTTTCTTTTCCCTCGCCGAAAAAATAAGAAATTTTTTTTTTAAACTTAATTCGCTTTATCATCCTCTATGTTTTTATAATTTAATCTATAAGACAAACGATCATAAAGGTCTACCACCTATAATATATATATATATATATACACTGAAGTGACAAATGTCATGGGATAGCAATATGCAAATTTTCAGATGGCAGTAGCATCGCGTAGAACAGGTATAAATGCGCAGTGCTTTCGCAGAGCTTTCATTTCTGTTCAAGTTATTCATGTGAAGAGGTTTTGACGTGATGATGACCGCACGACGGGAATTAACAGACTTTGAACGTGGAATGTTAGTTGGAGCTAGACGCATGGGTCATTCCATTTCAGAAATCGTTAGGGAATTCAACATTCCCAGATCCACTGTGTCAAGAGTGTGCCGAGAGTATGAAATTTCAGGCATAACATCCCACCATGGACAGCGCAGTGGTCGACCACCTGCACTTAACGACCGAGACCGGCGACGTCTGCAAAGAGTCGTAAATTCTAACAGACAAGCAACACTGCGTCAAATAACCGCATAAATCAATGTGGGACGTACAAGGGACTTGTCTGTTAGAACTGTGCGGAGAAATTTGGCTTTCTTGGGCTATTCCAGCAGAAGACCGACTCGAGTGCCTTTACTGACAGAACGACATCACTTGCAGCGACTCTCGTGGGCACGTGAGCATATCGGTTGGTCCCTAGATGAATGGAAAACCGTGGCCTGGTCCGATGAGTCACGATTTCAGTTGGTAAGAGCTGATGGTAGGGTTCGAGTGTGGCGCAGACCCCACGAAGCCATGGACCCAAACTGTCAAGCTGTTCAAGCTGATGGTGGCTCCGTAATGGTGTGGGCTGTTTTTTCATGGCATGGACTTGGTCCTCTGGTGCGACTGGACCGAACATTGACTGGAAATGCTTGTGTTCAGCTACTTGGAGATCACTTGCAGCCATTCATGGACTTCATGTACCCAAACAACGATGGGATTTTTATGGATGACAATGCGCCATGTCACCGGGCCACAACTGTTCGCGATTGGTTTGAAGAACATTCTGGACAATTCCAACGAATGATCTGGCCACCTAGATCGCCCGACATGAATCCCATCGAGCATTTATGGGACATCATCGAGAGGTTTGTTCGTGCCCAAAATCCTGCACCATCAACGCTTTCACAATTATGGACGTCTATCGAGACAGCATGGCTCAATATTCCTGCAGAAGACTTCCAACGACTTGTTGAGTCCATGCCACGTCGAGTTGCTGCACTTCGCCGGGCGAAAGGAGGGCCGACACAATATTAAGAGGTATCCCATGACTTTTGTCACTTCAGAGTATATATATATTATAGGTGGTTATCAAAATAACATCTATGGTAACACTCTAGAGTTTTAAGAAATCCTTCACTAATATGGCCTAGGACCACCTTTGACATGTAATATGGCTTGGATTCGCCTGTGAATTGAATCATGCAAGTGCTAAATAGCATTTAGAGTAATATTGAGCCATTCTTCATCGAGATAGTGTGAAAGTTCCAGGAGAGATACAGGTGGAGGATATAGATTCCGGATTAAATGGTCTAAAATAGACCATAACGATTCTATGGCATTGAGGTCAAGTGATTTAAAGGACCAAGGTAGATGTTTCACTTCATCCTCGCTTCATCAGTCATGATTGAACAAGTTACGTTAAATGTTACTTTTATGCACAGGTGTTTTAATTGTTTTGATATTCACCTGAGCATTTATATATAAGTCATTGGTGTTTTAGTAAAGCGAGACGCTTTTAAACAACAATAGTTTTATAATACATTAACATTTGAATACAAGCAAATTCAGAAAGTCACCATTCATCGAAGACTACAATATTTATCTCCGCAACTAACATATAATAATATAGATTTTATCAACAATCCAAGAATATTAACAATAAGGGTTAATAAAGTAGACAGGAATAATATTTTCAGTCATCTTGAGATATTCCGACCCCGGAATCGATCAAGATTTCATTAAATCAGTCGAAGTAATTGTAATGTTCTGTTGAGTGATTTTCCTTACATTGGTTATGATGCTTGCAGTATTACGACTGCATAGGATCATTGATTCTGTGAAAGCAACTCTAAACCACTTCCAAACTGTGTTCTTTTGATAGAAATGAGATCACCAATTCTGTACTTTTTAGCTGATTTTCTTTTCAACGTAAGCCTTCTTTTTTTTATTTGAATTTTTGAGTATTTGTTTCGGCTTCTTCCGCCATCTTTAAACATGCTGATTTAAATTCGTTTGCTGCTTCTTTTGTAAGACGTAGCAATTTCTAGGTGTTCTCCTATTAAAAGTCCAAATGGTGGCCATTTTGTGCTTCGACAAATAAAGAGGTTTAATACCTTTGTAATTTTACTACATGTTTGAAACCTATAACAAGTTCTTCTAAAGTCATTTTTGCTAGAAATAGTATCAGTGCTCTGTGTATTTTTTCAGCTATCCTATGTTCTTTAGGTACTCTTGTAGCTATCTGTAGATACTGAATATTTTCTTGTTCAGTATAATCTTTGAATTCTTTCGAAGAAAATGCTCAATCTCTGTCTCTGATTAAATGAGATGGAACATATTTGTTTCAAATTTTTTCAAATTTTCATTAAACTGAAATACTTTTCTTCAGCTGAAATGTATTTTAATCATCTTTTGCCTTTTGAAGCCAAATCTCCCCATACTTCTGCTTGCTTGCATCTGTGTGCGATTCAGACTCTCGATTCTGTTGAAAAATATAAAGCACTGGGGAGTAGGCAAGTATCTTTTTCAAATTAAGAAGAAAAATTTCTGATCTTCTTATAAGGTAAACTGTTCAAGCTTTCACATTACGTCACCCAATGGCTTCGCAATGTGTGAGTAATAAGATATAAATTCTAGGAATCATGAAATATCATAATTTTCGGAAGTCTCAGAAAACTGAATCTGTTTCAAATTTCACAGGTTGTTCAACATGGATTGGATCAACAGATTAGCATGGATTCCAAACCACTAAAAAACATCCATGCCCTAACCAGGATTTGCACTTGAAGCCTGTGGTACCAAAGGCCAGAGCACTAACCAACTAGCCACTACGTGTATTAGATCTTCATGTTTTACTAAGACTACCTATTCTAACGAGGTTTGATTTGGTTTGTCGCTCTATGGCCATTTTGTGCACGCTTTGAGCTAAGTAGACCGGAACCGACAGTTTAACGTGGATTCCGAACCATTGACAAGCAACCATGCCGTCGCCAGGATTCGAACCTGAAGTCTAAAAAATTATCTGTCTAGAAATCTGAAAGTAGGCAGACGGCCTTGGCCCAGCATGGGCTGTTACACCAATGAAGAAGAAGAATTGCAAGATGTGGAAACACAATATAATAGACTATCTTTAGTATAGATTATCTATATTTAGTATAGATATCTGTATATAGTTTTTAAATATTTAATATATAATTAAATACATATCTGAATATATATAAAATCAGCTTGGCGTAATTTTATTCTAAAAAATTATTAAAATTTCAATATTTATAAAACTGCTAAGAAACAAATGACACCCTTTTCTATTTGACATAAACTTTTACCAATAAAAATGAAACATGAATCCTTTATTCAGTAATTTAAACAATAATGGATGTGTTCATGCTTTTATAGATCTTCCTTCGTAATAATAATAAAGGTTGCTTTGGCATTAGACTAAAACAACGCTCTTGTAACAAATAGAAAGGGTTAAAACGATTTTACTGATGAATCTATTTTGAATAAAGTTTATATTAAAATTTTTTTTTTTTAATTTCTGACAAGTTTACAGGACAACAGATATCATTAAAAAATAAACACAAAGAACAAGATAGAAACAAATGACATCCGTTAATCCATCCACTTAAGTCCGGAAATCCAATAACGCTTCCATAAAGAAACAGCAAGCAGTGCAAAATTGGAAGCAAGGTGAGGCATATTCATTTCTCTATAGTTATTCCACAGAAAACAGAGAGGATCAGGAGTCAGTTTAATTCTGTGAAGGTGCTTGCGGAGACAATCGTGACCACAGAAAATCCATAGCAATGCCAGAAGATTATTCTCTAGGCCATTCAGGGATATCAAGAATAGGATTATACCAGGACTTGTGACAGTTTCTGGCAGCAGCATCCTCAAAGAAGGAGCACCTAAGGGTCTTTTTAATTATCCTCTCCTTGTTTTGGGACAATCCAGCTGCATTCAACTGCAGAACTTTAAGAAACTAACAATGGGAGCCAGAATGAAGACCGTATTTGCAGAACATTTTGTCGTATCCGACGCTGCCCGCAGTGCACCACGAGGGGGTAGATCTACGTTGCACTCCATATTTAAATCAAAAAGCTTTAAAAGCTTTTCTCACAGCTTTACCAAATAATTATGGTACTCTCTAAGATGAAAAGATTTGAGACAAAATAATTTTGGGCAATGTAGTTATATTGTTTCTAGTAATTATATTGATTCCAGTACTTCTGTAATTCCACTATATCATATCTTTGCCTCTGTTTTTTTCTTTTTCTATGAAATGAGATTTTATCTTTCTTTCTCATCGGCGTTCTGCTTTTAGGCTTCTTATCTCTTTGGTTAATACCCATCTTTTCATGTTTTAAAATTTTTCAAACTTGCGAAACTTTTGTCTAAAATCTTCAACTTCGTATTGATGCACTTTAATTTTAATTTAATTTTTATTTATTTGAAAGTGTTTAAATAACAATCATCTGGTGTTAATTAAGTTTGCTAAAATTGAAAAGAATATTGTTATACCCGTAACTGACATGTTTGAAGGATTATTTTATGTACAGTGGTTTGGTCATTAAAATTTTAGAAATAATTTCAAATAAAGTTTTCGTTGTACCATGCATATTTAAAAAAACCTCTTTCTTTTCAAAGGACTACTGAGAAATGTGAAATCTGGGACATATAAAAACAATTTCTAGTCTAATATGAATAAACTTAAACAATTTGAATATTCCTGAAAGAGTTTTCGACTTTTTATTAGGTGTGCCTTTCTTAAAAAAATCTTGAAAATTAAATAATATTTATTATAGCTGTCAAAGCAACATGAATGCTATATTATTCAAACTTTTAATTACTTTTCAATAGAAATTCTCGTTATAAATATAAATTAATTTATACTGTGAATAAGGTATTTCAAGCAATTGTCAAGGATGTTTAATGCACATTTTTTGTATAGAATTATATATCTACTATCAAAATAAAACAAAACATTATACAACTCAGAAAAGTTTTTGATGCCATACCGTTTCCAAATTCTTCAAGTATCTTCAGTTCAAATTTGAGCTTATTGTGGCTAGTGGTTCTTTTTTTTACAGCATTTTGAAAGTGGAACTTTAATTATAATCACCCTGTATTACAGAATATATACATAAATTTAGCAAAACATAATAAATAACATAAGAAACATAATAATAATTAAAGATAATATTACAAAAATTTAACTTTATGAGTGCAAAAAAAAAAAAAAAAAAAAAAAAAAATCTTAAAATAATTATAATTTAAAAAAAATAAAATTTAAACAATTTTCTTAACAGATTATTATTATTATTATTATTCTCAGAAAAAAATGTTATTTCATTAAAAAACTTGCTTTATTTGAAAAGTATTTATTATTCAATCGAAAAATACATCAGTAAAAGAGCAATGTTTGACGTAAAAAGCAAAATTAAGAAAAAAAAAATGTTTACATTTTTTAAATTTTCCAATTACGTTTAATTAACAAATTAATTAATTAATCAACAAAAGAAATTAGCTAAAAAAATTTTTAAATATAATTTTTATTTTACGTTTAATTAGTAATTCATTGTATTCTTTTGCTAAATAAAAAAATAAACATTCTGGAGTACGATTTTTCTCTGCTGTTGCCACCCATCCACTCTAAATAACGAGTTTTGGTTCTGGAAGGAAGAGGCGCGAGGTTTGACGGACAGCGCCCCGCCGCGTCTTTTATTAAAAGCCTTTGTTTCCATAGAAACGTATCCCTGCACGCTGGCCTGTCGCAAAAGCTCCAGGGTAGCTCCAGAGCCTGAATTTAATTAAAACAGCCTCAGCCGAGAGGCCGTTTTGATGCCTTGTCTACTCGAAGGGATGAATCGAACGCGGGAAAAGGGATTTCTCCGTCGATAAAACCCTTCTGGTCTTTCAGAGGAATCACTGCTCTTCGAAAAGAATTATCGAGTGTTCTCTGCCATGGAACTATTTTGGGAATAGAAGAAAACAAACATGTTTACAAACAAAAATTGTTGTCAAATAAATTTTTTTTTTGTTGAAAATGTAATAATGTTTTCGTGTCAGTGTGCTGATACAGAATAACATTCTTGTGTAAATAATTTTTACTAAAATATATTCAGCCAAAAAAAGAGGTTTCTATGAAAAAAAAATTACAATTATTATTATTGTTTTATTCTGCTTTTTTAATATTATTTAATGTTTTTATATTATAACAATTTTTTCTACCAAATATATTCAGAATGTATCTGATGTCCGATGTCCGTGTGGCTGGCGCTTGGTACCACAGGTTTCGGGTTAGAATCCAAACAGTTCCCTGGATGTATCCACTTTAAACTGTAGGTCCTGGTCTAATAGGATCGTAGAGCGTTGTGGGGGTAGTGTTACTCGCGTCCGTAGCCCATCTTCAAACTACACGTGCCTCCTGTTTGGTGTTAAATGAGTAACAGCGGTGCAGCCGTTGCTTATGGCATAAAGATTAACTGTCTCTGTATTGCCAGCTGCATTAGAACAGCAACGCATTATAACAATTTTTCCTATCAAATATATTCAGAAAGTTATTACAAAAAAATATTATTCATTTCTAGCTTATAACAAGAAAGATTTTTTATGTCATTAAATAATTTATTATGTTCCATACATCATTTTTTATATGCCCAAATGTAAATGTTTTTTTTTTTTCAAGATTAAGTTTCTTTAAGTTTCTAATTTTTATAAAATATCTTTATTAAAAATTGCATAATATTATTTGTATTCAATTTACTGAAAGTGCGACTGTTGCAATCATTTTATAAGACAAAAGGAACATTTTAAAAAACCCTGAAATCAAACCAATTTCAATTTATCATGCGTAAACATACTTTGATGAACGAATACTACACATGGGAGCATATCAATGTTTTTAACCAAGAAATTTATAAAGCAATTTGGCAGAATACTCAACAACTGGAGTTCAGCACTTTAGGGTTCCGCTTGTTAGTTTGTCGATTTTTTCCCTTGCGGTTTTCGCCAAGATCCTGAACAAACATATATATAGTGGTTATAATATATAGTAGTTTTAGAGATTACATTTGGCGTGAAAAAAGAGACTTGACAAAATCGAAACCTTAAAGTGCAGAATCTCCACAAGAACTACAAATTCAATAGCGACAGGTATATAACAAAATTTATTAACTCTAGAATTTCATGAAGAAGCAATTGTTCAAATATTAAAAGAGGCTCTACTAAAATCAGACAGAGAAGTTGTGGTTAAATTAATTTTTATAGTCATAAACTGATCCTTAGACACTATTTTCAGGATGTTGAAATAATCATCTGTTTATATTTTAAAAGCCAGACAGTTCAAAATGAACTACAGAACACGTGACTGGGTATTGGCCAATCGTTATATTGAGCAACACATATTTCATACCAGTTTTTAAACCCACGTAAATAAAACCACCTGAAAATCAGCATTTATTTTAAATAAAAATTTTTGAAATGAAAGTTATCTCGTATTGCGCGTGGAGATTAATCTGTTTTATATAATAACTTATAGTATTGCTTATTTTTTATTTTATAGCTTCACTTTTTTGCAGACGCCACGGACAACAAACCAGGATGACATCATGCTCACGCATGATAATAATATTGTATACCCTAAGTCATGCTAAAAATGTATATGTCAATTCCCGAAAGACTGCAAAACAAAATTATCCGAATGATCACGGATTCGCCTTGGTTCTTCAGAAATGCGGAAATACGATATGCCATCTCTATCCCCAGTTTTGTTGAATATGTTGAAAAACTAGCAATTATTTTTTACAATAATCTCTCCAACTCTAACAATCTTGTATTACAAGATCTTCAAAATTACAGCTATGATATTTCTCTCCCCAAAAACCGCAAAAGACCGCGATCTGTATTAAATATCAATAGTTAAAATCACTATTTCCACTTTCTGAAGGACCAATGCTTTCTTCTATACTGCAATGGATGTCTGGTTTTCATTACGGCGGTGCTCAGTTTTTTATTAACTTTTCACTTTTCTTTTTTCCTACAATATGCTTTCATTTTGTAATTATAATTCCTTTCCCTCTAATTTTTTTTTTATCTCTCTTAATATATTTAACTAGTTTACTTATTTGTAATTTTTATTCTATTAATTATCCCCTTTTTCTATAAATTTAAAATTTTTTCACACTGGCAATGGGCTTAGACCAATTGACAAGAACCCTATTTTTTCCAGGACGGAGGTTTATGGTCGCTGCGCGACCAATGCACTCCGAAAATGTACAACGAATATATAAAAATGTATATGTTAAAAATCAAATGATATGGAGAGTTTTCTTCCATTATTTATTTAATTCTACGTCATAAATATAAATACTATTGTACTCATTGTTTCAGTAATTGATAAGATCAGCAAATTTGAAGTTTAACTATTTTGTTTTACTCATAATCTTTAATATTTAAAACAACACATATATGAGCGCACAAAATATAATTTTTCATAAATATGGAGGGCTTCAAATTTATAGAACACAAACTCACAAATAAGGCAGACACTCTTAGGAACCCAATTCAAATGCCCTAGTCAAACCTCGCACAGATAATCTGTAGAAGAGCGCAGGTTTAAATTTACATGCGGTGTACGTTACAATCCTTGTTTTCAGAATCGAAGAAATTCGAGGAAGTATGTGAAAGCGTATGCGAATGTTTCGAGTCATATGGTAAAAGTTTACATAATTTTTTTCCCATTTGGCCTACAAATATGCTATTAGCTGTTGTTCGTAGAATGCAGAAGTAGAAAGCGATGAACCAGATATTAAAAAACGGTGTAATATTAGTCAGAAATCATAAAATAAGTTTTCTTCTGCTTATCGATGAACTTTATGTGCTATATACTATATCACGAACAACCAACCGACAAGTGATGAAGAGAGGAGATTACCTTCAGGTAAACCTTTTAGAGGTAACTTCTTCATTGGCGCAACAGCCCCATGGCGGGCCAAGGTCGTCTGCCTCCTGGCAGATTTCGAAACAAGATATGTTTTCTTTTTAAGAGGTAGAGTTGTCATTTGCACATCCACAGTCTTATTAGGCTGGGACATATGATTTAAAGGGGATTCCGAACCCTTACAAACATCCATGCCACGGCCGGGACTCAAACCTGTGGCAGCCAGCCGAACCTAGAACCTGTGGCACTCTTTTAATGAGCATTTTATTTTAAAATCCCCTCTCTAATTACGACATTTCCTTGTCGAAAAATAGATAAAGGCATCGAGGCCGGCGATATCTAAATCACTGCCCTTCACTAACATCCTTCTTCTAAAGTACCCTCACTGCAAGCCTCACCCGATTTGGGCTTTCCATCTTAACTTTTATTTATTAATCGGCAACTATTCAATTATTTCAGTATTCACTGTTAATTTTTTTATGTATTTCTTAATTTTTCCTAATATTTCTTATTTATTTAAATTCTGTAAGTAATTATTAAAAATATGTGGCACTTAAATTACAATGGGCTTCACCAAAAGCTGCTTATCCTTCACTTCCAGATAGAAGCGCATGGATGTCACGCAGCCAAAGAGATCTGCGTAACCCTCTATACTATTACTACTATAAAATAATTTCGGGGTGAGACAGTAAATCTACCTCCCCATGGTGTACCCAGGTAAAGTCCTAGGCGTCTAAAAGATCTACTACTATCGGCATGCAGAAACGCTCCAAGAGTGATCTTCTACATGGGCCTTCGTGTAGGCTGTGTCTTACAATGGAATGCGAGCTGCCTGTCCCAATTTAAGAAAGCTGAGATTCAGCATTCCCTTGCCAGCTACGATGTTGAGACATGTAGTGGGCTATGACTGTTTGGTGAGCCATCTGCATTGGTGGTGCAAATGTCTCGCCAGACAGTCATAACCCACATTGGTGAAGCAGATTGCTTGGCATTTTTGATAGCCTAAATTGCCCGCTCTGTGAGAAGGACGAGAGCATGGACAAACACCACATAGCAAGATGCCCGATCTTGCGTGAGGACTCCGAAGGGAAAAAATAATGAAGCCCTAAAACTTTGCTGATATATATATTGATATTGATATTTTCTCTTATTGTTTTCTCTTTTATTGTGTGCGTTTCACACTAATTTGATCTCGTAAGAGTTTGTCACTTTCTCTTGCCATTGAAAATAAAAAAAATAGAATAAAATAATTTCAATAGTGTTTTCATTCCCTTTATATGCAAATCATGTATGGTGATTCAATGAAAAAAATTAAGAATTAAACTTAACTCTTTGAAATTCACTTCATTTACAATTGCATCCCGTTACTTGGCGCACTTTGGCAAAAAGATATTTTGACACCAAATCCCAACGGCCCCTTTTTTGCGATTTTACCCATTCTAAGATTAAAACTAAATACCAAACTACTGAACTAAATGTCGAGAGAAACACAATTGCTAATCTCACAAGATTAAGGATGCAGAACAACAAAAATATTAAAATTTCAGCTGATGGCGTTAAAAAATACCAAAAATCTTACAACTGCCCTGAGTTCGAGCTTAAAATCTGCTTCTGCTTTCTGTTTCAGCTGCTGATTTGGAGCTTTAAGTAAATCTGATGAAAGCAAATCTATCATTAAGCACGTATTACAAACACATTTATACATTAAACAAAGAAGCATCATAACTGAAAATATACAGATGGCAGAGCATGGAATGTTACAAATTTAAATTATAATTGTCAAAGATATTACATTAATCAGTTGATATTATTATGATTCAACTGTTTTCCCCAAGTATTGTAATTAAACGTATCCTATTATTCATTATCCTGCTTGGAAGTATATCTGCGAATCCAACTGTAGGTCAGTGTCTTTAATTAGTTCTGTTTTCTTCAGATATTTACATATTATATTTTTATACAAACAGTGAATTAAAAATACAAAATGGCAACTATCAGTTCCTTTTACAGTCTTAAGAAATTGTATTATTCACTTATGCGCATTACAAATTTTAGAAATGAATAAAGATTTGAATTATTTTCATAAATAAGATGTTAACATTTAATAGCAATTTTAGCTTAGCTTTTCAATGTGTCATTTCTATAACTGACTTACGTTTTTATTACTTGATATCATCTTGAATCCTCGCAAATACTTTAATATTCTTTGAATTTTTCTTCTATGTTGGTACTTTATTACGACAGCAATCTATGTAATAAATAATGTATCTATTTATTAAAAATTTAAGGTTTAATGAATTTATTTGATTCGCATTCATTTAGTTATATATATATATAAACACAAGAGACCATTTTCTTAAAAATGTTTTGCACTTACACATATTTCAGCTTCAAATAATTTCATAAGTAGCGTATAATTTCTTTCTGTGATTATTTTGACAAAAATAAAAATTCTTCGGTATATTATATATTATATATATGCAAAAAATGCCACTGAATCTATTTTATTAAGCCAACTAAATACTTTTAGAAGAATATCAGAATTTTTTTAAACTAGTAAGGTCTAATAAATCTAAACATCTAATTAAATTTGTTTCGGTAACTTTGAACCTACATATTCCTTTAAATATCAGAAAGAATCGATGACAGTTGGCCGAATCGCAAAGTAAGGGCCGTTGAAATGTGGTGATTTTTTTTGTGGCAGCAACTGAGCGGTAAGTCGACAAATGTAGAAACCCGAATTTATTGTACTGTTTGTAATTCAATTTATTTGCCTTTTCCTGGCACAGTTTGGCGAATAGAATTTTTGAAGCCAAATCCCAAGGGCCCCTATTCTACAATTTTGCCTGACAATTAATACAGAAGTTTTTCGCCAAGCACACTATAAATAGAAAGTGTCTCCCTTTTTTAAGATTATCTTACTATAAATAATAAAAGTAATATTTGATATAAATACTGATCAAGTGGGAATTTTTCGTGAATCAATCAATCAATTGGTAAATCAAACAAGCCCATACTTATTAATACTCGCCTCTTGGCGGCATCACATTAATTGCATCAAACCGATGCGAATTGTAGGTCGATTTTAGAAAAAGGAATTTATTTAAGGGAATTTAACCATTAAAGTGTTTGTTGTTGTCGCCGTATCTCCTGAAGAATTCAAGAAAATCAAATATCGTAGTGCTCCCGAATAATATTGGCCATGTTGATTGCCAGCTCGGAGTATAAATCCTCTTCTCAGGAATAATTCAGACCAGGGGTCGGCAACCTTTTGAGTCGGAAGAGCCAAAAATGGCAATTTACAAAATTTCAGTTTTTAAAGAGCCACAAATTTTTTCTTGCCAACAATAAATAACAGGTGGGCTGAAAGGTGCGTAGGCTGACACATAGATGGCGCTACTAGTATTAAGTCCATATGATTTTTAGTTAGCCCTAATCTTCAAAAGACACGTGTATAAATTTGACAGCTGTTGCACTATTAGTATGTGAGTTATAGCATTTTTAGTGTTCATCACGTGCAGTCCACTCAGCTGACTATCGATTATACTCCGGTGTAAAATGATGGGGCCATGTTTCATCCATTGTCACATATCGATGCAAAAATTCGGGTTTATTACGATTGAACAGCTCCAAACACTGCTTAGAATCATCAATTCGTTGTTGTTTTGGGTCGATTGTGAGCTCGCGCGGCACCCACTTTGAACAGAGCTGTCGCATATCCAAATATTCATTCACGATATGTCCAACACGTTCCTTTGATATCTTTAGGGTCACAGCTATCTCAATCAACTTCACTTTACGATTATCAGAAATTATTTTGTGGACTTTTTTGATGTTTTCGTCTGTAACAGCCTCTTTGGGGCGTCCACTGCGTGCATCGTCCTCGGTGCTCATTTCACCTCGTTTAAATTCAGCCAACCACTTCTCTACGGTTGATTTTCCTGGTGCAAAGTCCGAATAATGTTTATCAAGCAAAGCCTTGGCTTCAATAGTATTTTTTTTTTTTTTTTTTTTTTTTTTTTTTTTGCCAAAAAGCAATGCTTTATTAACACACGAAATTCCTTTTTATCCATTTTTTCAAACTAACAAAAGTTGCTTCACTAAAAATGCTATAACTCACATACTAATAGTGCAGCAGCTGTCAAATTTATACACGTGTCTTTTGAAGATTAGGGCTAACTAAAAATCATATGGATTTAATACTAGTAGCGCCGATTTAATAATACTAGCCCACCTGTTAGTACTCGCATAAATAAAGTTTTTTGATAAAAAAAAAAAACTAATCTATTTATTCATAAGAAAAAATATCTATTTATTCATTATATCATTCTATTTATTCATTATTAGAGAATTACTAATTATTTAAGTAAAAAATTAAAACAATTAAACATTTACTTACAACACTAACTTGTACTTCAATAACAAACAATTGAGCAAACAAATTCAATGGGAGCGATGGCTTTGCGTGGTTATTCAAATAGAAAATTTAAACTTTACTAAACAATATAATTTGTACTTAAAATAAAAAAAACAATAACATACATTTGAGCAAACAAATGCAATGTTAGCATTGGCTTTGCATGGTTTTAGAAAGTTTGGATAAATTTGGCTCATAACTTGTTGCTTTAAGTTTCAAGCACGACTCTAAATTTTCATTTGTTAGTTGGCTTCTTACTTTACTTTTAATTATATTCATGCAAGAAAAACTTGCTAGCACGAATATGTCGATCCAAAGATAGTCAGCACTCCAAATGCCAACTTCTTCACCTCACGGTAGCACTCTGGAAGACTATTCCATGCGTCGAATATAAGTGCCTCAACTCGCGGAATTTCTTTTAAAGCTGTCCACTTTTGCTGCGTTATGTACATACATTTCTGGACCTCCAACTCTTCCAACTTGCTTTTTAACTCTGTAAATTTTCCACTCCACAAAGCTTTACTCTTTAAATCGATCAATTGCATTTCTAGAGATCCAGTATCAATTCCAAATAGCTCAATGTGGATTTCGTTACTATTTGTGTTGAGAGGATTTACTATGAATGTTAGAGTGGTTTTGTTGGTTTTGAACTGCTCAAATCTGTCAGCAAATTCATCTTTAATTTTTTTTATAACTGTGCTGAAGTACCTCGTGTCAACAGTTGCCCTGGTTTTATAGCGATATTGCTTTAGAAATTGAAAATGAAGTAATTTACTGCTGTGAATATCTTCTGCAAAAAGAATTAATTTTTCTTCAAAACGAACCCTTTTTCCCTTTCCTTGCAGTTTTAGATTCAGCTCATTTAATTTCGCTGTGATATCCACCATAAAGTAAAATTTTTGCAAACATTTGTCATTCTCTTATTCAGGGTGATTAATGTGTTTTTCATTTAGGAATGTATTTATTTCATTCAAGCACAAAGCAAAACGTTTCAATACCTTCCTTACCTTTGGAAAGCCATCGCACTTTATTGTGAAGAAGGAGGTCGGTATACTAAGTCTCCATTTTGTTTAAGAATTCTTTAAACTGACAATGGTAGAGTGCTTTTGACAAGATGCTGTTAACTATCTTAATTACAAAATTGATGACATCAACTATTTCGGCCGGAAATGTTTGGGCACAAAGCGCTTCTTGGTGTATTATGCAGTGAAACGTAAGAATTTCGTGGTTTATTTTGCTCTGAAAAATTGTTGTTGCCCCTTTATTTTTTTCTGTCATACTTCTGGCTCCATCAGTTGCTATTGAAATGATTTTATTTAAATCGATCTTATTGTCTTCAAGGCGTTTTTGCACGGCATTCGCTATATCTTCTCCTCTAGTTTGTCACGAGAGCGGTAGCAATCCTAGAAGTTCTTCTTTTGGACCTTGGGAAGACATATACCTGACAAAAATTGCAACTTGTGCTGTGCCTTTTATGTCGCAAGACTCATCTATAGCAAGTGATAAGGCAGAAGAAAGGTGAATGTCTTCCACCTGCAAATATGTTACATTTCAAGACATTTTAGCTATTCTATCTTGTACTGTTTTAGCGGATAGTGGCAAATCTTTGATTTTTTTTAAGATTCCTGGTTTGAAATCACGAAACAGCTCTTCAGATGCACGTATGAAGCAATCTTTGTCATACTCACCATCTGGGAATGGTTTACTTTACGTACCTTTACTTTGGTTTTATTATTATTATTATTATATATATACGTACATACATAACTTTGAGAAGATAATTCGCTTCTAACTCTTTTACTTGAAACAACAAATTATACGTCACGCCAAAGCACTGATGAAGACGCCAAATTGTCTTGCGTCAAAACGAATTAAAACCTACATAGAAACATCCGACGACGGCGTCATTCGAGAGTTTCCGATTGACTGACGACAGTGACGACGTGTATCATGAGGGAGGGGTGCGGTGAAAAGCTAGTACAAGTTGCTGAGAGATAGAATCAGTGCCTAATTGATTCTTAAATGTTTTTTTTTTTGATAAAATAAATAATATTTGAGTAGGGAACTAAAGAGCCACAGCTTCACATCCAAAGAGCCGCATGTGGCTCACGAGCCGCGGGTTGCCGACCCCTGATTCAGACAATGCATGGCGCCTGCAACAGCTGGGCAATCAAAGACATCTTGAGGAATAAGCTCGATATCAGGGCATTTGCCAAATTTTTGGTATTTTTTAACACCCTCAGCAGAAACTTTCAAACTTTCAAAGCTTCATCCTTAATCTTGTAAGAATAGTAGCTGTTTTTGTGTCGACATTTAATTCTGTAGTTTGTTATTTAGTTTTAATCTTAGAATGGGTGAAATCGCAAAAACGCGGCAGTTGGGATTTGGTGTCAAAATATCTTTTTGCCAAAGTGCACCAAATAACGGGATGCGGTTGCAAATGAAGTGAATTGCAAAGAGCACAAGAAGTTGCCAAATCCCAACGACCCATATTTTACTATTTAGCATTATAAGGAATTATAAGTTTATTTTTTGCCAAGGCATTTGCACCTGCAAGGGTAGTAGGAATGGCAGTCTGATTCCAGACTTCTGGCATTCTTCACCAAAGAATCTGCAATTTCATTAAATTCCAAATCCACATGAGCAGGGATCCATTGCAGGATTCAAATCCACATGAGCAGGGATTCATTGCACATTCTGGGCAACCAATGAATTTGTTCTAAAAGAGAAATAATGTTCATGATCATACTTTAAAAACCTTTATTAATTTTTATAACACTTCCACTTTTTACACACTGAGCTGGCAATCAACATGGCCAATATTATTCGGGAGAACAATGATATTTGATTTTCTTGAATTCTTTAGGGGATACGACGACAACAACAAACACTTTAATGGCTAAATTCCCTTAAAAAAATTTCCTTTTATAACACTGAACGCCTGTAAGGCATCCTTTGAATGATTGAAGGTAGTAATGATAGTAAAGTGTTTGTACAAATGGCAAATATTAAAATGAATTGAGAAGTGGGGTAAGAATATTGTTTATCAAGCAGCTTTAGCATAAATTTAAAATCTTCAAGTTTAGCGCATTTAATTAATGTCAAAGTTCCTTCCAGTTTTAAAATATGCTGACTTTAAGGTATTAAATATTGTGCATTAACACTACCCATCCTTAAAAAATATCGACATGGCATCAGATTAACTATTTTTTAACCAAAAACAGAACTCAAATCTATTTCAACAACTATGAAAAAATTTTCAAACATAAATGATTATAGCAGGAATTCTTGTCAGTGAAAAGATTTCTCATTCTTGACTTGATTGTGCATCAACAAAAAGTAGTAAAAAATAGCCATTTTGTTGAGAGCATAGCCAAGAATCCTCGCATCTATGAATTTTGCCACTCTTTAGCAGTGTTGCAACAACTCACCTTGATAAAAGCTAAGTTTGAACTTTTATTTAAATTTTTATTAAAATATTCACTAACAGAAATGACGAATTCACAGATATAAGGATTCTTGGCGACAAATTTATTTATCCTTTACCATCTTTTGTTGTTACCACCTACGAATGAAATCTCTCTTGCTTCTCTATTAGCAAAATCAAACCATGAATAAGAAAATACTTCATCTCCAAGAATTCCTTCTATCGCATAATTTGATCATAAATGTTTGGAAGTCTTCTCATTTTCTATTGAAATAAATTTGAGTTTTGTTATTGATTCGAGCGCAGTTCCGCCCACGCTCTTTGGTGGCTTTTCTTTTTTCTATGGAAGGGATAATGCGACAAATCTAATAACGTCAAGTTATGCATGCTACGAATTCATAAATTCAAGAATTTTTGGAAACAAAATGTTTTATTTGTATAATATTTTGTTATTACTTACGAATTTACTTTCATTTTCAAAAGTGTTATATATCTTCTTCTTCTTCATTGTCGCCAAGGCTTTTGACCGCGTATGAATAAAAGGATTTCATAAACTTATCTCTTACAAATTTCCTCCTTTCTTAATTAAAATTCTGCACTCCTAACTACTAATCGCGATTTTGTTGCATCTGTAAATAATATTGACCCAGCTCTTTATATTATCTTGGCAGGTTCTCTTTTTGGCCCCTCTCTATCAAATATTTTTATCAATGATATTCCACAATCTCCAGATATTAAAATCCCCCTCTACACTGATAATATGGCTATCTTATGTCAAAATAATAACCCATTGGTTATCACTTTTACTCTTCGAAATTATATCACCTTAGTTAACCATCTTATCAGTTAACCATCTTAGTTAACCACTATATCATCGAAATTATATTACTTAGTTAACTATCTTATGTCAAAATAATAACCCATTTGTTTTCACTTTTACTCTTCAAAATTATATCAACTTAGTTAACCTTTATTCAGACCTAGTTAACCAGCTGGAAAATTAAAGTTAATGCTGAAAAACTGAGGCTGTTCTCTTTACTCGCAAAAAGAAATTTACTTACCCAACTATCACTATTTATAACACAACCATTTCTTGGTCCAAATAAGTAAGATATCTTGGCATCACTCTTGAAAAAAAGCTCACTTACTCTCAGCATATTAAAAACCTCCGAAATAAATTTAATAAAGCTATTCGCATCTTCTATCCTATAATTTGTAGAAACTCTAACCTGTAGCTACATAACAAAATGCTTATTTACATATATTACATGGTTCCCATGATTACCTATGCAGTCGAGTTTAGGATTCTGCAGCAAAAAGTAACCTGGAAATCATCCAAAGACTTGAAAACAAAATCTTTCGGATGATCACCAATTCACCTTGGTACATCAAGAATCAGGATATTAGACAATCGCTTAACTTCCCAAACATTAGCTAATTTATGCTTAAAATTTCTATAATAATCTTCCTCACACTTGCAATTCGGTTTTGAATTCTCTTCCTAGGTATGATATTTCTTTGTTTAAAAATAGAAAATAGATCGTTTTTCCCCCTCATTTCTTCATTTAAAGTGCCATTACTGCAAGACCCACCGAATATTACAGTTTCTAATATTATAGTTTCTCCTTCTAAAGTTATAGTCTCTTTTCATTTCATATACATTTTATTTTTAAATTCTTCAAAAAGTTATTTCATGGCCACCCTGTATTATTACACAGTCCAGTCACATTAATGTGGCCACCACCCACTTTCGACGTCAACGTGAAATAACCCATCACAAAAGACAGGTGGCAGCACATCGCAGTGGAGTGTATATAAAGAATTCCACTTAATACCACACTCCACTTAAAGCCAGAATATACAAGATTGTATATTCTGGCTTTTGACAGGGGGTCACATTAATGTGACTGGAACTGTGTATTTTGCGTTTTAGTGCTTAATTTCCAAATTGGAAAAATTTTGAAGCATGTTCCGTGCACTGATCTTTAAACGAAGTTTTTTTATCATCACAATTTTGATTTTCTTTCATCTGCAGTGGACCTTCCTGAAGAAGAAATCACAATACTGCCCCAGGAAGAGGGGGGTGCAGATGGAGGACGGGGCGATTCGGCCACCACAGAGGGGGTGCTGACGTCCATGTGGCGCAAGATCACCAACTTTTTCACGTCTGCAGAAGGCTCGACGTCTTTCCCTGGATCTGAGAACTACACCGCCAGGTACACAGAAGTCAACGATCGTCCTGCCCGCATGGTGAGACCGGAGACCAGAAGGGGAAATGTCCACCACGACTATCGGAGACGAGAAGCCTATCGCAGAGACGTTCAAGCGGATGAAGGTAAGAATAAACCTATATTATATTTATCACAAAGTAGCACTAGACTTTCTGCCCACAGAAAAGAACTATAGGGTAGTTACCATAAATAAATAAATGTAAAATTAAAAAAAAACAGGCATCCTTTGTGCAAGACATACTGGGCCTGATGGCCGAGTGGCTAATGCTCTGGTGCTTGGTACCACAGGTTTCAGATTCGAATCTCGGCTGTCCAATGAATGTTTTTAGTGGTTCGGAATCCACTTTAAGCCATAGGTCCCTGTCTCCTATAACTGTAGAGCATCACGGAGCCCAATCAGACTTCTTCTCACCCACGTGATTCCCAAACTGTAAAGGGGCAACTCAGCTCTAGACACAGGGATGTGATGTGGCGTAGTAGTAGTGCAAGACACACATTAAAATGAGTACTAACCTTGCACAATATATATATATATATATATATTTTTCAATTCAGGCTTTGGTAAATAGAAATTGTTCCTCTTCTTCCGAATAAGTTCTTTGTAAAATTTACTATTAGTTTATCTTATCGAAAATGGGAGAAAAATTGTTCTACAATGGATCCCAAGTCCTGTTGGTAAGCAGGTGACAGTAAGCAGGTGGCTGCACTTGCAAAGTTGGTCTTATCTTTGTCACAACACCATTATCTCCTCCCTTAAGAAACTGTAAATAAAAATTAACCCTTTGCACTCGTTTTTTTTTTCATTCGTATTACCAGCAACTCGAAGCGATTTCAGTGAAAGAATCCTATTCACATGTAAGTTTGACATACGCATTAAAAGAAACGCATTATTTATAGTGTTATTTGCATTGTCTCCGTAGCGGAGCCCTCGAGCTTGAAGACAAAATTTAAATGGCTCCGCTCCGGAGCCCCCGAGTGCAAAGGGCTAATCAAGACCAAATTTAAGGGCATAAGAAAACTTCGGTACAGTAATATTGCTGCTGGGAAAAGTCGGGAATGTCGCCTAGGTTGGACTCTGCCCTTGGGTTGGTTGTGTCCCTCTGCTATATAAACAGAAAGTGAATAAGAAATAGACGGCAGTAAATGGTAGAGAATCCCCTTAAGCGAAAGGCCAGAATAGAGAATTGTTTAACTATTTGTTCAAATTAATTTGTTCTTTTACAATTTATTTGTCCTTTTTCTTTATAAAAAAAAAGTTGTATCTTCTTTAATAGACAGCGGTCGTAACAAGCAGGGCAATTTTTTATTTATTTATCTATATTTATTATTATTATTATTATTTATTTTATTTTATCTTTTATTTATTATTATTATTATTTTTTAGTTTTACGTGGAATATAAGAGGGGAAAAGGAATGAGATTCCTAATAGTGAAATAAGAACACACATATATATATAGTGGCGCAACAGCCTCACGGTGGGCCAAGGCCGTCTGCCTATTGGTAGATTTCAAGACAGGAGATTTTTTTTTTTCATTTTACGGGCTAGGGTTGGTAGCCCTACGCCATAGTCATATGAGACCGAGGGACTTGATGGCCGAGTGGCTAGTGCCCGAGCGCTCGATACCACAGGTTTCGGGTTCGAATCCCGGCTTTGCATGAATGTTTGTAGTGGTTCGGAATACCTTTTAAGCCGTAGGTTCCCGTCTAATATAACCGTAGAGCATCACATAGTCCAATCAGACTTCTTCTCACCCACATCATTCCCAAACTGTAATGGGGAAACTCTTCTCTAGGCACAGTGATGTGGTGTGTGTAATAGTAGCAGTAGTTGTCATATGAGACTAGGACCTACGATTTAAAGTGGGTTACGAACCACTACGAACATCCATAGCACAATCGAACCCGAAACCTGTGGCACCAAGCGCTAGTCATTTGGCCATCAGACCCCTATATACATATACAGTCTAGTCACATTAATGTGACCACCACCTACTTTCGACGTCAACGTGAAATAACCAATCACAAAAGGCAGGTGGCAGCACATTGCAGTGGAGTGTATATAAAGAATTCCACTTAATACCACATTTCACACGCCACTTAAAGCCAGAATATACAAGAGTGTATATTCTGGCTTATATATATTTTCTTTCTAATGCAGCTGGCAAACACTTAGACAGCTTGGTCTTGAATGCCTTAAGGCAAGCGCTGCACAGACGTTACTCACTTTGCATTACCCAGGGGGCGCGTGTAACTTGATGGTAAGTCACGGACGCGGAATAACAATGCTCTCCCCGCAATGCTCTACGGTCCTATTAGGACCGGGACCTACGGCTTAAAGTGGATTCCGAACCACTACAAACACCCATGACAACGCCGGGATTTGAACTCGATACCTGTAGTACCGAGCGTCAGAGCGCTAGAATATATATATATATATATATATTCTAAAAAATATAACAAACTTCTTCTCTTTATACTTTCCAATAGGTGGAATACCTGCTCCTTTCGATAACAACGGCAGACCTTTAAAAAGTTTTAAATCCAAAAGAGCAATGTCAGAAAAATCTGGATCCTCAAACGAGGTAAGGATAATTCATCGTGAGAAAAGATCTCCGTTCATTTCTTTGAAATATAGAACAAGCAATTACGAAAGCGTATCGAAATTTGGCAAGGATGGAACACCAATAACACAGACATTCACCGAACCTCAACCTATTGTCGAGGAGTTCGATCAGGGTGAAGCTGCTGACACTGGCAGACAAAAAAGGTAGTTTAACAGTTTTTAAAAAAAGAATTCCGAAGCTAGGATTCAAATAGAAGGAACCAGTAACAATTAACTTCAAATAATTTTAAAGATCAAAAATACGATTGCATACCAGTAAACTTTTGAAAATATTTGCTAGTAGTAGTTTATTGGCGTGCTCGTTTCACTTCAGTTCTATACCTTTGAATATGAATATTATTTTTATGTAACATGTCCTTTCATCATTATCACTGGCGCAACAATCCCATTGTGGGCTAAAGCCATCTGCCTACTGTCAAATTAAAAAACGAGAGATGTTTTTTTTTTTTTTTTTTTTTTTTTTTGCAGGGGTAGGGTTGTCAGCCATATGCTCAACGCTCAACAACCGTACTAGACTGGGACATACAATTTAAAGTGAATTTCCAACCAATACAAACATCCATGGCACGGCCAGGACTCGATCGAGAAACCTATGGTACCAAGCACCAGTCATTCGACCATCAGGTCCCAACATGTCTTTTACATTAGTTTATTTAATCTAAGTGATGCTTTTACTGTACACATTTTGGTACGTAAAGTATCTGGCGTATCATCAACAGCATTATGTAATCACTCGTCAGTAACATACAAAAAGAAAAATGCAAGCAGAAGGCATTAAAAATCTTAAAGATATCTTCTAATTCACGAAGATATATTCTAATATACAAAACAGCTGTTGTCATTGGATTTGTACATTTTAAGGTCGATCCTTAAAAATCGACATTTATATATCAGGAAAATTATAATTAAATTATTATTATTAGGAAATTATCATTAAAATTCATTATTAAAGTTATTAAAATTAAATTATTAATTAAATTCCTGACTCGTGGCAATGTGCGCCTCTGGTGAGCATTAAAGCGGAGGTTCAATCCACTGGCGGCTTTCTTGCAAACACTGTTTAAAAAAAACGAGATGGCGTTTGGAATGTTCTTATCTTGTGAGTCGAACTACCTGGTGTTAGTCTTCCATGTTTTCTCCCATACGATACGCAAATGCGGGGTAGTTCCCCCTAAAAGTCATCCGGAAGGCACCGCCCTCCTTCTTCTGCGACACGGAGCAGAAGCTTTCCTACCTATGGATGGTTCGGAATCCACTTTAAGCCGTAGGGCCCGGTCTAATATAACTGTTGAGGAGCCTGACGGTAGAATGACTAGCCCTCGATACCACAAGTTTCGCATTCGAATGTAGGTGGTGCCATGGATGTTTTTAGTGGTTCGGAATCCACTTTAAGCCGTAGATCCCGGTCTCATATGACCGTAGAGCGTCACAGAACCCAATCAGACTCCACACTCACATCAATCTCAAACTGTAAAAGGACAACTCAGCTCTAGGCACACTGATATGGTGTGATGTGGTGTAGTAGTAGTAATATAACTGTTGTGAGTTGGGCTGACAACCCTATCGTGTAAAAAAAAACCATCTCCAGTCTCGAAATATGCCAGTAGGCGGTTTGGTTTGTAGCTCTACGATCATCTTTTGCGCACGAAGGCTAAATAGACAAGGGCCTACAGTTTAAAGTGGATTCCGAAACACTAACAAACATCTATGCTACCACCAGGATTCGAACCTGGAGCCTGTAGTACCAAAGCTCTGGACGATAGCCAATTGGCCACCAGGCCGCGCCAGTAGGCGGGAAAGGCCTTGGTCCGCTATGGACTGTAGTGCCAGGGAGTAAGTGTCTTATGTTCTACGTAAAGCCACGTATAAAATTTGCAAATTTAAACATAGTAAAATATTTTTTTTTAATTAAAAAAATTCTTTATGCGTTAAAACTGCCAATTAAAATCAACAACCGGAAACAAGATAAAACGGATATGAAATATTGCTATTTCCAATGTTTAATAAAAAGAGAGCAAAAGCAGAAATGTGCATAATTTTTGCTACGATGCAAGCATGATTTTTACTCCAATTACAAAAAAATTATTCAATGAAATAATTCTAATATACTCAATTAGAATTTAATAACATTAAAACAATTATTCATGGAAAACGAAACCACCGTATATTGAGAACACAATGAATACTATTTCTTAATTACGAAAAAAAGCAAAAACAGAAAATACTGAAGTTGATTCATGCTTATCAAAAGCTAATACTCATCTTGATCAAAAATAAAATTTAAAAAAAAAAAAAAAAAAGAGTTAATTGATGTTAATGTTTCTTAAATTAACAATAAATATAGAATTCTGCATCATGTATCCATGATCATTTTTTTAATCATAAAAAATCTCATTAAATCTAAGTAATATTGTACGAAATAAAAGAATACATACGCTTACACGACATCAAATAACAATTTTCTTATAAAATTAACGTTGTCTAATAATTAAATTCTATTTGGCAAATTATATCTGAGATTAAATTTTTCAAATTTGAAATATTTTTTCATCTCTGTCTAAATATTTCGAATTTATAAATAAATCTATTCACTGTTATCTTTCATCCCAGAATGAAGGGATATAAGTATTACGAAAATTATTTTTTACATGTATTTTTAATGAACATCATCTGTCTTCCAAACCTCATTTGTGCTACTTATTAAATTCTGATATGCGAACTAAGGTTTTAAATTTCGCGCCTTCCATTCACTAATGTTTTTCAAATTTTGCGATAGTGCTGCCCTCTTTTGATTACAAATTGAAATAACAACTCAAATATTTAAGCTTTTAATTAAAGAATAACGTATTTTGTAAAATGTAAGGGTGTCATAAAATAACTTTGAAAAAAAAGTCATAAAATAATTGTCCCTGCTTGGAGGCATCTGCAATGAAAATTAATGAGTGGAAGGAAACTAAATTTCATATAAGAGACAGTGGGAAACATAAGGAGGTGAATTCTGCAAAAACTGGTACCAAAAGTTACCGATAGGAGAGATTACGGCGCTGCTATCACGTACAAACTAGCAAATTTGCAAAATCTAGGTAGATTGAGCAAATTTGCTTAAGCGAAAGTGACAGCAGTGCAACTCATCATGTTTAAAAAAGGGCAGAGCTAACTTTCAATTAACAGTTCATTGATTGGCTGTTGAATTATGTTTAAAATGCCTCCTACCTTAACTGGGCATGCTTTACTCGTAAAGACGTTCTATTAAAGGGAGGAAAATTATGTGGTGTCTCTTAAGAAAGTTAAAATGCTTCATAACTTGTGTAAGGGTCCAATGTCTGCTGTAGCACTGAGAGGTATGATTGAAAAATTAGAGAATAAGGCAGCATGGTTTAATTTGCTTTGCCTGCGGTCATTTTTTGCACACTTTAGGCTAATTAGATTGGGGTCTACAGTTTAACGTGGATTCCGAACCACTCCCAAACATCCATGCCACCACCAGGATTCGAACCTGAAGCCTGTGATACCAAAGGTCAGAGCGCTAGACAATTGACCATTAGGCCGCTAAGGTAGCCTGAAGTTTTTGCTGTTTTCTCTTTAACGAAATACAGCTGTAAAAATGTAGTGAACGAAGACTATGCTCTCTCTTGCATAAAAAATATTGAATCAAGCATTATTATTATTATTTTTTGCAGTTCAAGAATGATAAAAGCTTTTGCCATTTGTATAAAAACAGTTGCCAATATTTGCCAATAGTAATGTTGCCGATAAAAGGAACTGTAGTAGTGATAGTCTCAAAATAAGTTTAATCCTTTTATGAAACTGGTCATGGTTCCTTGCCAAAAGGCTACTTTTTCAGAATTCAGTGGCACTTGAGGGATTCACTGTGAACCGTTCAGATGCCCAAATTCCGCAGTTGCCCCCATTCATTCATTCATTCAAATAACAATGAATCTCATCTTCCTACAACGTTTTTCCAAGTTCAAAACAATAATCGATTTCTTTTTGGGCAAAAAACATTATCACGTAAATCAGGCGTTTTTCATATCATGTCATTCTTAGTCTGATCTTATATGGCTAGAAACAACTGATCTTATATGATTAGACCTATATGGTCACGACTGCACTTATACGGTTAGAAACAACTGATGGTATATGGTTAGATCTATATGGTCACAACTGATCTTATATGATTAGAAATGCAAAACCGGTTTGGAGAGTTACTCCACGAAACCTTGGACTACTGCTAATCCCTGAGTCGTCGGAAATTGCAACAATTTCTGTTACTGCGTCATATAGTATTGCTTTTTGTCCTCTTCCAGCTCTTAATTCATACCGATTCAGTTTCTTCCAATTTTTCAATCATATCTCTGAGTCCACCAGACATTTTACTTTTACGCAAGTTTGAAACCTTCGAAATTCTCTTAGAGCCTTGAAATATCACAATTTCCAGTGTTGTTGCTGTTTCTTATACCACTTGGTGGTCAGCAACATCTAGACCAAGTCAATGAACCCGTGTGGTCTCATGGTTGAAGAGAAAGGGGACAGCTTCTACTGTGATGGTGCACCCGTAGGTAGAAGTCTGACTTGGCTGTGTGACGCTGACTTTTCTACGGGTAGGGTTGTCAGCCTTAAGCCCAACTCTCTACAGTCATATTAGAGCGGGGCCTATGACTTAAAATGGATTTCGAACCACTTGGTGCCACTGAGAGCCAGAGCGCTAGTCAGTCGGCCATCAGGCCCCACTTCCAGTGTAAAACAGCTTTTCGAGTAAAGCAAGCTCATGTAAGGATAGAATGCATATTAAGCACAAATCAATAGTTAATCAAAGAACTGCTGACTACTGAAAGGTAGGAATTGTGTTGCTGTCACGTATGCTCTAGAAAATATGCACTATCTGCCTGCATTGAGCAAAGTTCTTAGCACATGCGGAAGCATCAAAATCTCTCCTATCGACAGGTTTTGGTACTGTTATTTGTCTATTTATTTATGAGGTATTCATATCTGCATACCTTGAACAGTCTGTATATGAAATTTGGTTTTATTCCGCTAATCAGTTTTAGCTGCACAAGAAAAGTTAAAAATTAGATTTCGAAGGAAATACAAAAGCAATTTATCACAATTGAATTTCCTTTTTTTCATTTGGAAATTGGACAAAATTCCTTCGTTAAAAAATTGATTATAAAAGGATTATACCCCTTTGTTCAATTATAAAAAAGCAATGCAATACCGCATTCATTTTCTATAAATGGATTAATAAACATTCTTTTTATGATTTTACAAACAGTATTTTATTTTGCAATATACTGCATTTTCCAAATTTTATTTTTCATCGGAAATGCATTGAAATCAACTACCTCTAATTATTTCAAAGGATTTTTCAGTATTCTACGATTCTAAAGCAATTTAATTAAAACCAATATTACTTTAAATTTATTGAAATGGACAGTGTTAGATTTTGAAACATACATAAAAATAATTTTAAATTAATTCTTTTATTGAATAAAAAACTTCTTGACAGAAAAATGTATGCGAGTAGTAATTGCATGAAAAAGTGACCAAACATTTTTTTAAGTTAAAAAAATTATGAAATCGTTTATATAAATCGATTATAATGAAATGGTTTTAAAAATTATGAAAATGTTATACGAGTTAATTACAAATATTCATGAATGAACCAAGATAATTTAATATTTACTTCTATATGAAAAGCAAAAGTGAAATAAATATATACAAAAACCAATAATTTCAAATCTGCAATAATGATCTGAATATGTAAAAACTATATGATCCAAAACCATTTCAAATGCATTCCTTTATCATTAAATAAGATACACATGTTTTTAAAGTCTCATGGTTGTTTCAATTGTTCTAAGTTGTGAAACATTATATATACATTTATTAATACATATATACGAGTATGTGTTAATATATAATGCATATGGTATATATACATTAAATTTAAATTATGTCAATATATTAATAATGCAACTCTAGTTGTTTAATTAATGGATATTCAGCACATAACTAAAATGGCACAAATTTCTAATGTAGTTTAAATTAGAACTTTTTTTTTCCCTTTCGGAAAACAATTAAATGCTTCTTAAGCTGTCAACCTTTTCTTATATTACAATGACCTGAGTTGCACTGTAAAAGAAAGAATACATTGAAAAAGAATCCTTGATGAAGAAAAGAAATTCGGGATTTAAAATATTATATTGTATTACATACAAAAGAGATCTGGTTTGTAGCATTTGAAAAAGAAAAAAAATTGAGGTCAATCTAAAAGGAAATATCTAATTAAGAATTTTTTTTGCGTGAGAAATACGAGATTAAAACATTGAGATTGGTTTTATAAGGTTTGCTTTTGAAAACTGAGACAAAATAAAAATACCCAGTTATTAAAAAATTGGTAAAAAAGGAACAGCTTCTTTTTAAAGTAAAAATTAATAAAAAATATGCACAACTTACGAAAGTCCCGTAAAAATTGAAGGGTATGCAATTAATTAAATTTTTACTGCATTAAAACCCATCAGTCAAAAATTAAAATACTTATTCATTAAGTGGACTAAGTTATTTGTAAAGATAATCAAAAAGGAAAAAAAAATGAATTTAGAGGACTGTGGATGTAACCATGTTGTTGGAACATGAAAAAAGTCAAGGATTTAATGGACTGTGACAAGACACATTAGGATGGTTAGAATAAAATCATTTTAAAAACTACAAATCTTGTGAGTTATTCAGAATGAACTGCAGTTAATATGAATAAAAACAGTTGTGAAATAGTAAAACAATCAACCAATGATAAGACCTTGTCAGGCAAAAGAGACATTGATAGAAGAGACTATGTCACCATGCTTGCGAGGATAAAAATACTATATACTAATATATATTTGATTTTACCAGTGAATAAAATATTATTGGTGGAGTGAGTAGGTTGGAAACATAGTTTATCATACATTATTTATAGAATTAAGAAATTAAAATTTGTTCTAGGAAATAAAATATTTCATGTAAGCTTGAGAAATGGAGAAACATGACTTTTTTTTTTTATTATAAATGTCGACAATTTAGCTTTTTAATGAAAATGGAATTTATATGCTTTCTCTTTAGATTTTGTGTGCATAATTTAATTTAATATATTTAATTAAATACATTGATTTCACGCATTCATAATCACTCTATATTTGATGCTAATATCAAACAATCTTTGAAAGATTTTTCCTATGTTTCAATCCACATTTTAATTTAAAAAGTAATGTACAAGTTGTTTGATGTCTTTTTTTAAATTAAATTTTTTAAAAAGCAGAAAAGATAGATGCATAAATAATGGAATACAAGATTTAAGTTTTTTTACCATATCTACAGAAGTCTTTTGTGACCCCTTTTTATGGCAGCGAGGATATCAAGTATATATTTCAATTCTCACCATAGCTACATCAATAATGGATATGAAGTTTCCCACTCTTGATTTCTTTCAGTGAAAATTTGTTAAAAATCATGTCTATTGATCAAAGATGGCAAATTTAAAAAAAAATGGATCATAAATGCTAGGTTCCTTTTTGAACATTTAGATTACAGTGAAATTGGTATATAGGCTTGATATCCTCCGTGCCTCTAAAGGTCCACACATAGAATTATTACAGATACGGTATAAAATATCTTACTGATACTTGCATTCCGATTCTTATTATAAGCTACATGAGCTTATGTTTCATAATCTTTTTAAAATGTTTCTTTAAAAGAAAAACAAAATTTTTCAATCACCATGTGTATTAAATAATGAAAACAATCATGTAAATAATTGAATCCAACAATTAAAATAAAAGTTCATACAGCTTTCTAAGAACGAAAAATAACTGAAAAAAATTAACGAAATGTATTTCTCTTTCAGATTCACAGATATACTAAATAAACAATGGGTAACAGAAAAAATTATTGAAGGGTCTGATCCTGTAGAAAATATTGACGATGAAAATTACATAGAAGAAATAAATGAAGATCCATTTCTATTAAAAGAACCTAGTTTAGAACCAATTATAGTCGAAGATCAAACATCAGAGGTAGAAAGCACTTTTACTACTATTCAAGAACTACAAGAGATTCAAATTATTGATTAGGAAATAGAAATTTTATTATTTTAAATAAAAACCTTTACTTAATAAGTTGCAATTTCTTTGATAGAAATATTACGAAAAACAGTAACAAAAAAGCTTTTAATTTATAAAAAAAATATATATTTTTTAAAGTATTAATTCAAAGGTTATTAAAACAAGATAGAAGCTACTTTACAATAACCATTAAAATTATTTCTAAAATTATTATGGTTAAATAAGTATAATTAACAATGAATTTTCTGTCATACTCACGATTTTTAAAAAGGTTACGATTATATTTTTAGTAGACAACTACTGTTATAATTTTTTAGAATTTCTACCCTTAACCCACAAAATTAAATATCTCCATATTTTTAGGAGCAAATTATAAGCAAACTTATTTAAATGGAAGATAATGATAAAATTTAATTTAAAAAAATAAAAAAACACTTGAAAAATGCTTTTTCTGTAGATACACTTTAATTATATATGACCTGATAGATACCCTACCACTACACACTAGTTTCATTAGTTAATTTTCTAATCTCTTCTGAACATTAACCTGTTCTAGATAACAAAGATAAATGCAGATTTCTCATTCCTAGTAAACATATTTTAAAACTGCCTTGTTTTTGACATTAAATACTGGTGTGAAACTTTGCTTATGTTTTAGCAAATTCAAGCAGATTAAAATAGTACCTAACTTTAAATTTCTTATACAAAACAGATGTTCAAACAGAGAAAGTTTTAAGAAAAATAAAAGGATGAATTGGAATGATTTGATGAGGAAAAAAAAAAATGAGATATGGGCATCTCACATGGTCCCCGTAATCAAGCTATATCACAGGGGAATATTGTAAAGGGTGAACATGTTCCAGTTTCAATATAAAAAATCAGGTTAAATGTTAAAAATAAACCCAGAAGAAAGTTTTCAAGATCGCATTACTACTCTATGTAGTAAGATCAATTTGTGATTTAGTTTTACAATAGAAATTGAAATCTGAGTTTTATATTTCTGTAGATATTATAAAAGAAAACAAACTTTTTAACATAGTAGTTTAGCATACACTATGCATTCATTGATTCCAAAATAAATGTTTATTTTTCATTTTGTTTTATATATCTTTAATTTCTCAGACAAAAAAATTTTTTATTATCATTTCCATGAAATATATAATGTGCATAATTTTTGTATTTTTATTTTGTCATCTTTCCAGTTTCTATCATTTTTAATATAACATGCTGTGTGTGTATTATGGCAACAAAAACTCTCTGGCAGTTTGAAAAATGTGTAAATTCAAGAACTCAATCAGGAATACAAAAACAATGTTTAATTTATAAACAATATTTCACAGAAAAAAGACACAATTTGTCTGTAAATTATACAATATTGCCAATAATTACAATCACTAAGCATAACAAGAATTGCAGTATTTGTTTTTAAAGTAGAAATGCTCTACATATTATTTTCTTTTAGTAAAAAAACACATTGAATAGCATAAGTAAATTTTGTGCACAAGCAATTTTAGTTTCATAGTCATGCAATATGATTCATAAATATACAAGAAAATTATAAAATTGTATACATAAATAGACATATATAATTTTTTTAAACAAATAAAAATTATCTTAAATAGTTACTTATTCCTCAAACTGAAAAGAATTAGGGTTAAAACTTTTGAACTCAAATAATAGGAGTAGTCAGTTTGCATAATTTGTGACGCAATGACTATACATTTCTCTGCATTTTTGAAACATTTAATGTAAAAGTAATGAATTGTTAGACAAATATATTGCATTATCATTTATTTTAAAATTATATACAAACAGTGTAGAAATATAGTACATATTGTGTTATAGTAAACAGGAATATAATGTGGTAGTGAACCTTAAGTAAATTTAAGCATGATTATTCAGCTGCTGCTATACTTTGGGACGTTTCTTTCAAAATTTCAACAGCTGCTTGATATTCTTCATTTTCAGCAAGTTCTTGTTCACTATCCTTTAAAATAAATAAAATTTGAGCTTTCTAAAAATTCTGTTTTAGTATTAATTTAAAAATAATAAAAGTTAATTTTCTTTTTTTAGTATTTTTTTTTTTTCTGTTCACACAAATGTACATTTGCCAATATTTAAAAAAAACTTACCAAATAAATATTTGCAGTTTCACAAATTGAAAATGTAAATTTACAAGGTGTTAAGATTATGAATGATAAACTTAAGTAATAATATTTAAACATGCATAATAATAATTATTATATATTAATAATAAACTTAAATTATAATTACATCTAAAAATTGATAGATATTTAATATAAATTCTGAATTATTACATCAAATGTAAGCACCTTTATTTGCCACATAACTTCATTTTTTAAAAACTGAATTAAATAAGTGGAATTATTAAAAAAAATATTCCATCAAACTAATATCCATAAAAACAATACTATCTATTAGAATAAAATTGGAAAATATACAAACAGCAAAATATTTTTTCCTTAGTTTTAAATAAAGCTTTGTGTGTTTATATCTAAAGTGATTTATGTGTTTTTTAACATTACAAATATATATAAAAAGAAAATTTGATACATACAAACACAAGAAAGATAAAAATTAAGAATACATCTGACTAAATTTAATGAGGTACATTGAATTTAATTTTAAAGGAAAAATAGATGTTCTGAAAAAATAGGAGTTTCAGCTACAAGTTGACTAAATGCCCAGTTGCAAGGTGATCTAAAATTTGAATTTTATTATCCAAATTATGTGACATCATGCAAGAGCTACCAAAAAGTATTTCAGGTTTATAAACATCAAAAAGGTACTTTTCATTTTGAACACCAAATCAAAATACAGACAAAATTTGTATTGAGATTATAAAATTCGAGGAGTTGCAACAAATGGGAATCACATTATATTCCTTGTCTCCATGTTGCAGTTATAAAAAAAAAACAAAGCAAAATTTTCTTCATCGAATTTGAGTCAATCATGTAAAATTAAAATAAGTCATGTAAAAACAGAATTTGGTGTGTATATATATAAACACACAAATATATAGATAGGCAGGTAAAATTAGTGATACATTTTTACATACTGAAATTTAAAAAACTGAAACTATGTTTATCAATTAACTATACATATTTATAGGCAATTTATCAACTAACTATACATATTTATAGGCAATCTTATCAGGGATATCTTTTTCTTTTATGAGAGAAAAAACTTAAATAACAAAGATTTTAAAATATATTATAAATGTAACATATTTAAAACAAATCCAAGAAATATTTTAGACTTAAAAAGTACTGAAATATGCTCAATTGAGTGGAATGAAAAAACTTCACAACTAGTAAAAATTTAAGAAAAATAAAAATTGCATAATTAAGTCAACAATGCATCAATTATTCAATGCATTGATCTGAAGCTATTCTTATTTTATACATTTGCTCAGAAACTTCAAATCTGAGTAATCTCTTTTACAAGTGACATATTTTTAATGTATAGACAATATATGAACTTTTTTGAGTCAACACATCTATACATAATTATATAAAAAATACTTGATGAGGCTTTTATCTTGGTATATATGGAATTAACATTTTTGTTATTAAATTAACCTTCTAATTTTAATAATATATTATATTTGTTAAATTTTGTTTTATACATAATAGCATTTACATAATTGAGTTGGTAATTTGCAAAAGTCAGTTTAATGGTAATAACTGAAAAATTTAGTATTAGTATAATGTTTAAGCAAACTAGTTAATTCTTCATAAGAATATATATAATCAGTCAGTAATGTGTTTTAAGATAATTTATCTCAACTTTAAATTTTATCAAAATTGAAAATTATTAAAGTTTACATAAGACTATATATATATATATATATATATATATATCATATTCCATTGAACAAGTGTTTCAACAGTAAAATATGAGTAAAATTTGAATCATTTAGTTGCAAAACTTTTCTCAATATCCCTCAATGAGTTCAATTGTATTCAGTATACATCCAATCATATGTTTTAGATTTTCATTACTCCTGTATTTTTTTTAATTTTAATTCATTGTTCCGTTGGGTAATATTTCCATGCTTGTGAAGATAATTTGTTGTTGATCAAGAAACTAAAAACAGCTAAATAAATTCTTGTTTACTCATATCTTTATATCATTCATCATTATATTGTAATAAATATCTATCTTCTGTTTTAGAGCACATATATTTTATTTCTAATTATTGTTCAGAAGTAAGAAAAAAAAATTAAAAAATGTTGAATTGAGTTAAATATAATGAATGCTTTTAATATAAATATCATAAATAAATAAATAATATTTTATATTAAAATGTTGATGAACAAAAATAAAAATTATTAATAATATTTTGATTAGTATTAGCAATTCTAACTGGAAATCTTTAATTATGGCCACCACTACACAAATAAGTATCAGAATTCTGTTCATGATGGAAGCAAGAATGGCTTGCATGAAATTTTATCAATCACATTTGAAATGTTTAACTGTTAAGAAGCTTTTTTTATATAAATATTTGTCAGAAATATAATACATGGAAATAAAATAGAATTGAAAATACTTCCTCTGAAAAAGCTAACAAAAATTTATCAATTGTATTTGGTTTCATTTTATAAAATGATACAAAGAGTTGATCGAGCCAAAATATAAATAATAAAGAATCACGAATCAAATTTTTTAAACTTTTGAGAATGATTTAAAAAATTACATAAATAAATTACAAAATACTTTAATATCCTTGCCTTTAATCCATTTAAGTCCCAATAAATATTTACATATTTAGTAAAAACTTCATTCAAATAAAAATAATAAAATCTGAAACCCAAGAAAAATATATTTAATATAAAGTAAATAAAAATTTCTTTAAATTACTACTTTGCTTAATTCACAACTCATTAATAGTGTACACAAATTAGTATCCAAGAAGACAAATATTCACTTTTCATAAGTAATAAATAGGCATTGACTGTGTGCTTTACAAAACAAACAGACTTAATAGAGATTGAAACAAACAATATTGCATCCACAATTGGACTAATTTGTTGGAGTTTCCCTGTTTAACCAAAATAAGGAAATGTGAGAAATTCTATGAAACTTCACCTATAAAAATATGTTTCATTCCACTCAGAAAAGTATGGCCAACTTCCTTCATGTAATTATTATATCAAATGTGATATTGAACCTGCTATAGTTTCATGTGAATCACAAAAGTCAAATCCCCAGCATTTGATTATAGGTCCATCAATATATATGAACAAATTACACTATTATTTATGTATTGATAAAATAATGAAATATAAGAACTGCTTTTAAATTGTTTTCATTTCATAAAATGTATTTTATATTGTTTTTTTTAAAGTATTTATTACATTGTTTTAAATGTTGTGGAAACATATTTCAGTGTTATCTTAAAATTGTTCTTTAATTCATATATTTTTAACTTTGACAAAGGAGTCTGGTTTAAATGAAGCTATAATGAAAAGACTCTTTTAAGATATATCTAATCATAGTAACTCTGAAACTATAATAATATTAACTTCCAATGTTTGTGATTAAATGCTTTTTATTGAACATAAATAAAATGAATAACTGAAGAGAACAATAAACTATATTTCAGAAAGGAGACAATGGCAATTTTTTTTTTTTAACAAAAGAATGGAACAAAATAATATTTATATAAAATAATTATTGTTATATCCCCTTCTTAAACATACAAAAATCATCATTCTAACAAATTTCAAATAAAATATTGAATTTACTAGTCTGTCTATAATCAACACAAATTTTTTCAATTATTCAGCAACATTTTAAATGCAAAAATGAAAACAAAAATAACAATTTACCAAAATTTCTTGCAATTCATTATAAGCCATTTGAAAGCGTCTCATTGTATCTGGAACCATCATCACAGATTCTTTGATTACTTCTTCCTGAAATAGACAAAAAGTAAATTTCAATATTATAATTCATCTTAAATGTAAATACCTCATAAAAGGATATTTTTAAAATTGACTACTTATATACACATATTCATAATTTATTTATATAAGCATACATTAATATGCTTTTTACATAAGTTCAATTAAATAAGAACAAATTCATTTCAAATCTTAGTTTGTTTAGGTTTTATAAATGTATTATTGGTTATAGTTATAACTGGTAATTGTTTGATTTCAGTAAAATATTGTTTCCTTCTTCAATAAAATATATTTTTTTAACCAAGAAAAATATTGTTTCATTTGAAAACTACAAAGAAACCCAGAGTAATAAATAAGCTCTACATATTATTTAACACAAAATTTCATCACTCAATGTTATGGACAACATAGTATAAAATTTTTCAATTGGACATTATGACATTTTACTAATACTAATAAAGATAATTTTAATATAACAAGTAAGCTAAAGTGTAAAATATTTAAACATGAAATAAATTAAAAAAATACTAGAGGTAAACACATTTATTTTACCAACTAATCAACATAATATATTTCTACAAATATTAATGAAACTAGAAATAGCGTAATTTGATATTCCATGTAAATTGCTTCATATTAATTAATAACATATTTCTACAAATCAGTAAGTCAACATCACTTCTAAGTAACACACATATTAAACAAATTATTATGCTAAATGTTATCAATTGCATCTGAGACTTTTTAATTATATATATATATATAAAAAAACAGCATTTCTTTTATCCTTTTCTTATAGATCATAACTTTATTTTCTAAAATTTAACACACAAATTAATTTCTTTGGTTATAAAATAAGTGAACACAAATAAAATGAATTTAGGATATGAAAAATAAATTTAACTGACAGCCTTTATAATAAAGTCATTATTTGGAGGAAAAAAAAAAAAAAAAAATACCCTTCAAAATGTGACTATTTTGAGTTTACAAAAATTCCCAAAATAAAATGCAATTTAAAATCTAATTTGCTAAAAATATGGACACATTATTTTTTACGTTTAAATAAATAAAAGATCATTTTAATATAAGAACTTATATTTCATTTTACTGATAATTTTCTACAAAAGTTATTCCATTTAATTAAAAAAGAATCAACTAGAAAAGTTTTGCTATTGGACCTCTTTTAATACTTAAACTATGATGACACACATCATTTGAATTTATTTTTTCTAAATATTAGCAAATGATGATTAAAACTAAAAATATTTAAATGAAAAATTTAAAAACTTATATTTAATCAAAAAATAATTCAATAATAATTGGGTTTTTTTTTTGGCAACATACTTGATTAAAAAAGTATTTAGTGAAATAAAATTGAATCTATACATGTTTAAGAAATATAAACAAACATAAGAATTTGTTTTATCTGTATAGTAGATATCACCCAACCTCATTGCATGATGAATTTTTTATTTTGGTTAATTTACAAATAAAAAAATGACAAGTAACCCAAAGAAAAAGTCTCACAAAATATATACTTATTAATAACATTAAATTAAAATTTCATCATTTCAAGATAATATCTTTTATAAATTGAAAGTTTGGTGATATTTTAATATCAAGTAACAAAGTCAAAATATAAAATACTTAAAAAACAATGGAATAAAAAGAAAAATAAAACTTTAGAATTTTTTTTTTTTTTTAACACTTTTTCAATTCCTTCTATTAGCTCACACTCTCCCTATATATATATCTTGTTCAAATTTTCAATTGTTCATAAAATACTTTTTATTCATCCACTCAAGTTCAAATACATTTTTTTAAACTTGTAGTGGATGACACTTGATGTTAGTACAGTTTTTTCAAATATTAATTAATTAAATTTAATTATCTACCAATAGATAGCGCCGGATAAACTTGAAAAAATGAATCAAAATTATTTATAACGGACTTTCTGCAATAGAGTGAAAAAAAAGTAGGAATTCACTTAAAATTTTTTTTTTTTCATATTACTTGTTTTATGGAATGCTTAACATAATGAATGAAGCCTCAAATAGAATCATTTGGTTTACAACGTTAGATAAGATATTAATCAAAAAAAAAATATTTTTTAATAATAAATGCATTAAATGAAATAACCATATAAAACATCAAAAATACACTTTGATTTTTTTTTAACTCAAAAATAGCATTTTTTTTTCTTTTCGTATCCACTTTTAAATGACCAAAGCTTTATCAAAATTAAGACACAGGAAACAGTTAAACAATTTGCAATAGTAAATAATTCCATCATTAGATATGATTTGCATGATAATGCATATTACATATTAAAATGACAATTAGAAAAACTTCAAATACTTAAATTTTAATTTCAAGAAAAATTTGTTTACTAAAATGTTCAGGAAAATGTACAAAGCATGACTAAAAGTTAAAAATATTATTAATTTAACAATTTAAAATGAATATTTTTTCCTTATATAATAACTTGATTTATATTTATATGATAAAATTTAAAAAATAATAAATTATATAAATAAATTCTGGCAATACATGAAAACAAGTACATTTAATTTTTCATTTTTCACAATAAGAAAGTACTATATTCACTTTTAACCTGGAGCTTTCAAATTCAGAATAGACATATGTTAGAGCCTACATAATAATATAAACTACTTTAAAACTTGGATTTTCTTTCTCTTTTAATTTTTGCCTTCAAAAGTCACTAAATCATCTCTTCCCCCGTTTCCGCTCTTTAATTCCCTCCCTTACTAATTAAATAAAAACTATATTTTTATAGCCAACAGTTAAATAATTGTAAAAAAAATAAGGCAAAAATTTTCTGTAACAATTTTTTATCTATTTTCCACACTAACACTATTATATACTGTAAAAAATGATAACAGATTAAAGGCAAAAAAAAAAGTCATTGAAAATATTGATTTATTTAAAATGAGTTATTATATATCTAACACCTTTATTAATTCTGCACAGATATTTTTCTTAAAAAATTTAACAAAAACTGTTTTATCTTCTTTGCCAGAAAAAGCTGAGTCATATAGCTGTCTAAGTGTTAAAGAAGATAGTGCAATAACGTTTAGGTTGTCTTATCTGGTTAGCTCAAAGCCAAATACAATAGCTCAAATTGTAGATAAGAAATTTCAGATGATTATGCAAAATGTTTATTTCTAAATAGGATTAAAATGACTCAAAAATTTTGACAACTTTTTGTGAACTATAAAAAAGTCTGGAGATTACTTGGACTGATTTTGCATACACAATATAAGAGTATAGATTATGCACAACTTAATCACAAAATGATCAAAGAGTATTTTCCTATGCTATATTAAATAAATTATAAAATGTCAAAGTTTTCACAACCATCTATTTGATGAATGGATTTTTTCATACAGATGTTGAAGAGGAAAGTCAGATATATACAACTTTTATAATTTATAACAGTCAGTGAAATTCTAAAAGTTCCCTTTGGTCTTTCAAAAAGTCTTAGCATTTTTCAAAGATATTTTTCCAATATTTTTCGAAATCAGATGACAAAAATGGCTGATTCTAATTTAAATGGATGACAATAATATACTTTCAATTAGGAAGAGGAAGCTGTTACTAGACTGAAAAAAGTGTTAGAGGCTGCTTTTAAATTTGAACTTGAGCTAAAGATTAAGAAATGCTAATTTTTTAAACGAAAAGTTGAGTTTTTAGGCTATGTTGTTCAAAGTGGTGTCCAGCCATCACCAGTCAAGTCCACAGCAGTTCAAAAATTCCCACAACCAACCAATTTGAAAGATTTATTTCTTTGGGATTTACTTGATATTTTGGAAATTTATATCTTATCACTCAGAAATTGCCCAGCAAAAGAGCAACTTTAGTTAAGGAAAGTATGTCAGTCCAAACATTTCAGCTATATGTCAGCAGATTTAATGAAATATTCATTGTTCTGTAATAGCACAGGGGCAGATTAGCTTAAGAAAATCAGAATGCAAAATTTCCTGTTTACATTGTCAAGTTTCTTGCTTTATAAATGATATCAATACTCTGTATTTGTACTTATAAGGTTGCGAGTATATTATACTTTTAAGATAGCAGTGAAAATAATTGTTGCAGATGAATGGTATATGTTTAATAATCTAATAGTAATTAACTGCACTGTCACAAAGATACAATTTTAATGCCCTAAAATTTTTGTTCCGATTTTTTTTCCTCCTCCAAAGAAGCCATTAATAAATATTTTTTAACAAAAAAACATTCTTATATAAAAATAAAATGTTATGAAAAATGACTAAAATACCTGCTTCCTAATCATATAGCTGTCTCCACCAGATGCTTGCATTTTTTCAAGTTTAGCCTTCTCTTTTTCAGCTTCTTTTTCATACATTAATTTTTCTTTAGCTAATCTGAAGAAATAACACAGAAATTAATATTTTATATTAAATTACCCTACACATATATTACTTCATATTGATATATTTTAAAATATTAACAAAAAATTAACAGCTGCTTTATTTTATTTAAAATATTTATTATTTTTTTTAATTTCAATTCTTTACAAAATGCAAACAAGGTTTTCATTATTTTCTTTGTTTTTTAAAACAGTGGGAAATCTAGACTTGTTTATTTGCCTAGATTGCAGAAATTTTTGTATCTTCCAGAAAAAAAACTCTTCATAACATAGCAATAACACATATTATCTTTTAAATAAGTAGATCTACTACATAAATTGAATGTTTGTCTGTAGAGATATAATAAAACTACTTTCATATCTTTATTCATAATATAAAGATGAAAAGTTTAATTATTATGAAGTATAATTATTTTTTCAGGTTCTTAACCAAAAATTATAATTATATATTTTTAAATTAAAAACTAAAATTTTATACAGAAAATTTTGAATAAATAAGATTTTAAAAAGTATTTGAATAGTAAAAATAAACTAACTGTAATAATAAAAATAAAAATAATGCTTGGTAATTTTTTACTCGAGATTTTACAAAATTAAAGAAAGACAGATTTTAGATATTTTATGAAATTAATTTTGGAAATTTCAGAGTAAATTAATTTACAGAAATTATAATTTTTTTTTATTATTGTCTATGTATTTATAACAATAGCCTATTATACTGTAAAATTCATTTACATATATTATTTAGGTATATATTTATTTCATATATTATTCACATATTTATTTCATATTATTTCCCTTTACATATTGAGGTTATATGTCTTTATAAGGAAATTTTGATCAATTTAGATCAAGCAATAAAACAAGCAAATAAATGACAATATAAAAATTACATTTTAACAAATCATAGAAATTTTTATAACTATTTTGTAATAACAATTCTCGTAACTATTTTGTATATTTTTAAAATTAAGATAACATTTAACTTACTTCGGTTTTTTAAATTACGCAATAACTATTAAAACAAAAATGAATAAAAGAAAAATAACAGGAATATTAATAATAATAAGTAAGTGGCATAATACAGAAAATATTTTGTAATAAGAAATACAAATGATAAATTATACCGAATTAAATTGATTTTAAAGGCAAGTTTTTGAAAATTGTATATACCTCTTAACCACACCTGTCTTAATTTTTATTTGTTTAATACGAGGATCAGCCATTGTGACTTGTTAAACTAAAAAAATGCAAAGAAGTTAAGTCAAACTTTAGTTAATTCAAAGAAAATATTTTTTCAATTGCACAAATAATCGATTAACGGCTTTTCTGCAAGTTTCTGTTTCGAATTCACCAACAAAATTAAATCGGCGAGACAGTTTTCAACCAACTTCAGTTCAATTAAAATTTCTGCTCTATTTCTATATTAAACGTTCTGAGTGAAAGCCATTTTAAAATACAGATTCTTAATTTTACAATTTTTTTGTACTTTAATTTTCTATTTATTTGTTTATTTTAATATATATTCTTTTTTAATTCTAGTATTTTATTTATTGATGTCTGCATTAGGAAAAAAATATATAAATGAAACATTAAGAATGAGTAGAAATGTTTTCAAACTGAAGTGAGTTGAACACTGATTCCGCAAAATATGGAGTTCAATCCTGTGGTGATCCAATACAAAGTAACCAATGGACGACGATTTGTATTTCGTGGAGCTCCTTGGCTGCGAAGCAGCCGTTAGCTCCTGTCTGGTAATAGTCCTTTGAAGAATGAAGAACACATTGCTGAGTAGAAAATGGTAAGACTAAATGGAGAGCTTGCCCAAAAAAAGATTTAAAAAAAAAATAATAATAATAATAATAAATAAATAAAAGAGAGGAGGTTTCAATTTTATTATTTATTTATTTTTTATTAGTATTATTATTTTTTTTTAATTTTTATTTATAGTCATTAAAATTATTAATAGTGAAATAACAAACAAAAACGAAAAGTAAAAGGTGTAGCATTGAAAAAAGAGAATAAACTAACAGAACGGAGAGCGAACTGCGAAAAAAGTCAACATATGAATCTAGGTCAGCGTTGTTGGGAGAAAAAATTCTGTGGATGAAAAAACTAGAAAACTTGAGCGCAGGGATAATAAACATGTCAGCTAATTAGCAGTGAGGTTCGCGGGCGTTTGGAGTTCTTCGGATTGTTTATATCATATTCTGGGAGTCGTTTAAGCAGCTCGTTATCGATGTTTGGGATGTTTGTGTAAATGTTATGCGCAAGTTTAGAGATGAATTGAAACCAATGGAAAAACAGCAAATTGTGATTTGTCATTCGAGTACGCATGCTTGAAAACAGTGCATGTATAATATATATATATTTTTAATTTTTATATTAAATATAATTTTAAAACTTAAATTATATCCATTGAATAATTTTATGTATTTAAACATATTTGTTGTTAAAATGCACTATTTGAAATACATTTTATTTTAAAATCAGATTGTTCTCGAATAATATAGCTTTGATCACAAAAAAAAATTAATTATCCGATGCGATATCCATGATTTTAAATTCTCGACCTGCACTTAATCACAACAGAAATGGAATTATGTCATCTTATTTAAAAAAAAGATTTATCAGGATTGACGTGGCTCGTAGAGACTGGCAGTGTGTATTTACTGCTAAATGATTGAATGCTAGATATAGGGTTTTTGAATATCCTATTTCACTAGTGAAGAAACTTATTTTGAAAAGATTTTGCTCAAATTTGTTAAAATTGTGAAGCTAGACGTTTTGACGTGAGTAGACGTATTTTTGTTTGCTCCGTTCAATGGCGGAGATGGAATTAGAAGGCGCTGAGGGGAACGGACTTTTTCAGGTCCCGTTGGAAGTACCCTTGCAGAGTTCGAATGAGATTTCTTATATTGAAAAAGAAAAAACAAGATGTCAAGAAATTACTACGACTCAAGCTGATATAAAAATGCTGGAAACTCAACTGGCCGTTGCCTACGACTGGAATGGAACAGCTAAAGATGTTGCCCAAGGACATTGCCAAACGCGACAGTACCTGACGGATATACTGACTCAACAAAGAAAAAAATTAAGTAGCCTTGGCTCATGCTCTTTGATTAATTGCCCTAAACATGCTATAAATAATAGTGTCAAATCAAAACGTAATTCTAATCACTTAAATTCTAATAATCTTAGTATTGATGCATTTCAATATCCTAACAAAAAATTAACAGCTAAAACTTCTTATAATGCCAATGGTAATGATAATAATTTAAAATTGAAAAATAAATTTCAAAATTTGAGTAATGCAAATGATGTTGATGAAAATTCTGATATTAATGTTACCACTGTTAAAATGCCGCCTATTATGGTTAAGTCTATGGAAAATTTAACTTTAACTTTAAAAAAAATTTGATGAAGCTTTTGATGGCAAAGTCCCTATCAAATTAGCGGGTGAAATATTAAAAATGTTCCCCTCAAGTGAAGACCAACATCGAGAAATAGCTAGTTATTTAAGAAACAATAATATTGAATAGTTTGTAATTACTCCAAAAAATCAAAGACCACTGAAAGTAGTAATCAAAGGACTACCCAAAAATACTCCTGAGGAGGAAATCAAAGCTGCTCTCACTGAAAAAGGATTTGTGGTGGAAAAAGTTGTGCAACTAATTAAAACCAAAACTAAACAATCCTTGCCAATTTTCCAAATAACACTCACCAAAAAGGAGAAAAATAATGAGATATTTAAACTCAATAGACTTCTTTACCTTACGGTTATTATTGAAAAATACAATAAAAGACCCATAGCACTACAGTGCTTTAAATGCAAATTTTTTCATCACAACTCAATTAATTGTGGTTTTAAAGCACGTTGCTTAAAATGTGGCCTTGAACATTTACATAAAGAATGTAACATCAAAGAAAAGATTGAAGTACCTACCTGCATTAACTGTGGGGAAAAAGGGCATCTTGCCGCATGGAGGGGTTGCAAAAAATTCCCAAAAATAAATGTAAATTCCAATAGACAAGCAACTCGTCCAAAAATTAATTCTACCAGACAGGTTTCTGCTAATTTAAGTTTTGCTGCAGCACTCAAAAATTCTTATCCACAAACTGCTAATATCCCTGGTTATAATCCTCAAAATCAAATCTTCAATCCTCAAAGCCGATTAAATCCATTAATAAGTGTTGATGATATCCAAATTTTTCAAAAAGCTAGCTATCTGATGCGATAATTTCTCTCTATATTTACTAATCTGGAGGGTCTTGATGGCCTTATCCAAAAAGTAAGTACTGCTCAAACTAAAGCAGATTAACTCCAGGCATTTGTTAATGGCCTGGCGTCTCAATCTTTTCCAAATACTTCGTAATGATTCAATCGGCTACTGGGCTTTGCATTTGCTACTGGAATGCTTGTAGTTTAAAAAATAAACTTTTGAATTTGATGTTTTTCTTAATAACTATAACACAGACATTGTACTACTACAGGAAACGCTTTTAAAATCTGATCATTCTCCTAATTTTTTTGGTTACATTTTCTATCGCAATGACGGACCACAGAGTCCTGTTTCTGGTGGCACTGGTATTTTAATAAAGAATAGTATTCCACACACTCATGTTCCGTCTCCAATTCTCCATGCAATTAAAACTACTGTTGTATCTCTCAATTTCCCAAATTTTCCATCTTTGACAATTGCATCTGTTTATGTTCCAAATATTGTTGCTTCCTCTAATTTCATTCATGATCTAAATGTTCTTTTTTCCTATAGTAGTAGCACCATTTTGGTTGGTGATTTTAATGCTAGACATACTCAGTGGGGTTGTTATAATAGAAATAATACTGGTAGACAATTAGCTGCTTATGCTCATAACTCTGATTTTGATATTCTAGCTCCTAACTCTCCTACAAGATTTAGTAATTATTCTGCCTCTACTATTGACCTTGCAGTCACGAAAAATTTTCATTTTAACTACACCATTTCCTCTCTTAATGAGCTTTCCACAGATCATAATCCTGTAATTATTAAATTTAACCTTTCTTATCCTACTATCTCTGTTAACAGCAATGTTAGAACTTGTTGGACAACATTTTCTTCTTTAATTGACTTTAATTTTAATTACTCGGCTCACAAACTTAACAATGCTGCTGAAATTGATGATGCTACAGAAAATATGACGAAAATAATTACTGATGCTTACAATGCTGCCTCGAAACAAATTAATACTAACAATCGTGGTTATCTTCCTCTACACATTAAAACCTTAATCACTAACCGTAATCATGTCCGTAAAACCTGGCAAATATTTCGTGATCCACAAAGTAAGACTAATTATAATCACTCGCAGACTTTACTGAGAAGAGCTATTGCTCGATATAAATATGAAACTTGGGATAGACACCTGCAAACCGTAAACTGCGAAGATGGTTCTTTCTGATCTTGTCCCAGGACTTTTAAACGTAAACGTTCTCACATTCGAACCCTAGGCTCTAACAATTCACTGGCCACCACTGACAGCCAAAAAGCTGAGGTTTTAGCTGACAGCCTTCAGGAACAGTTTCTTGAGAACAACATTAATAATCATGATATAGAAAATCTCGTTGAGTCCACTATCACAAATTTTATTAATACTTGTCAAGTCTCTGAAATTCCTATCACTAAAGCATCTTTCGTTATTAATTGCATTTCCTCACTGAAAATTAACAAAACTCCTGGCATAGATAAAATTACTAATAAAATGTTAAAAAACCTTCCTTTCAAAATAATACTTGAGATATGTAAAATTACTGATTCTATTCTTCATACTGGTTATTATCCTAAGCCTTGGAAAACAGCCAGAATTCTCCCAATTCTTAAACCTGGAAAGGATCCTACTTCTCCTATTAGTTACAGACCAATTTCTTTACTCTCTCCTATTAGTAAACTAATTGAAAATGTCATCCTGAACCTTCTTAACAATGAGTCAAATCAAAAGAACCTTCTCATCCCACAGCAATTTGGATTTACCGAAAAACTTTCTACAACTCATCAGCTCTACAATCTCACAGAAACTGTTGCTGAAGGATTTACCTGGAAATATGAAACTGCTGCAATTTTTCTTGATGTGGCCAAAGCTTTTGATAGAGTCTGGGTTAATGGATTGATTTACAAACTCATTTCTTACAATTTCTCTCCTTATTTGATTCAAGTAATTCGTAACTATCTTTCAGACAGACACTTTGTTGTCGCAGTAGGGAATACTGATTCCTCAATTCGTGATATTCACGCTGGTGTGCCCCAGGGCTCTATTCTAGCTCCTTTCCTATATAATATAATATATTTCCTCAACGATATTCCACAAAAGAACAATATCAAAATTAGTCTTTATGCTGATGACACTGCAATCTTAACACAAGGCCGAAAAACTTGCACCATCCAGGAAAATTTGCAAAATTATATCATTGATTTAGAAAAAGGGCTCATTAACTGGAAGATAAAATTAAATGTGGACAAGACTGAAGCAGTTCTTTTCACTTGCAAAAAATTCTATAACCCGCCTAATATTAAAATATACAATAATTATATCACCTGGTCTAAAGATACTAAGTACTTAGGAATTATCCTTGATAGTAAACTTAACTACAGATCGCATATCTACAACTTTAGAAATAAATTCAATACTCAATTTAGAATTCTCTACCCTTTAATCAATAGAAATTCAGCTTTACCTCTTAATCTCAAAATTCTAATATATCTCTCTTATCTTCGTCCAGTATTAGCTTATTCAAGCCCAGTTTGGGGTTCTGTCGCACGTACAAATTTTGAAATTATTCAAAGGCTTGAGAACAAAACTCTCAGAATGTTAACGAATTCACCCTGGTACTTTCGTAATGACGATATTAGACGAGCTCTCTCGATTCCAAGTTTAAGACAATTTGTTCACAAAATTTCTACTAAATTCTATAATGATATGCGAAACATTAATAACCCTGTATTAAATATCCTACAAAATTACGATTATGATATTTCTTCCCGCAAACATAGCAAAAGACCTCGCACTGTTCTAAATATTTTAAATTAATTCCTTACAACTGCCTAGATGAAAAAAGTTCGCTTTTCTCCTAATTTGCTCATTCGAGGTTATTACATGCAACTGATTCCATCAACATCTACATTTTTGAAATTTTTGATATTTTTCGTTTTATAATTTTATTAAATAAATAATTCTCTTTTAAAAAAAGGGCATTTAATTAACTATTTTGCTTATTAACTCAAAGGGCATGAGACCACCGCTATGTTCCAACATTTTACAAAGAAGGAGCTAGGGCAGCTACGCGGCCAAGGATCTCCGTAATAATCTATAATAACATATTTAAAAAAAAAAAAAAAAAAATTTCACTTCTTCACAATTCAGTGGCTCGTTTGGATTGATCTTTGAATGACTTCACTGCAATTACCTTTTCAATGATTGTTCGGATTTGGGTCAACTGCAAGGATTGAGATCTTACTCCGGCATACATCGAGAAAATAATAAAAAAATATTCGATCGCAGAAGTGAATGAATTGGATACCAAGCATTCGATTGATTAAAGTTTCAAGATGTGGGATTTTAACATACAATTTAATGGACTAGCTTAAATGATTCAGTTGGATGGATTTTATTCAACAAAATCAAAATTGTGGCCAGATAATATTTCTATATTTATTAAAATTTGGCGCGAAACATCGAGATACGTTTAAAGCTGAAATTTTGTGAATTAAAATAATAATAATAATAAATAATTTTACTATCATTTTTATTTGATGTAATAATTATGTTAGATCTTACAATTTCTCATCGTGAAAAATAAATATCACAACAAAATAATTTAATAACGAATACTATTTTCTACTATCAAATATAAGGGTTTGAAAAAATGTTAAATATTTTATAACTTTTAATTAATAAGATTGCAATTATTATTGTATTTGCAAATGTAAAATTACATATTTAAAAAAAATGAAGTTTAGATTTTAGTATATCTAGTGAAAAATATAGGGAAAAAATGTTCATTATAATATAATTTCATCATTGGTTGAAGTAAAATATTCGTAAATTAGTCGTTCGTTATCTATTTGTGAACTTATTTTATCTTTTGTTCTATAAATATAAATTTATACTTTTAGTTATTTCTTTGTAAGTATATACTCGAATTCAACATATACATTATGCTCATTTAATGTTAAAATCATATGCTTAGAGAATGTACATTGATCTTTATCAAGTAGTTGAACATTAATATTGTTATAAAAACAATTTTTTATTTAACATTGATATTGTTATTAAAACTTATTTACAAATTATTGAAGTCACAATTAACTTTTGTTGAGCATTATATCCATGTAATACTCGTATATTGCTATGCTATGTTAAAAATTAGTTTTAATTTAAATAAAAAAAAAAACTAACTAGAAACTTTTTCTTGGTGTTTGGTTAAGCATCAGAAAAAATAAAGGTCGTAGTGATGAAAATTTGCCTTTTAATTATTAATAGTTATGAGATAATCAGATAAAACATGCACATTACTGCTGTTCTATACAGTGTTATCATTCAAATATAGTTAGAATCTTATCTGCAAGAGAATTTTACAGTTATTTAAAAATTTATTTTAAATAATAGATGATTGTGTAAAAATTTACACCATTCATATTATAGTGATTGATATTGATTATGACATTACATTGAACTCAAATTATAAATTAATTGCATAAACATTAATATTTTAAAATTGCATGACATACTGAATGAAGTACATAATTTGTGCAAAATACTTCAGATTTTAAACATAAATATCAGTACTGTGAATTCACATTTAAAAAGATTTATTATTATTATTTTTAAATATCATTCGAAAAAATTCAAATATTTTTTTTTTATAATTGCAACGGAAATGGATTTAAAATAATAAATGAGACGCTAAAAATTAAGAATAAAATTGGACGAAAAAAACAAAATATTTTTTTTATGACGGAATCAATTTTATATGGGGAAAAATATTTCAAAATACATCATTTTTTTAGTCTTTATAAATATTTTTAGTCATTTTTTTTTTTTTAAGAAACGATTCCAGATTTTTATCGAAAATGGTTTTTTTTCGAATTTTTGTGATTTATTGAAACATAAAAAATACGATACATTTTTATATAATTCGTAAAATAACTGTAAACGATTTTTTTTAATGTTGCAAAGACTTAAATGCAGTCCTGCAAGATAACATTGATTGTACTGATTTATTTAACGACATTAAATTTTTCGTCTAGTTTAGCCTTTCATGATCACGCTATTATAATATTTATGAAAATATAATTTATTTATCAGTGCATTTCTATATCTATATCTATTACTCTCTCTCTCTATATATAAAAAACATATTTTTTAAATAATAATTTAAATAAAAAATTACAGCTCATATTCCAGAAAAATGGTAATATTTATATATGGGCAGGTAAAAATTTTAAATGGTAAATTTAATTATTAAAATGGTTCGTGGCTAAAATTTTATAAAATTTATTAATTTTATCTGACAACCATTCCTGAAGCTTTTCACTAAATTGTCTTATACCTTTTTCAGGGAATATAGTAGGCGATTATAGTTGTTATGAAAACTATGCTTATTATTTCATAAATGAGAAAAATATTTAAATTTAGTGACAAACATGTTTGTATATGTAGACACAAGATAATCCTTATGATTAAAAAAGCTTTTTATTAAGTAGTTCAAAATAGATGATAAATTCGTGTAATTGCTTTTCACTTTTTAAATGACCAATAGATGGCGACATGATATGCCACATAAACCATTCAAATAGCAGTATTAAATATTTAAATGCACTTTTATATTAAACATTTAAATATTCGTACTTATATATTAATTAAATAAATATTTAAATGTACAATTTTATACTCAGTGCAAAATAATCCTTATATATGAAAAAGCTTTTTATTAAATATTCCAAATTAGATGATAAATTCTTAATTACTTTTCACTTCTTTAATAACCAATAGATGGCGATATGATATACAACTGCCAACCAGAATTTTACTTTCATTAGAATGATTGCAGGTGAGGGGAATTTCAAGCTTTTAAAATGGCGAAATTCGTTCATCCATTTTTAAAACTGAGATTGAATTTGCTTCAAGATTGTTACAGGCTGTGATTTTTTCTCTTGAGAATGGTTATTCGTTCATTATTTTATTAAAATATTCATTCTGATAAAATTAATGAATTATCTAATTAATTATTAAGGTTCATATTTTAATAAAATACCAAGATCGTATTTTTGTATTCATTCATATCTTTTGATGTGTGCCAGTAATCCTTATGAGATTCAGAGAATTATAAATATTATTAGAAATTAATTGTATAAAATATTTTTTCAGGTGAGTGGCTGGATCTAATGTCCAATTTATGTATACCACGAACAGTTGAATTTTTGTCATACATTTGCACGTTTGCATGTTGTTGTTTGCAGAAAAAATAAAAAAAGCTCCCATGAGAATGACTAACTCCCAATAAGTATCATTTAAATAAGTTGTTTAAATTGTCCTGTTACCCAGTTGAAAACTCCCATCAAAAAACCTGACAGTCGATGGGAGATTTTTAGACAAGCTCTCTCGATCATTATCAAGACTTCTCGTTTCTGAAAGCAGTAATAAATTAAAGTAGTTGATTTGAGAAATTCTGATACCTTGATAATAATTTACTTGATTTTACAATTTTTGTATAACATATAAGAAAGTGATTATCAAAGGTCTGATGGTTAATAAAGATGAAATAGTAAACTTCTAATCATAAATTCATATATATATATATATACATTCATTTATTTATACATTCTTAATTTTCTTTACAAATTAGGGCTTTAATATTTATTATTTGCAAATTAAAGATCACAAATTATTCACAATGTTGCTGAACTTTCTAAAACACTATCATTAATAACAGGAATATATTATTAAAATACTCTTAAACAGTGAATTTCTAATTTCTCATATAACCAATTTGGCAATAGTTAATCGTTCAATTGAAGGCTAAATTCTTAACAATAGAGTTCTACATATTCTTATGATTTCAACTTTTTCCTTTTAATTATTATAGTAGACTCTTCACAGATGTTAATACGATTAAATAATTTCTTGCCTACATTTTACACGTAATTGAATACAATATTATGTACTAGTCCTTAAATTTGGCTTTTAAGATAATATGTTTTGAACATTTAAAAAATATATTTAATTTTAAAATATCTAAATATCTTTTTAAAATAGTAGTATCTAATTGTACAAAATAATTTTAGTATTTAATTTATGTAAAATGTTAGTATCTAACTGTATTCACCAAAAAGTTACACAACAATAGCTGATGTTTTAAATTATTTCAATATATTTATCTTCAATCAGTTGATATTGAGTAGAAAATAATTTTTATTGTTATTTATGTACATTTATACAGAACTGTGTCATATTAATCTGACCAGAATAACCACCTTGTGCAGCTAGGGCATGGCCTAGAGGGGCAGTAGAGACTGGAAATGGCGATGGAAAGTGTTTAAGGGAATATTAAATCATGGTGATTGCGGTTCAACAGACCGCGATTGGAAGGTGTTCAAGGTGGAGTTACCACGGATCGAATTATTCAGAGTCCAATTTCACAGATTGCTGATCACACTGCTCGATTGAATTTAAACTACTCGATTGAAGTTTGAGGGCCACCGGAGTATATTAAATCTCTCCTCTTCTTATAACCCTTCATGTACAATTCCAGAACCTGAATGTTTTAGTATGCATTTTGAGCAAGAATGGATGCATACTTTAATGGACTCATACGGTTATCTACATTAATAAGTGTCCCCAGAAAATGCAACAAATGCTTTCCCTCTACTACGCTACCATTATCAGCTTGCACCCGTCCACAAGCAGTAAGATAACAAATTACAAATTTGAAGGTAACAAATTACAGTTTTTGTCCCATATATGTTTTACCCCATAGCGTCATAAAACAAATTACGTTTTATGACGCTGTGGGATAAAACATACATGGGACAAAAACTTGATTAATAGGAGAAGGTAACTTTTTTCCAATTAATTTATATTCTGTATGAGTATTGTAGTGCAAATGACATCTTCTTTCGCCGATGTCATAGAGTAGTAATATAATAGAGACCGCATCGGGGTTACCAGTGTAGGGCAAACGTAATCCTCACGTGATCCTACACCTCACCTGACTTTTACAATCGGTACTATCATGATGGTCAGTCTCCTTAATTTGTACGGGACTGGTCACTTTGTTTACTTGCATTACAGAGAACAAATGAGCTTATATTGCACCGTAGAATTTACTGCACTCATTTAGAATTAGTTAGACATGTATTTCAGGGTTTTGTGGTTTAACATATGGTATGATAGCTTAGCGAATTTTTTTCATCAATCTGTATTATTGACAATTGCTAATTCAGTTCGGCGAGAAGGGTAAAAATGGTCTGCTATCATATAATGATTTTAAAAAGAAATGGTTCCTTTTTCAATTCCTTCCATTAGCTCACACTCTTCCTATATATATCTTGTTCAAATTTTCAATCGTTCATAAGATACTTTTTATTCATCCGATTAACCTCCTTATTATTCCTTATTATTATTATTATTATACTCCTCCGAAGTTCAAATACATTTTTTTTGAACTTGTAGCGGATGACACTGGATATTGATACAGTTTTTTCAAATATTAACTCAGTAATTAAATTTAATTAATTAATTTTAGTTTTTTTTAGATTTAAGTTGCATGTATCAACCAATAGATGGCGCCAGATAAACTTAAAAAAAAGGAATGAAAATTATTTTTAAAGGACTTTCTGCAATATAGTAAAAAAAAAGTAGGAATTGTCTTAAATTTTTTTTAATTTTTTTATTACTTGTTCTTAGCTGTAAATAAATGCAGATTAGCGCTAGTCACTCGCCATCAGGTCCACCTGTAAAGTATTCATGACAAAAATACTTTAAGAAAGAAAAACGTAAAGAATTTTATGTTAAATTTCCAAACTATTAGGGAACTATATCTCGTAAGAATAATCCAAATAAGATATTATTATTAAAAATTAATTTTTCTAATTTAAATAATTAATAAAATGTGTTGAAATTAGTGTAACTAGTTTGGAGTTAGTCTTTTAACTTTTCTTTAAATCAGTTTTCTTATTTCTACATGAAATAAAAAAAAGAATTAATTGCATTAATTATAAAAATACTAACTTCGATTGCCTGAATATTATTTGTCAATCAAATAAAATTGTCCACAAGAAATCCATATACAAAGAATATAACAAAACCAGGATTAATCCTTATAATATTTTTTGCGTGTGAGTTTCTCCGACAAATAAATAATTAAACAGAACAAACGACACTGGCATTTTTTATTACTAGCTTAAATAATATTTAATTCCGTTTAAAGATAGCACGAAACAAAATTTGCAGCATTTTTAAGTAAATCACGAATTTCTCTCAGGGAAGATTTCAAGTCATCTTTTCATCCATGTCATTGACCGGTATAAATGTGATAAAAACGTCCTTTACGAACAGCTGTAAAAAAAGAAAACAACAATAATAAATGATTATAAAATATATTTACATAGTTATTATTTTAAGAATTAATTATATATTTTATGTTACTTGATCGATTTGCCTAGTTATATCATGTATACCTTTCACGTATAAACGAGCAGATCAGAATTGAGACTCCGTTGATGACATGCGTTTAATTCACTAGCCTGGGAAAAGAATAAACTTAGCTTTGGTTATGTTTCTCACCGATTCTCATCACAATGTGGGAGTTTTCTAGATTCCCTCTCATGTGATATTCAGGTGAGGGACTGTTATCTCTTAAAAATATTCCGCAAAGCCTTATTCTAACGATGTAGGCAAGATATCCGAAAATATAGAGCAAGTGTCTCCAAACTGTTTGGTGGCCTGATGGCCACTTGGCTCTGGCCACAGGCTTCAGGTTCGAATCCTGGCGGTGGCATGGATGTTTGCTAGTGGTTCGGAATCCACGTTAAACTGTAGGTCCCGGTCTAATTAGGCCTAAAAGTGTGCACAAAATGACCATAGAACGACAAACCAAACTAAACTGTCTGGTCTAATTGACATACATAGGATTAATGTAGATTTGGATCAAGATACATCACACTGTATCAACACTCTTTAACGTTTCTTTTAAAAAATTAATTTTAATTTTTAATAAACACAAAAAAATAATAATAAATTCACTATGCGTACACAAAATAAATCGAAAATAAAGCAAATTTTTATAATGTCGAAATGTATAAGTTAAAGGGGCGATACCGTATACCGAATACATGCACATACTGAATATAATGCATACTGAATATAATATGTGTTATGGATATGATGAAGAATGAAACGCATACCGAATATATACTTTTAATTAATTAACCTGAGAAACGAATAAACTCGGCAATGGTTATGAAAGAGTGCCAATTTCTCAATTTTTTAAGTCTCAATTTTTATATTAGTATTATAAGTAGTATATAAGTATAGTAATTTTATTTAGTCATCTGCTTTCAAATATTAAAATGATAATGTGATTGTCAAAATGGCAAATAATTGCAAATTATATATATTTTTTCAATTCCTTCTATTAGCTCACACTCTCCCTATATAACATCTAGATTAAATTTTCAATCGTTCATAAAATACTTTTTATTCATACACTAGAGTTTAAATACATTTTTTTAAACTTATAGTGGATGACACTGGATGTTAATACAGTTTTTTCAAATATTAATTCATTCATTAAATTTAATTCATTAATTTTAGTTTTTTTTAGATTTAAGTTGAATATATCTACCCATAGATGGTGCCAGATAAACTTAAAAAAAATGAATGAAAATTATTTATAAAGGACTTTCTGCAATAGAGTGAAAAAAAGGTAGGAATTGACTTTAAATTCTTTTTTTATATTACTTGTTGAACTATTTATTTCAAATATCCACCTGTCTACTTCAGCAATTAAAAGCTAATTATTCATTGAATTCAATTAAAATAACTTTAAAAATTATGAATTAACTCATATTTATTTGTAAACACATTGAGATATTTGACATTTACAAAAACAGCGTCTCATTCCTCACCTTGTGAATAGATTTCTTCATTTTCATTCGATGTATCTTCTTCCGCTGTGTAGTAATTAGGCTGCTGTGACGAATCAACAGAATCCATTCGGTAACTCTCTGTCCTGAAATAAAAAAAAACCAAGACACCATTTTGAGTATTGCTTCATTTGAATGAAAGTACTACTGTGTCCAAAAAGTAAGACCAATTTACAATTTAAAATTCTGGGGATTTACGGAATTTCAATTTTTTTTCTCTTTTTTAGGTTGCAGGCACTGTTCTTGACATCTGTGTGAAATTTCACGTCAAAATATTCATTAGTGTTTGAGTGATGCTCGGCTTTGTGAGACGCTAAAACTGATGCCGGCGATTTTTGAAATGCCTGAATTAATTGAGCAAAGAACTTGCATTAAATTTTGTTCGCGGAAGCATATAGAATGTTGCAGGAGGCATTCGGTGAGCATTCCTTTATCAGAAAGAAATGTTTAGAAGTGGTAAAAACAGTTTAAAGAAGTCAGAGAAAGCGTTGAAGACGAAAAGCCCTCTGGTCGACCATCAACCTCAACCGACGAAGCTCACGTCCAAAAAAGATTTTTTGCTTGCAAACTGTCCATTTACAATTAGAGACCTTGCTGATGATGTTGGAGATTCAAAAGGATCGGTCAATTCCTTACTTTTGTCAATTTTTTTCCTTTTCGTCAATAGGTCTTACTTTTTGGGCACAGTAGTATAACAGTATATAGATAATCATGTGCCAGTTACATTATATATATACAGGGGGGATTATAATTAAAGTCCCACTTTCAAAATGCTGCGAAAAAGACAAACAAGGCGTCACAATGAGTTTAAATTTGAACTGAAGATACTTGAAGAAGGGGGAAACGATATGGCACCAAAAAAGTTCCACCAATTTTTCCCATCCAATTTGGTATGGTCATGGCGTGGGCTTTAGAAGGACTTTCCACTAACAATGTCACAACTGTTGAAGGACTTGGAAGTCTTATTTTCCGTCAAAAACCAAGCACATTGAATACTACAATTGGTTTAATGTACAACTCATACAAAATAACAACTAACAACAAAATAACAACTCATGCATTGTAATTTTGATTCAAAATATCACTGCTGTAGAATTCACTTTCTTTATGCCGCTTACAGCTCCATCTAATAATACACTGTGGAACTTTTTTGATGCCGTAATGTTTCCCTCTTCTTCATGCATCTTCAGTTCAAATTTTAATTCTCTGTGACGAGTGGTTTTTTTTTAAAGCATTCTGAAAGTGAGACTTTAATTATAATCCCCCTGTATATATATATACTACGATATATATACTACCATACATATACAACTAACATCTAAATTATTATTAGTTTATTATTATTTTTTGTATTAAGTAAATGAAAGTAGATAATTTTTGAACTAATGTTCTCAATTTTTATCACTAATTTTACTATAAAAATTAAGGGTTTTATTTTAATTCGAAAATAATTTTTAATGATCTTCCTTGATGTTTTATTATGCACCAGATAAAAAACAAGAGATTAAGACAAAAATAAATAGGACTTTTATAATTTTTAAAATATAAGGTATGCAAACTCATCTAAACAATTATCTTACTTTACAATATATATAGAAAGAAAGTATAATTTTATTTAACTGTTTAATTAATCAAGTAGTAACTTTCTAAAATATTATTTCTAATATTGTTTCATAATTGAGCATGTTTCAAATGTCGTGGAATTAATATTAAATGAGAAACGTTATTCTTACGTAAAAAAAATGCGTATTAAAATATTTGATTCAGATTCTACTTGAGTTGGGATTATGTTTAAAATTTATGATTATAACTAGTTTTATATTTAAAATACTTAAGCAGTATAAATTAATCTATTTAAAATTTAATTATTTAATTAAACTAAATTTAATTGAATGCAATTATTTAATTAAACCAAATTTAATTGGATTTAATTATTTGATTAAATTTAATTTAATTGGATTTAATTATTTAGTTAAACTAAATTTAATTTAATTTAATTATTTAATTAAACTAATTTTAATTTACTTTAATTATTTATTTATTTAATTAAACTAAATTTAATATTTAATTATTTAGTTATCTAATTAAATTAAGTTTAATTCAATTTAAAAATTCGTGAAAGATAGAATTCTCCTCGAAATTATTTTTTAAAGAAAGAAAATTTTCAGTATTACAATTGTAAAATCTTTCGTGTTGTACTGTTTATATTCAACAGCTTAAAAACACGTTTTACATACCTTACCTTAAATTTAACAGCTTAATTTACGCCCGTAGCTATTCAGATTTCTTTACTTCTCAAGAAAACATTCCTTTAAATCAAATCTTTGTTTAAAAAATTATAACGGAATTAGCAATTCATTATGGTTGTCGATGTTTGCATATAATATTTGATGGCAACAACAACAAATAGTTAGTGCATATTTATTACAAAAATCTGTGCATTCAAAGCTTTGTTTAAATCTTTCAGAAGATAAATTATTGTTTAATTCACAGCAAATGTAATAAACCATATTTATAGACCATTATGTTTAAAGTGTTTTGGTAAGCATTTAAATATTTGTCAATTTTATAACTGCAGAAAACAGCAAGAATCTCATAAACATTAGTGATACATAATTATGGGTTAATGAAAATAATGAGAAAACTTAGTACCTACCTAGGGCTGTCATTTCCCTCTATTGAAATTTGATTCCTTCTTTTCGCAATCAGGTATCTCAATACGGGACATACACAGTACAAACAGCAAACAAAAGTTCCGACGCAACTGAGGACCGTAACGCCGAAAAAGAACCAAGCAAATTTCCCTGAAAAACAAGTAATATATAAAAAAAAAATTTTAAGTAAATTCCTACTTTTTTGTCATTATATTGCAGAAAATTCCTTTACAAATAAAGTTGAAATTTTCCTTTCCTCTGGCGCCATCTATTATTAGACAACTTAAATTTAACACACAACTTAAATTAAAAAAAAAACTAAGATTAATTAATTATATTTGATTAATGAACTAATATTTGAAAAAATGTATTAACGTCAAGTGTCATCCACTACAAGTTGAAAAAAATGTATTTGAACTTGGGTGGAGGAATAAAAAGTATTTTATGAACGATTGAAAATTTGAACAAGATATATTTAGGGAGAGTGTGAACTAATAGTAGGAATTGAAAAAAAGGGAAACATATGATTCAATGGTTGTTAATTTTTGACTTTACTATTTATGGATATCGGTAGCTGTTAATATACTTTAAACTTTTCTGAGTACTTTCTATTACTACTAGTACACCACACTTCATCGCTGTGCCTAGAGATGACATGCCCCTTTACTACTGATTTGATTTGTCACTCATTTTTTGTACACTTCAGACTAACTAGACCAGGACCTACAGTTCAACGTGGATTCCGAACCACTCACAAACTTCCATGCCACCGATATGACAAGCCTATAGCATCCTGAAGCCTATGGTATCAAAGGCTACAGCGTTAGCCAATTGGCTACGTATAAGCCGCTGTAAAGTATGTAAGGTATTAATAATTATTAGAAATTATAACACTAGAAAATCCATTTTTTACCCTGAATTAATTATCTTTTAACTTATGTGTGTAACATGTTACAGTTTATATGCCCAAGACTTCAGCTGGTCTCCAAGCTTCATCTCAAAGTAAGCAAAGCACACCTTTCATGCAAATTCTGTTATATTCCTTTGGCGTTTCTTGATAACAAATTTAACACTAATGAAACAAAAGCTATCAGGATTGTTAACATAGACAAAACTCGCTATATTAACTGAGTACAAAGCAAACGAAAGGAAAAATCATGAATGGAAGATTTGGTTTGGTTTGCCGCTCTACAGTCATTTTGTGCGCACGTTGGGTTAATTAGACCGGGATCTACAGTTTAAGGTGGATTCCGAAACACTGACAAACATCCATGGCATCGTCGGGATTCGAACCTAAAGTACAGAAGGCCAGAGCCCTAGCCCAATGGCCATCAGGCCACCCTTTACAGTTGGGAAATGATGCGGATGAAGTACAATGAAGGCAGAGAAAGGGGGAAAGGGAGAAGAAAGGGAAGAAGTCGTACCAATTACCTGAGTCTCATAAAAATGGGGATAAAAAAAAGGAAGTTTTTCCTCACATTTGACGTTTTATTGGCTTAACAAAAAAACATCAAAATAAATATCAAAAAGATCCTGAGTAAGCATTAACGAATCTGAAAACAATCTGAGAGAAAATTGGTAAACGTGACTGCATGGAAATAAAATATTTACAGAAAAAATTTGTAATACGTTGCAATACAATACACATACCATTCAAAAAGTTAGACAGTAAGAATAGTTTGCTTGTCGCTTTACTGCCATTTTTTTGTACACTTTCGGCTGATTAAACCGGGACCTACAGTTTAACGTGGATTCCCAACCTTTAACAAAACTCCATATCCCCAACAGGATTCGAACTTGGAGCTTGTGGTATCAAATGCTAGATCACTAGGCAATTGGACATCAGGCTGATCTTTACAGTTGGGAAATGATGTGGTTGACACTTAATGAAGGCGGGGAAAGAAAAAAAAAATAGGAAGAGGAATTGTGAAATAGCAACAATCATCTGATTCTAATGAGAATGGAAGTGAGACCCAAAGTGTGAATGAAAATAAGAGGTGTGTACGAGAATAAAGGCGGCGAAAAAAGAAGAAAATTTTTCTCTCCCATTTAAAATTTTAATGACTTTGCAAAAAAAAAAAAAAAAAAAAATCAATTAAATAAGTATCAAAAAGACCCCTAACAAGCTTCCATTCCCCAGCCGGGATTCGAGTCAGGAATGATGTTGAGGACATCATTCGAAGGGGAAAAAAAAAAAAAAAAATGAAGGCTGAAAAAAAAAAAAAAAAAAAAAAAAAATTAGGAAAATAAAATAAAGGGAGAAGGGAAGGGGTGAAGTCGCACCAATTATCTGAGTCTAGTAAGTATTGAAGAGACCCAAAGGGTGAATGAAAATAAGAGGAGTATGGGGGAATGGAAGGGAGGGGGTAAAAAACGGACTTTTTCATCAGTTTCGACGTTTTATTGACTTTACAAAAAAATACATAAATTAAATATCCAAAAGATCCTGAGCAAGCATTAACGAATCTGAAAACAATCTGAGAGGAAATTGATATGCGTGACTGCATGGAAATATAATATTTACAGTAGCCATAGGCGAAAATATTTTGTAATAAATTACAATACAATACCATTTAAAGAGGCAGAGAGTAAGATTGGGTCTACTGTCAATTTTATGCATACTTTAGGCTAATTAGACCGGGACCTACAATTTAACGTGGATTTCGGACCCCTAACAAACAGTCCCAGCCAGGATTCGAGATTTAAGCCTGTCGTACAAAAGACAGAGTGATAGCCAATTGGCCATCAAGCTATTCTTTACAGTTGGGAAATGATGTGGATGATGCACAGTGGAAGCGGAGAAAGAACAAGTAATATAAAAGAAAATTTAAGTCAATTCCTACTTTTCCCCCCCTCTATTGCAGAAAGTCCTTTATAAATCATTTTCATTCAGTTTTTTAACTTTATCTGGCGCCATCTATTGGTGGATATATGCAACTTAAATCTGAAAAAAAACCTAAAATGAATTAATTAAATTTAATTACTGAATTAATATTTGAAAAAAAAAACTATATTAACATCCAGTGTCATCCACTACAAGTTTAAAAAAATTTATTTGAACTTGAGTGGATGAATAAAAAGCATTTTATGAACGATTGAAAATTTGAACAAGATTTATATAGGGAGCTAATAGAAGGAATTGAAAAAAGGACATACATTTACAATTAAAATTATAAACTTATGTCCTTTAAAATATTTCCTTTATATATTCTGATGATATTCTGTTAAAGTATTTCCCTTTATTTTATTCTTATTGAAATTAAGATTTATTCTTATTGAAATTAGGATTATAAAGGGAGAATGGAGGGGCTAAAGTCGCAACAATTATCTGAATCTAATAAGAACGGAAGAGACCCGAGGGGTGAATGGAATAAGAGGTGTGTGAGGGAATAAAGGTGTGATAAAAAAAGGAAATTTTTTATCAGTTTTCGCATTTTATCGACTTTACAAAAATAAATAAATGCATAAAATAAATATCAGAAAGATCCTGAGTTAGTATTAAAGAATCTTGAAAACAATCTGAGAGATAATTGATATGCGTGACTACATGGGAATATAATATTTACAGGAAACGTGGTACAGAAAAAAGATTTGTAATACTCTACAATGCAATACGCACAACATTTAATTAATAGTTTAAAAAAACTAAAAAACACGCTTTTAGAGTTAATCGAACTAAAAAGTAAAAAATAATTGTTAACATAAGAATAAAATGACTGACGAGAAAATGAATGTCACTGCTCTAAATGCGTGGGGTGCTCGATATCAATCGTTATAATTTTTCACTAGTTTCATTCCGATATGCAGAGTTAGTTTAAAAATGTCATACAAAGCACCCCACGCTTTTAGAACAACGACATTCATTTTCTCGTCAGTCATTTTATTCTTATGTTAACAATTATTTTTTACTTTTTAGTTCGATTAACTCTGAAAGCGTGTTTTTTAGTGTTTTTAAATTATAATATTTAAATGAGGTCCCGGTATGGAGGAGTGGAACTATAGTTCTGACAATAATGTAATTGTGAGTAAAACAAAGGCTATCGCCTAAAGTAGGGCAAAATCGAGCCCAAAGAGTCAGTTACAAACATACAAACATACAGGTGAAGCTAATAAAAGCGTATTAAAAAGGCAGAGAGTAAGGACGAGTATTCATCACAGCAATTAAAATGTATGGCTTAACAAGCCCTTCATTTACAGCTCAAATAGCTTAAAATGAATGATTTGTAGCTCTACTGCCATTGTTTTGCACACTTTAGGTTATTTTCCCTAGGCTATTTACCTAATTAATTAATTTAGGCTAGGGATCTACAATAACGTGGATTCAGAATCACATCTATACCACAGCGAGGATTAAAATCTGAAGCCTGTCGTACTAAAGACCAGAGCGCTAGCTAATTGGACATCAGGCAGTATTAAAATGTACAGAATGAAGGATTAGAAAGAGGAATAGAAGTTAACAAATGAAATATGAAAGAGTAGGGCATAATTACGAATAATGGAAATAGAAAAGTTTCGAAAATTTTAAAGTTGAAAAGAAACAATTAAAAATAAAAATAAGATAATAAATAATTGGTTTGATAAAAATTGATATGCATGTGGTACGCAATAATGATTTTTTACAATTACAGCAAAGGTGCAATCACTCATGATGACTAAGGACAGTACGCCCTCACTAATAAGCCAAAAACTACACACACACGCAAAATAAATATTGATTTTTTTTATATATATAATAACAAAGTAAACAATGTAATGTAGTAAACAATAAATAAATAGTTTGATGCAAGTTAAACCATTAGATTGATAAACGTTTTGGAATCTAGTTTGATATGATAATCGTGAACAAAAATGATTAATCAAATGGTTTTTATTTATATATAATAAAAAGTAATATGTAATAAAACATATAATATAATATAATATTCTTTATATATAATAAAAAGTAAACAATACAATGTATTAAAAAATAAATAAATAATTTGGTGCAAGATAAAACATTAATTTGAAAGGCTTTTAGAATTTGATTTGATTTTTGTAATAGTGAGAAAAAATGATTAGTCAAATGCTTTTTGTTTAGTTTTTAAATTTATGCCTAAAACATTTTGTTCGTATGTTGATCTAAAAAGATTTTTGTTTAATGTATTATTCAACAGCATTCAAATTTGTATTATTTTGAACAATCTTGAAAAAGAACAGGTATGTTGGCAATAAATATCAAAGAGATAGAAAAAAAAATGTATAGATAATGATCCTGTATCCAAGCTAAAATATTACTGACAAAAGTTTTTATCTTTTAGTCTGAAATAACTTGAAAAATGCCGAAAAAAATATTTTTTTAACATTTAAATAATTGCTTTTTTTAATAACTTAATGCTGGACCCTGTTCAATGATATTTTAAAATTAATTTATAATTAAGTTCAAAATTAATTAAAATTAATGAAATTGTAAAACAATGTAAAATGGAAATTTTGAAGAGTAAAATAGTCATATAAAAAGGCGAACCTTCTAAAAAAATAAATAAAAATTAACTAAAATAAATAAATAAAATAAATAAATTAAAAAAAAAAATAAGTTAATTAAAATAAAAAAACAGGCCTCAGTATATGCCTGCTTTAAGTGATGACAGCTTTTGATTAGAAGTTTGAAGTGAAAAGAAACTGTGATCAATTATTTTTATTATCAATAATTTCAATGAAATAAACAAAATAGACATTAAAAGATGTCTTTTGAATTCAAATATTTATTGTACATAAAGTAAAAAAAAATATTATTCTAATTTGCATAAAAATTTAGAGAAATTATAAAATGCAAAAAAATACAAGAGATCAAACAAGATACAAATTGAACTAAGTTAACAAATCCTTTTATATTAAATTATTTAAAACTAAAAATGTTATAATTACTACAAACTATATGGGCTCTTTCCATTGTAATTCAAAATTACACTGAAAACTTTGAGTAAAAGTATTGATTAGAAATTCCAATAATGATGAAAGTAATATCAAATTATCAACTTTAATGCACACAAAAAATCATTAAAAAACCCTCATTTACTTCAGGTTATATAATATTTACTTTCCATTGAAATTGTTTGATTTTAATTCAGAACGATGTGTAAAGCTATTTACAAAATGTGTGCCAAGAATGATTAAAATTACTATTACTTTTCATTTTGATCATGTTGTTTAATATTAATCAAAACTAATCATGACATAATTAGTATCAAAACTAATGATTGTAAAAACATCAAATTTTTTATTTTATGTTATGTTAATGAAATTAAAATTTTATCATTTAAGACTGTTGATTCTTATCCCACTTAGTAGACAGCAACCTCTAGATCCGTGTGGTCTCATGGAAAGTGAGAAGGAGGGAGGGGGGAGCGGCAGTTTCTGTTGTGATGGAGCACCAGGCAAAATACTGAACATCACAAGCGCCATCGAGTCTCTTCGTTTTTTGAAACAGTGTTTACAACAAAGCCGCCAGCAGATTGAACCTCCGCCCTAATGCTCATTAGTGGCATACATTGTCACTGAGACACGAGTTGGGCTCATTGCAGACAAAAAGATCTAATTTGTGGTAACATTATTTAATAAAAGAATATCCTACTTGCATTTATTATCGAAATAATCATCGAAATTACAGTTTAGCTAAACTTAATTACTGCAATAAAATTAAATTTATATATAGGAATTTTGCTACTGAATTTTCATTAACCAGAAAATTATACTTTCTGTTACAATAACCAGTGAGAGAAATAATATATAGAAAGAAAAGTATGCTTCTCTATCTAATTAATTAAATTAAATAATACCAAAAAATTGAATTAAATAATAATTATTAACTAATTGAATTTCTTAATTTAATTTAATTATTTAACTAATTGAATTAAATAATACAAAAAAATATTATTACACAAAACTTAATTATGATAATATAATACAAGTAAAAAATGTTTTTTTAAAGATATATTAATTTCCCCTGTTGTTAAAATACAAGTTGAATTAAATGTTGTACTTACCAGTCCAGAATTTTTCTTCCATGGCAGTTTTCAAATGAAGGAGGATCTCAAATTTTACCACTCGTTAGTTTCAAATACAATACAATCGCAATTTATAAGAGACAGTTTCCTTTTGAAAGCTTTTTCACCAACTGATGGTTTAGCGAAGTGATCCAAAAGATAAGAATTTTTTAAAAATAAGTAAAAAGAATTTTTTTTGTCTCTGCATAGGTGGCAATCATGTAAATTCGTTGTGAATTGCGCCCTCTACCGGGACCAGCGCTATTACAGTTTCTTAATCCAATTTGTTGACTCCACCTCTATGTCAGTAATACTCTATTAACTCCTCCTGTGACCTTGCAGCATAGAATATTTCTCAACAAATCAGATCAAAGATCTTATTCTTTCTGTAGATTCAAAATCCCACATAATTTAAGTCGTTTAACAAAAATGATCCCATTACGAAGGTAATGTGATTTCCGAGGTCATCATTATCAACGATGGTGTAATTGAGCTCCCTTAGAAAATGAGAAATTTGAACATAATTGAAATAGCAGTACCAACATCATGGGGTTTAATTCAAATATAATCAAAAGTCAATCTCAGTTTCCGATTTAAAAGAAAAGGTATTAAAATTCTATTTAGAGCAATTAATGTAAAGAAGCAATTGTTTTACGAATTGAAAAGAGAAACGAATTACTCTCCTTTAAAATTTGGAGAATTATTGTCAATAATTTAATCTACTTCTACTTTAAATTCTAATCTACTTTATCTACTTTAGAATTTAATCTACTTTAGAAGTTAGTCTTATATTAATAATTTTTAGGGGAAAATGTGATGCCTATTTTAAAATATCGTCCCAGAATTTTATTCTTAAAAGAGAAAAAAAAAATAATTATAAAAAATTTAACTCTAAATAAAAAGCCTTATATTATTATTATTATTGTAGAGCAATTAAATATAAATGTGAGAATGACTTTATTTTAAAGGAGCAGCCGACAAGGCAATCAAAGTTATTAATATCCATAAAAACTTATCAATAAATTATCAATATTTAATAAATATGTAAAATGCACTGCATGTTTTCTTTTTTTCAATTAAAGCGTATTATATGTATTGCCATTTTGTTAAAGTTCTGTCTTAAAAAAATGTTTCATTTGAGGAAGAAGTCACATTTTATACTCCTCTTCAAAGCACTAATTTAGTTTACCCACATAGCTGTCCACTTAAAGATCGAGGGCTGTTTTAAATGCGACCGAAAGCAAAAACGTATAGAGTCTAAAAAGTATTTATTTAAATTTTTTTGAAATTTTAGCATTATAAAAATGTATAACGATAATGTTTTCATTTTATTTAGGTACCAATATACATCTCCTACTTTTATTTTCTGACATAATTCCGTAAATAAACATCTTTTGCTAAATTATTTAAAAAAAAAATGTTAGTTATGAAACAAAAGAGATTATTATGCTATTACAAATTTGAGTGTCTTAAATTGTACATCGTTTATTTTTTTAAAATTTTTACATAGTATATGTAAACCAAATGTTTTTTTTTTTCGAATACATCTCGAAGAGGTTATAAGATGAAGTGAAAATAATAAATGTTAAAAAAAAAAAAATAATAATAAGTGAAGTATATTGCAACAAAGTTATGTTTTATAATTTGTTTTAAATGTTTTGTATGTCATTGTATTTTCGATTGTACCATTAAAGTTGTTTTCGAAAAGGAATTCTAATAAAAATCAAAATGTAAAGCCTTTGAGGCTTTATATTTTTAAAAAGAAAAATAAATAAAAAATAAGTAAAAGAACTCTATTTCAAATGTTTTGAAAACTTGTTTTCATGTTTCACAGAAAAGCTTTTCTTCTTATTTCTTCCTTCATGAAAAGCAAAACCAAAATAAAAAATTCTTCGTCTCGTAAAATGAGTCCTCCTTGAGTTTTCGAAAACATTTCTCAACATGGATTTTATTTTTTTTTTTTATTGAAAAAAACATTTTGAATTACATTTCTGACTAATCATTTTTCATTTTTACCACTTTGTATAACCAATTCACTTATAGTAACTTTTATATCACTTACAGTAAGTTATAGTAACACCAACAACCTTTGTATTTTCTTAATACTTTGAAATAATTTTAATTGTTGCAAAACCTTCAATTTTAACACTTAGAGAAAAAGAAAAAACACGCCTTATTTTTATGATTTAGAATTATTTCTATTTCATCTTATTTCTATTAGTTCCAGAATATATTGATAATTTCATTGGATTGGGCAACTTCTTTTGTTCCAAGACGAGTTGCATCGCTCGGAAGAAAATCAGCAAAGACGAATTAGGTGACAAAGTAAAACGAAATTCTTAGAAAAACACTCTAGAAGTGGAATATGACTTAAGGGGGGGGGGGGGTCGAATATTCCAGCAAACAAATATATATATTTATATGTGTGTGTATATACGTACGTTCGCATGTATGTATGTGCTCATTGCTAAAGAATGTCGAATATTGTATCGATACTCTCTAAGACTTAAAAGAAAAAAAAAAAAAAAACAGGACAGAGTTACTATTGCAGGAAAAAGTTGTCTGATTTTACTCAAAATTCGTATGCAAATGGTTACATTTTGATTTGGTTTGTTCCTCTACGGTCATTTTGTGCACACTTTAGGCTAATTAAACGACCTGCTAGTTTGACGTGGGTTCCGACCCACTAACAAGCATCCATGCCACCACCAGGATTCGATCCTGAAATCTGGGGTACGAACGCCAGAGAGCTAGCCAGTTGGACAACAGGCCGCGGTTAGATTTTCAGGGCCAATGAAAGAATAGACAAGGATTATAACACAGATTCCAGGTGGTGTGCGAAAGATAATTCCAACTCTAATGCATTACTTCTTCTTCATTGACGAAATAGACACATGGGTGACGGGGGCAAGGATATCTGCCTACTGGCAGATTTCGAGACAGGAGTGGTTTCCTTTTAGAGTGTGAGGTTGTCACTCTACGCTCAACACTCATATTAGACAGGGGCTTACTGTTTAAGGTGGATTCCCAATTGCTACACGCATCCAAGGTACCGCCGGGAATCCAGCCCGAAGCCTATGACACCGAGTGTCAGAGAGCTAGTCACTCCATCAGGCCCATTACTACGATTTGAATTTAATTTTCTACTCAATTTGACTGCATAGTTGCCTGACATGCGTATGTGCCGTATGACTATATGCCAACATGTGTGAGAGAATATGGAGTTGGGCTAAAGGAAACACGGAGATCAAATTGAAGGATCCCTTGACACTTTGGATCACAATGTTATTAGATCACGTTATTCGTTGATATTGGCTAGAATGATTGAATTATGGAAGAGTATAGCCGTGTTGCAGCTGTTGGCAGAAGAACAAGAAAATACGAGGGTAGGCTGATTATCAGAGAGTTTCTGTTGTCGTTCTAATGCAGCTGGCAATACAGAGATAATTAATCTTTATGCCATAAGCAAGGGCTGCACTGCTGTTACTCATTTAGCACTACTGAGGAGGCATGTAGCTTGAAGATAAGCTACGGCCCTAGAAGATAGGCTACGGTAACACTAGCCCTCAAGAGGGGCCTGAATGGCCGAGTGGCTAGCGCTCTGGCGTTCTGTACCACAGGTTTCGGGTTCGAGTCCCGGCAGTGTCATGGGCGTTTGTAGTGGTGCGGAAACCACTTTAATCTGTAGGTCCTGGTTTGTTTAGCCTTCAGTGTGCATAAGATGACCGTAGAGCGACAAACCAAAACAAAAACTACCCCTCAGAGACCCCTTTAAATTCCACCTGATCCGGCAATGAAAATTAAGTATAAATTGATTCATTTGAAAGTTAACTAAAATGTTACTTATAAATTTTCGCATAAACCTAAATACACCAGAAATAAAATTTGTGAAAAAAATATGAATTACTTACAAATGATAAATAACTGCTATTATATAATATATCCTATATATGGTTTCAACTAATTTTTTAATTTCTGGGTATTATTATTATGTTAGGAATTTCTTTTCTTATAATTTTTTGGTTTCAAATAATAATTTTTTTTCCATTTAATTCATGTATTGATGCTGATTTTTGATAAACTTAGAATCGCCCTAGGGTGAGTGATCTATAAATTTCTAAGAACTTATAAATCGAATGATGTATAAAAAATTTTAATTATTTTATATAATAAGTTATTTATTTATAACAAAAAAATTGTAATTAAATAATATAAAATAAAATAATAAATTATTTTGTTAAATTATATATAATTATATTTTATTAAATTATTTGTAAAAATTTTTTTTATAAAATAGTAATTAACTTATAATATAAAAATTTGTAATTATTTTATATTATGAGTTAATTTTATATTATTTTGTTACTTATTTTATAACAAAAGTTAATTGTTTATTTTTTGTATTATTATTCAATTCCTTCTATTAGCTCACACTCTCCCTATATATATCTTGTTCAAATTTTCAATCGTTCATAAAATACTTTTTATTCTTCCACTCAAGTTCAAATACATTTTTTTTTAATTTGTAGTGGATGACACTGGATGTTAATACAGTTTTTTCAAATATTAATTCAGTAATTAAATTTAATTAATTAATTTTAGGGTTTCTTTAGATTTAAGTTGCATATATCTACCAATAGATGGAGGCAGTTAAACTTCAAAAAATGAATAAAAATTATTTATAAAGGACTTTCTGCAAAATAGTGAAAAAAAAGTAGGAATTGACTTACATTTTTTTTTATATTACTTGTTTTATTTCCACATTAGTAAAAATAGCTATATTGTATTCAATGAAGTTAAAAGAAATCGGATTACAATTTTTCATTATAATTTGATATTATTTAGTCTTTTTTTAAAACGACTATATGAGAGTAAAAGAAAAATTATTTTAATTTACGAAAAGAGAAATGGTAAGCTTTTTAATTCAGAAGAAACCTTTAGAAATTAAAGCAGTTTAGGGAATAATAGAATAAATATATACCTACTTATTATATTTTTATTTAAAATTTAATCCGAAAATGTCAGCTATTCTTAGAATTTTTATGAATTTCAATTATTCTCGAAATAAAATATTGCTGTAGAAGAGATATATTTAGAAATAATATCGATTGTTTTCGTAAAGCCGAATATGTTTTACTCTGGAAAATAATTAAGTTATGGGTGAAAATAGAATAACTGAAATTATGAATATATTTTTTTAAATAAGCCATTGTCAGTCTAAAGTTTTTTTTTTTTATCTCTCTCCATTTTTCTAATTAGAATATGTCTATTTATAAATATCTGTTATATAATATATCTGTGTAATAAATTTTTGAGAATTCTCTCTCTTTTATAAAAAATCAATTATTAAAATATGAAATAAAATATGAAAATGTACAGGAATTGCCTCTGAATAAAAGGGCCACATTTAGGAATTGTTTTGGATTTCTATAATTTTTAAAAATTGATTATTTATTAAAAATGGCATTATTGCTATACATTGATACACATTGTCGGTCTAAAGTTATTTTTAATTTATCTCCATTTTTCTAATTAGAGCATGCCTATTTATAAATATCTATCTGTATATTTATATTTTAATATAGTGAATGCTATAGGCAAAAATTAAGTGTGGTGATTGATATAGGCTATTTTGAATTCTAATTAGAATATGCCTATTTATAAATATCTATCTAATAAATAAAAAAATATCTATCTATTTATATTTTAATAAACTATGTGTGGTAACTGCTATATGTTATTTTGAATTTGTTTAACCATATTATGGAAAAACATGGGCTTTCAATTTGGATTTTTTTTTTTATATATTAATAATGAGTTTTTATATCATTGATATAAAGTTTTCTTTTCACCAAGATTGGGTTTTTAGATTTTTTTTCTATACAAATATTTTTATAGATATTGCAGTGAAAAGATTACTTTATAGATATTACAGTTTATCATTTAAATGCACTTAATTATTATAAAAACTGTGATTCATGTCGGTCAAGTTAATTAATAATGCAAAATAATTACATTTACTTGTAAATATTCATAAATATTAATGAAATCTAATATGTTGAATAAAACTAATTCCCAATTTATATTATTTTTGTATATTGAATATTTTTATTAGCACATACACAAAATATTCTACGTAAGTCTCATTAAATAGTTACAAAACAGTAGGCTCTCCTATTTCCACTTCCCGCACTGTTATGATTCAACTGCACCTGTATTCCTATCATGCTCCTTTGGCATTATCATTATAATCTTAATGAAAGATATTATTATAAGATAAATATTATATTTCTCTGAGTATCATTATAATAAGAATATCATATCTCGATAGATATCGTGTATAGCAAGATATTCGCTAATAATTTCTCCCAAATTAATGATTGCCATATAGGATTTCACTTTCAAATGTTATGACTTCATCCAATAGAATGCAATTTATTTTCCCATTGCGTTTTGTTTTTATAGCTCTTTATTAAATGAATTTCACTAAATAGTCTTATTAATTGCATATCAGGGAAATTATCTCAAATTAAACTCTATTTTTTCGAATGTTTCAATTACATTTAAGATTATTATACACTGAAGTGACAAAAGTCATGGGATAGCAATATGCAAATTTTCAGATGACAGTAGCATCGCGTAGAACAGGTATAAATGCGCAGTGCTTTCGCAGAGCTTTCATTTCTGTTCAAGTTATTCATGTGAAGAGGTTTTGACGTGATGATGACCGCACGACGGGAATTAACAGAATTTGAACGCGGAATGTTAGTTGGAGCTAGACGCATGGGTCATGGACACCATGGACAGCGCAGTGGTCGACCGCCTGCACTTAACGACCGACACCGGCGACGTCTGCAAAGAGTCGTAAATTCTAACAGACAAGCAACACTGCGTCAAATAACCGCAGAAATCAATGTGGGACGTACAAGGGACTTGTCTGTTAGAACTGTGCGGAGAAATTTGGCTTTCTTGGGCTATTCCAGCAGAAGACCGACTAGAGTGCCTTTACTGACAGAACGACATCGCTTGCAGCGACTCTCGTGGGCACGTGAGCATATCGGTTGGTCCCTAGATGAATGGAAAACCGTGGCCTAGTCCGATGAGTCACGATTTCAGTTGGTAAGCGCTGATGGTAGGGTTCGAGTGTGGCACAGACCCCACGAAGCCATGGACCCAAACTGTCAGCAAGGCACTGTTCAAGCTGGTGGTGGCTCCGTAATGGTGTGGGCTGTTTTTTCATGGCATGGACTTGGTCCTCTGGTGCGACTGGACCGAACATTGACTGGAAATGCTGATGTTCAGCTACTTGGAGATCACTTGCAGCCATTCATGGTCTTCATGTACCCAAACAACGATGGGATTTTTATGGATGACAATGCGCCATGTCACCGGGCCACAACTGTTCGCGATTGGTTTGAAGAACATTCTGGACAATTCCAACGAATGATCTGGCCGCCTAGATCGCCCGACATGAATCCCATCGAGCATTTATGGGACATCATCGAGAGGTCTGTTCGTGCCCAAAATCCTGCACCATCAACGCTTTCACAATTATGGACGTCTATCGAGACAGCATGGCTCAATATTCCTGCAGAAGACTTCCAACGACTTGTTGAGTCCATGCCACGTCGAGTTGCTGCACTTCGCCGGGCGAAAGGAGGGCCGACACGATATTAAGAGGTATCCCATGACTTTTGTCACTTCAGTGTATAAGATATCGTGTAAATGAAAATCACCGGATCATGTGATAAATTTTTATAAGTGAAGCATTTCAATTTTTTTATTTAGTTCATTATTAGTTTTGGCTCTTTATTGTTAATATAAAATGATTATTTACATTAATTATACTAATCGTCTTTAAAATAATACAGCTGTAATGCTTCATTAATGTTTGGCAGCCAATGTAGAAAAGAACCTCAAAACTTCATCGCCTTTGGGTGGCCTGATGGCCAATTGGCTAGCGCTATAACCTTTGGTACCACTGGCTTCAGGTTCGAATCCTGGCAGTGGCATGGATGTTTGTGAGGGGTTCGGTATCTACGTTAAACTGTAGGCCCTGGTCTAATTAGCACAACGTGTGCAAAAAATGGCCGTAGAGCGACGTCCTTTCCGTTCAAACCAAACATCCTTTTTTTTTTTTTTTTTAAGTTTAGAATAAATTTTTAAACACCATCTAACAAGAGGGAAAAAAACTTGTATGACAGAATAAAATAAGATTCTTTATTTATGTATGATCTCTGATTTACGTATCTCAAATTGAAGGGTCAGTACAATAAAGAGATACTTGTACGTAGAAATCAATTCATGCTCAGACACAGATTCTAAAGTATTTTCGAGATCTTCTGTAATTTCAGTTTAAACTCTTATGAATGATATGATAATGAATGGCACGATAAAATGAATCAAAAATAGCTGGCTTTTATTTTAAATAAATTGCAAAATATTTTAAAAAGTAAAAAAAAAAAATTAAAAAAAAATTGTATTATAAGACTTACACAGAAAAAATTTCCATAAAATTATACCATTCGTTAGCTGCTGATTATTTTTTAAAGTATTTAATTATTGATTCTTGTTTATTTAATTTTTTACATTTTGCATTTAATGTTTTACACTTCTTTTTAGATTGAATTTACTTTAAAAGTATTTACATATTGAAAATAGTAATGGATATTATGTTTATGTTTTCTTATAAGCCTTCCCTAATTAGGTAAAGATATGAAATAATAACTACACTGAGATAATAGTGAATATAACGTGCTTAAAATTATATCCCTTATAAATATCGGCAACATTGAATATATAATAAATTAGATAATATTAAATAAAGAATGATATTTAAAGGAGTCAATGTTTTAACAATTTGTTAAATATTCTAATAATATGTTAAATGTGTTCAATGTGTTCAAATATGTTCAATGTTCTAACTTAACGAAGCCTGAAGGTTTGTGTTTTTGGAGTGAAGTAATTTAATTTATCATTTTCCTTTTTAATATGTATTAGAAATATGCAATAATTTAATTTTTATAATTCATTGGTTACTTCATTGAAGAATATAATCAATAAACAGTCCATGATTGATATGCTAATTAATTTTTCGATTACAATGTTTTTAATTGCTGTTCAATTTCATAGACTGAACTCTTTTAATTATTAATGGTCGAAGTATCCCCAAATTCTGTAATTTTTTTGTATGTGTAGGCATCTTTGTTTAAACTATAGTTATTTTTTTCTTTAACAACTTCTAAGTTTTTTATTCTTTGTCGTATGGATTATATGATTAAGACAGAAAATAATAAAACTAATTTGATGTAATTTAATATTTTTTAATTTTGTTAAATTTTTTTATCTTACTCAACTTTTATCTGGCAATCTATACAGTCTAGTCCTAACAATGAAGAGCTTGGATGGCAGGGTTTCACAGGCTCGAATACTGAAGGTTTAAAGTTGAGTGTTTGAATAGTTGGATGTTTGAATAGTTGAGTATTTCAATGTATAGACAAGATAGATTAAAACCATTACCATATTATTTTTTTGTGACTTTTGAAGGGGGCAAAAAACCCATAAAACATACAGTGGCAACTGGCAACTGGCGTACCGATTACGGAGTACCAACAGGGGAAATACCCCTTAAACCTCCTCATCTTAATTCATAAATATGCTTTAAATTATAATTGGCTGCTTAATTAAGGTTGGTAGGAATACAAGATAAAGTTTCTAAAAATTCAAGTTAAATGGTACTAAAAAAAAAAAGGATAAAAATACTAATAATAATAAAAGTAAGATACAAAATAAAAGAAATTAAAATTAAATTTAAATTCAGTACAATTAGGGACCAGTTGTCGGTGCCAAAATATTTAAAAGTAAACAGAGTTTTATAAACTCATTGAACCAAGTAAACAGGGATTATGCTGAACGGTGAGAGCAGTTGAAGATTGATGCTGTAAAGTAAATAGATTAGTCCACACACAAAAAAAAGGCCATAATCAGGACCGTATTTTTATAAGATTTTCCGTTTTATAATTTTTTTTATTATTTTTTTTTTTTTTGGTTTTATTCCATCCTTTTATTTTCCTAACAAAAAAAAGGGGGGTAAAAAAGCGTACAATAAAAACCTAACTATTCACTAGCCGTTAAGATAGGATTGAGGTGCACATCGTAGCAAAAATATAAAGAATTATACAGTTAGCTTTTCAGAATTATGTTATAATTAAAATGACTTTCATTTTCTTGTAAAGGCAACTGAATCTTATGTAACACAATAATTACAATACTCTGTGATGTTTCCTCTAAAATATGTACTCTAACATCGTCCTGCTGCATATTTTACATATTTTATCAAACTTGTATTAACTCTTCAGTGGTTTATTAGAAAACAATGATACGAAACGGTATAAATGGATCCTCTTTACGAGAATTTTTTGTACATCAAATGGAATCTGAATTGTTTATTAATGTAAAACAAATAAATAAACAAAACTTTACTATGTGATATTTTATTGCATTTATTAACTACATTTTTAGATGTTAACATCAATAATAACCGAGGAAGGAAAGAAACAGAAATTTCTTGAAAAGCGACATTTCTTCATGCAGAATCAGGAATCTTATACTGCAACAGAAGAATTCGGGTGCTTAGGTTTTAATTGCTGGCGGCTGTAAAAATACGGTAATATGTTAAAGTAACATACATTCACTATATAATAATTTCAAAATATTTGTTTGTTTTTCCAAGAATAAATAAGATATAGGATTAGGGATGTACAGTCCATGGTCCGCTGTACCTTTTGCTTACAGCTTGTTTCTATTTCCATCTTTCTTTTTTTAACAAATTCAATTGGTAAATTTAAAAAAAAATATTCTGATTTTGATGGTAAATCAAAACAGGAAACATAATCCAGCTTCAGTATAACATAAAAAGGAAACATTGAAACACCGGGGAAAATATTTTATTTTGCGTTAAAAAAAATATATATATATATTTTATTGCAGACTAGAAGAACAGCCGACCCATAACACAGTGACAACGTACACGGCAAGGGTATAGGAGAGTTGAGGTTTGAATTCGCTGGCTGCATTGTTGTAGTCATTGCTTTCAGAAAAGAAGTTTGGTTCGGTTTGCCGCTTTGCGGTCATTTTTTGTATACTTTAGGCTAATTAGATCTGGCCTACAGTTTAACTTGGATTCCGAACGCCTCACAAACATTCATGCCACCGTCAGGATTCGAAAAAGAACCTGTGGCGTGTGGTAGTCCACTGGCCATAAGGCCGCTTCAGAAATGATAAGGCTTGACAGTGATTGGGACAATATGTGTAATGAATCTCGCATCTGTAATCAAAAGTACTTGGTGGGAGCTTTCTGGGTTTTCTCCCATACAACGTGCAAATGCCTAAAAATTCTACCGGAAGGCACTATCTTCCCTTCAACCTTCGTCGGTGGGCTGTTCATGGTATACATGAGTCCCATCATCCCATCCCACCTTAACATATCTGTTTGGTGAAATGCTACATAGTAGTATATGATATGGTGTAGAGAAAGAAATATAAAGACCAGAAGATTAGATTTTTCGCCAATTGGAGCAGGATCCCAATCTACATTATTTGTTTTACATCTGCTATATTTATTGATGGAAATTTATTCCATTTTAAAATTGCGCCGAACAAAATAGATGTTATTGATAAATAATGCACAGAAATGTGCAATTCTGTTTGTATCAATATATTTCTGTGAACAAAAATATTTAGATATGTTTCTTATCCCACTTGGTAGACAGCAACATCTAGACCCTGTCCAGGAACCCATGTGGTCTCATGAAAGGATGGACAGCTTTTGTTGTGATGGAGCACCCGTAGGTAGAAGTCTGACTTGACTCCAAGTAGCTGATTTTTTAGTCGAGGAGAACACAGTTAGATGAGTGGGGGTAGGGTTGGCAGCATTACAGCCAACTGTCTACAATCATATTACACAGAGACCAATGGCTTAAAGGGGATTCCGAACCACTGCAAGCATCCGTGGCACCTCCGGGACGCTAACCCGAAAGCTGTGGCACTGAGTTCCAGAGCGCTCGTCACTCGGCCATCAGGCCCTTATATTTAGATATGGATATTAAAATAAGATGTATAAAAACCATTTAATTAATCCCTTTTGAGCTTAATTATTATAACAATTGAAACAAATATTAAATTAGTGTAATGTATGGCTTATTGTGTTTATTTGAGTATTCTTCGCATAAATAATTAGAATGTTTAAATCGAAATATTAATTTAAAATTGTAATAAAATCGAAAAGCGCTCAATTTTAATTAAATAAAACAAACAAGTTAAAATAATTTTGACTATTTTAATTAATTTCAAACTACGATTTGAAGAAAATAAACGCTGTTTTTAATTAATTTTAAGAATTTTTTTTCCTAAATCTTGAAACATTGATTGATTTTGCTTGTTATTCAAGCACTGCCATAAATAGAACTAATATCATTAGAGGAGTAAAACATGAACTTTTAATTTTTATAGCAACTAAATTGATCATTTATTTTCTGTTACCAACTGAACTTCTGATTTAATACTTAAATGTTAAGGTCTCATTAAATTACATGTATTTTTCCAAAGATTATGAGTGCACTTTTAAACAAAATTAAGTAATACTTAATTTTGCAGAATTTTACAGTAACTGACTTTGAAGGTAAATCATTTTTCTTATTGTATTGCTTTATTTTTAAGAAATCGTTATGTTAATTTTGCATTACTTAGAACATGAGATGTTTTATGGCATAAACCTATTATTAGAAGCCTATTTGTTAAGTATTAAGAAATAAATTATTATCTTTATTTTTTTAAATATGCTTTTATTTTGCTCACTTTCATAATCTAAATTTAATAGAATATTAAAATTTTCACGACTAATGATATGTTATTTAGAAAATTTTCACTCACAGACTCTTTTTAGAGCCGTATTACGTTAAATTCACTTTTAAATAGAATTTTTTTTATTTGTTCCTACAAGGCATACAGCGTTTTAATTACATTTTTATCTCATTTCACAGAAATCTTTGATTTACATTGAGGTAACTCTACATATACAATTCATATTTCTGAAAAGCACTCAGAATCACCTAATTCGATACAATATTTAGCATTTTACACGTTTCTATAACATAGGCGGCCTGATGGCTAATTGGATAGCGCTCTGGCCATTGGTACTACAGACTTCAGGTTATTATCCTGCCGGTGGCATAGATATTTGTGAGTGATTCGGAAATTTTTTAAACCGTCCCGTATAGGAGCCGTAGAGCATCACAGAGCCCAATCAGACTTCTCATCCACATCATTCCCAAATTTTAAAGGGACAACTCAGCTCTAGGCGCAGTGATTACCGTTGCAATGCCGTTAACTGATTAAATCAAAACACGTATTAGGAAATGGGTCTAATGGTAGACTAACTAGAGCTCTGGAGCTTCGTACCACAGGTTTTGGGTTCAAGTTCTGGCTATACCATTAACTGATTAAATCAAAATACATATTATGAAATGGGTCTAATGGCAGACTAACTAGCGCTCTGGAGCTTCGTAACACAGGTTTTGGGTTCAAGTTCTGGCTGTACCATGGATGTTTGTAATGGTTCAGAATCCGTTTTCAACCGTAGGTCTCATATTTTTGTAAGCATAGGGCTGACAATCCCAACCGTAAAAATAAATAAATAGTTTACAAAAACTAAAAAGCACACTTTTAGAGTTAATCAAACTAAAAAGTAACAAATAATTGTTAACACAAGAATAAAATGACTGGCGAGAAAATGAATGTGCGTGGGGTGCTCGATATCAATCGTTATAATTTTTCACTAGTTTCATTCCGAAATGCAGAGTTAGTTTAAAAATTCCATACAAAGCACCCCACGCTTTTAGAACACTGACATTCATTTTCTCGCCAGTCATGTTATTCTTATGTTAACAATTATTTTTTACTTTTTAGTTTGATTAACTCTAAAAGCGTGTTTTTTAGTTTTCGTAAACTATTTATTTATTTTTTACTTTTTAGTTTGATTAACTTTAAAAGCATGTTTTTTAGTGTTTTTAGACTATAATATTTAAATGAGGTCCCGGTACAGAGGAGGGGAACTTAGTACTTACAATAATGTAATTGTGAGTAAAAAAAAGGCTAAATGCGAATAGTCCGTTGTGCCACTGTCCCACGTAGGTTTGAATGTCTTTACTGAATACTTTCATTCTACATGGGTTAAATTGATCTTCATAAGTTAAAATAAAATCTCTAATCCTGGCAATCCTAATCATGATGAGATTATCAAACTATTTTAGTGTCGTTGGTCCTTCATAAGCCTACAACGTTTAAATTAAATCTGATCGTTTAAAGTAGGGCAAAATCGAGCCCAAAGAGCCAGTTACAAACAAACATACAGGTAAAACTAATATAAAAGCGTATTAAAAAGAATCAACTGTTTTCTTTCTGAAAGATGCCTGTAAAGGTTTCTTTGCAGCTTAAATAGTGTATATGAGGAGAAACAGATCTCCAGTGGAAAAAGTCAGTTACATACATACAAACATAGAAACATACAGGTGAAGCTAATAAAAGCGTATAAAAAACATCTACTGTCTAGAAATTTGTCAGTGAATAGACGGCTTTGGTCCACCATGGGGTTGTTCCGCCACTCATGATGATGATAATAATCAAGTTTGATCGGATCATTTTAAATACTTTTTTAAAACAACCAGTAAAAACATCACTTTTGACCTTAATTACTACAAAAAAAAAATCGAACTATAAACGAATATAATATTACGCATCAAATTCTACCTTTTACATAATATTAGATTTATTTTTAATAAATATAAAGAATTCATATAAATCTATATATATGGCATAATTTAGTTTTTGTGAGGCTCTCAGCTATGATATAGTAAGTTCATGTGGCCTTCACGAGTCTTGTGCATCTCTATTATTTCCAATCTTTGCTTTATTGCGAAAATTTACTGCCAAGTGATAACATTTTTATTCTTTAAATTATTATTAAGAATAAATTATTGTTTAAATTAAAATTATTACCGAGATTTTTAAGGATACTTTTATTGATTGATATGCGAAATTACAGTTTTGCTCATAAAACCTATTTTAAAAGCTTAATTAAATAGTATTTGAAAAGCGATAATGTTTAAATTATTCAGGATATAACATTTAAATTATTAGGATAATTAAAAAAAACAGATACTGAAATTTATCGACACAGATTCGTTTGTGACAGAATAACAAAGAGGAGATATTGAATAAAATTATATCCAAGATCTTTATTGCTGGTGACTTGTTAGTTATTATTTATTTATTAATTGTATGCTATTTTATAATAATCATTTATTTATTTATTTTAAAAATTAAATTTCTATTTATAATAATCATATTTATATTTTATATTTCATTCATATTTTCTAATAATCATTTATTTATTTATTTTTAATATTAAATTCTTATTTCTAATAATCATACTCATATTTCATCCATATTCTAAAATTATATTTTATAATAATCCTTTATTTATTTATGTTAAATATTAAATTCATATTTCTAATAATCATATTCATATTCCTAATAATCAAATTCATATTTACTTCATTCATATTTTTAATTCATATTTTCTAATAATTATTCATTGATTTATTTAAATATTATATTCTTATTTATTTAAATATTTAATTTTTATTAACTGTATTTTTTCATATTTTATATTATTTTCTTATGCTTGCTTAATTTATTTTGAAAAGGATAACAATTTTAATAAATATTAGTTTAGATTTTTTGCAAATATGATTATTCTAATTCCTTAATGATATGAAATGATGGAGTTCATAATATTCTTAGATCATTCTTTCTTAGATTTCCTAAATTCCAATTTAGCAAAATTTGTTTATTTTTTAGTAAGCAATAAATAAAAAAATATTGATTCAAATATATTTCTGATTCATTTTTTTTGGCAATATTTATTAAACTGTTGCATATTTCAGCATAATAATTTCAATTTTTACTTGAGTTTTCACTTTTTTCATTAGATAAGCGGCCTGAAGGCCAATTAGCTTGCTCTCTGACCTTTGGTACCATAAGCTTTAGGTTCGAATCTTGCCGGTGGCAAAGATGTGTGTCAGTGGTCCACGTTAAACTGTAGGTCCCGGTCTAGTTAGCCTAAAGTGTGCACAAAATGACCGTAGAGCGACAAACCAAATCACAAATCATTAGATAAATCTTGAATTTGGAAATAAATTTAATATGTTTATAGCTGAAATTTCATACTCTTCAGATGTAACGGAAGGATTTTCTAGTGTACTGATTTATCATTCTTTTCACAGAATATACATAATCTCAGAATAACGAACAGATATATTTTAGTTCAGATATCGAAGATGTAGACAAGGCTGCCTTAATAGTAATATAATGAATACAAAATGTTTGCTAATTGTTTGGTTACCTCTCTAATTTTAAAGAGCATTGCTTAGCATTAAAATTAAAAGTAACTTCAAATATTTATATATATTCTACATATCATTTACAAGCAGCATTTATATTATAGATGTATTAGAACTGGTAGTTTATAACATGCACAAAAATGTTTTTTTTTCTTTCTTATTTTCTTATCTTTTTCTTATTACCCCTCTCTCTTTCAAGAGGGCAGTGCCTTCCGGGAGGACTTTTAAGGGGGAACTAACCCGCATTTGCTTATCGTATTGGAAATACTCAAAAAACTCCCACCATGTAGTCAGCCTCAAGAGGCAAGATGCTGAACGTCATAAACAACATCAAGTCACTTTTTTTTTTGAAACAGTGATTACAACAAAGTCGGCCACCAGCGGATGGAAGCTCCGCTTTAATGCTCACCAACTGCGAACATTGTTATTGAGGCACGAGTCGGGCCTCACGAGAATGTTAATTAATGCATTAAGTTGCATTTTCTTACCTTTTATAACGCCACGATTCGGTCTTTTCATCAAATATACAACAGACTACTGAAGGTGAAGGATCTTCCTTCCTGAAACAGATTCAATTAAGATTTGCTGACAAATTTTTAATGCTAAATTTATAAATTAAGCATCGGTAAATTGAATCAATTGATAAGCAAGTTTGGTAGTGAATTTTGTTCATACTATTGCGATAGTAAATTTTAAATCTTATCTCTCACCCTAACTAAATGTATTTAAATGAGCACGACAAAATTGGCAGTTTAAATGTGAAGTGTTAACAGTTTTGTAATGTTAATGTAAAAGCCGTCTTATATTATTACCCTTTAAACTTATTATTTTCTTTAATTTTATTGTAGATAAATTAATACGTGGAAAAAAATAGTAAGTAATCCTTTATTAATCATTAAAATGAATTCATGAATATATGGTATTGTAATTACCTAGAAATAAAAATCTGATTCTGAGAAATGAATAATGTTCTTAAATTGTAGAAAAATGATAATGAGATAAAGTTGCACCTGTATAAAAATTTTGTTTAAGTTTATTTTAGAAAATATTAATAATATTTTTAAATTTATTATTTAAAATATTAATTATTTAAATTAATTAATTATTATTTAAATGAAATTAATTATTTAAAATATTAATTATTTAAATTAAATTAATTATTTAAAATATTAATTATTTAAATTAATTAATTATTATTTAAATTAAATTAATTATTTAAAATGTTAATAATATTTTTATACATAGCATTGTTAAGCAAAGAGGATAAAGATTATGTGATATTAATTGTGTATTTAAAAATTAACATATTGTTCTAATGCTGCTGGCAATACGAAGACAGTTAATCTTTATGCCATTAGCAAGAGCTGCACCGCTCTAACTCATTTAGCACTACCCACTTGAAAATATGCTACGGACGCGGAGTAACACTACCCCCTTAATGCTCTACGATCCTATTACACAGGGACTTATTTAAAGTGGATTCCAAACCACTACAAACATCCATTGCACTTCCAGAACTCGAACCCGAAACCTGTGGCACCGAGCGCCAGAGAGCTAGCCACTTGGCCCTTAAAATAATCTATTTAAAACCAAAAAAAGTAAAATTTATTCTAATCCCAAATAATACCGTAAAAGGAGAAGCTTGTTTAATAAAAGTAGTTACAACCGAAAATACCAAACAATTTTATTTTTTCGAATCTTAATTACATTAAATGATTTAGTATTTGATTTTAAAAAATGATTTAAAACTTTATTGTTTAAGTTGTATTGTTCGAACTTGAAACCTGCGGCACCAAAAGCTCAGTCATCAGGCCTGTTTAGAAGTAATATTGAATAAAATGAATTAGTAATATTAAATAAATATATAATAAATTAAATATTACCATAAGATGGAGAAACATGTTTCATAAAATTAATTACAACCGAAAATATGAAACAATTTTATTTTTCGAATCTTAATTGCATTAAATGATTTAGTATCTGATTGATTTTTATTAAAAAGTATTATAATTAATAGAAACATTTAAATGATATTAAACATTTATCTTATTAAAGATTCAAATTTCAGTTAAAAGGACAAAAATGAATGAGATGTAGCTAAGATTGGCCAAGCTTACGGATGGGGTTCTTGGGGTTCAGTACTCGTGAGTGATTCAGAAACCGCATCACATTCGATGGCATTCGCCGCAATATTTCCGTAGTTTTCACTGGCGGTCCGGCGGTCAATCTCAGACGTGAAGTCGTCCGTGAAGGTGAACGAGCCGAAACTAAAATCTTCGGCTGTAGGAGTGACCGAAGTAAACACTCTGTTGGAATTAAACGAGATATTAGTAACATGGTTGCGCTTAAAACAGTTTATTGAAATGCAAAGGATTATTAGTTATTGCCAAGTATATTTATTGATTTTTAAGCACTTTTAAATTAAAAAAATCATTTTAAAAAATTTCCAGACTGTTTGATAATAAATTTGATGAGATATCGAGTTTATGGAAATTGATTTAAATTTTAAAAAACTATTTATGCATCATAATTCGCGAAGATGTCACTAATTGTAATGCAAACTCCAAGTCTATTTATTGATTTTTTAAGCCCTTTTAAATTTTAAAAAAGTCACTTAAAATTCTTTTTCATATTGTTTTGATGATAAATTGATGTTTAGAGAGATATCGAGTTTATGGAAATTGATTCATATTTTTTAAACTTTATATGCATCATAATTCGCGAAGATGTCACTAATTGTAATGCAAACTGTTCATCAAAAGAATAAAAAAAAAAAAATTAATTTTAAAAATTTTTAGTCTTATTAAATGCGATATGATAATAAGTATAAATAAAAGAGACGACTTAAAATTTTTGAATATTTAGCAATTTAGACAGTTTTAAGCAAATGAGAAGAAAATAATTAGAGAAGTTTTATAAATGTTATTTTTATTTATACAGTTTTAAACAAATTAGAAGAAAATAATTAGAGAAGTCTTATAATTGCCTTTTCCCTTCTTATTTTAGACATGGAGTTTCTTTAAATTTCTAAAAATCATTTCTTTAATCCCCAAAATTATTTTGTACATACAACACATAAATTATAATAACCATTTCGAAATAAATGTTTTTTTTTTCAATTTTAAATGATATTAAATATGATAATGATAAATATGATATATATTTATATATATATATATATCATTAATAATATATATATATATATATATATATACATATTAACATTTAATATTATTTTTATATAAATATATTTACATGTAATTGAAAATTGAAAAAAAAAATATTATTTTGAACTGATATATTATAAATATTAGTATAATTTATGAGTTATATAAATTATAACAAAAAAATTTTGGGGGTACGAAAAAATATATTAAAAAAATGAAATTTTCGAAATTAACGAATAACGTTTCTTAAAACTTAACAAATTACTTAAATCAAATAAATCTTAAGAATCTTACAAGTGAAATTAAAAACTAGATTAATTTATTATCAAAAAACTGTAAATTGTAAACATATATGTATATAAACAAACGAATTTTTTATAATTTATGATAATAGAGAGTTTTTGCATACCGTACGCTAGCTACCGTAGGACGTCCGTTAGCTTTTTCTCCCTAGAGCGCATGCTCATAGGAAACATTATTACAGATACGCATGTGCAGTTTCCTATGAGCATGCGCGCTAGGGAGAAAAAGCTAACGGACGTCCTACGGTAGCTAGCGTACGGTATGCAAAAACTCCCTAATATGTAAGACAATAATATTATATATATATATAATATTATTGTCTTACAAATAATTTGAAATTTTCTTGCATTTTTTATGATGCATCTCTATACAGATATTTCTATAAAGAGGATGGTTTTACAATAAAAATTATTATTTATGTAAATTACATAATTTATTTTAATAAATACATAAATTATAAAAATAAAAATAATAATAATTTATGTAAATTAATTATTATAATTTTAATAACAATTTATATATTAATATTAATAATATATATAATATTTGTGAATATTCATAAAAAATAATATGAATTATTTGTCTAATTCTAAGAGATTAAAAATACTATGAGAAAAATGAAATTATATTTAGTATTTTTCAACACATTTTTAGCATAATACGTTATAATGATTAACCATACGTGAAAGTTTTAATCTTGGTTTAAGGAACTTTCTGAAAAAAAAAATAACAATAATGTAAACAGAAATGTATATCAATAAATAATAAACCATTCTTTAGTGTTTGCTTAAAAGTTTTTATATTTTTCAGTTTATAAATCTTAAAGCTCAAGGCTTTTAAAATAGAAATTTAGCTCAACAGTAAATAAATTACATGCTGGAGAACAGTATTCATTTCCTTCAGTAGGTGTGCTATTATTTTTAGAATTAGTGCTAGAATAGCACAAAAATCAGTTTCATTATATTATAAGCCTACTACGTATTTATCAAGTTAAAAATTTTAATAACTTTTAACTTGTTAGAATACCCTAACAGCAGGCAGACTTTGTATCTAGGAGATGCTGATTAATCCTGATTTTCTGTCATTAATATTTGTATTTGCATATTTTCTTTACTTCTTAGAGAAAATGTATTATTTACTTTAGAAATAACTATAATTTTAAGCCTTTAATGCGTAAAGATTTATGTAAATCACTTGGAATGTCCAACAATATTGCGCACGAGAAAAAAGTTATACTATTCTTATATACATGAATAAAAAAGAATTATATACTCATGAAGTCATTTAGAAAATGTGTATATACCTGAGAGAGTCCCTTTCATTACCACCAATTCTAACCTCCCGAAGAGCAATACACTTGAAGTACAGACAACAAATGAAAAAGACAATGAAAAATCCTGCAGCGAAGACGCCCCAAAGCATAGCAGCTGCAAAGAGAATATTTATTGAAATAAACAAAAAAAAATTGTCATAGAGAAAAATTAAAAAAATTACTTTGTGTAAAGCCAATTGTTTTAAGTAAAGTCGGCTTTTACTTAACATATACATCTTATGTGGTTTGGTTTGTCGCTCTACAGTCATTTTGTGCACATTTTAGTCTAATTAGACCGGGACCTACTGTTTAAAATGGGTTTCGAACCACTCACAAACATCCATGAAATAGTCAGAATACGAACCTGAAACCATTGCTCCCAAAGGCCAGAGCGCTAGCCAATTGGCCATCAAGCCTCTTCAGAAATTATAAGACTCGACGGCGATTAGGACAAAATGTGCAGTGAATTTCGCATTGATACTCAGGGTGTCAAGTTGGAGCTTCTGGGGCCTGATGGCCGGTACCACTGATTTCAGATTCGAATCCCGGAGGTTCAATGGATGTTTGTAGTGGTTCGGAATCCACTTTAAGCCCTAGGCCCGATCTAATTTGACCATAGAGAGTCACAAAGCCCAGTAAGACTTCTCACCCACATCATTTCCAAACTGTGAAGGGGCAACTCAGCTCTAGGCACAATGATGTGGTGGGACATAGTAGTGGTAGGAGCTTTCCAGTTTTTCTTCAGTCCATAGCGCTAGCATCAATTGGTCATATATATATGCATATCATTTTGATTTTTGCGAACTAAATATCTATAGATTATCAGTTAAAATTTTTATGCTACATTGGCGAGATGTTCTTTTAAATAAAGTAATTACAAAATTAATAAAACGTTTGAAACCCATTTTGTAAATAAAAATTTTCATAAAACACCTTGTATATTTTTATATGTAGTTAAGTTGGTAATTTATAGTAAGTTATTTATGTAATTATGTTTGTTAATGATGTTAATTACTAAAAATGAGTTTCCTTGATCGGGAAGGGAAGGAGGTAAGGGTATATATATTAAAGAGAATAAAGAAGAGCCATATTAGCATAATGATAGAAAGTATTTTAATAAATTAGCGTTTATTTCTTATTGGTGGAAAGAGAATGATGCTGTTTTTGTGCATTTATGACTATTTTAGCTTGTTGCCTATTTACACTTTGAAGGCATCAAAAATTCCAGATACACATAGTAGATATGACTAACTTAAGACTACCGATCAATATTGCACCATGCCAATTGTGCTTTACTGAGTTAATAAAAATGATATTTTTACAAAATGGTACGTTTAGCTTCTCATTTATTAAGTATTGGTTTAATTTCCCATTTTAGAAGAATTAGCAGAAGTCGCAATATAATCAGGGCCTGATGGCCAAATGACTAGCGCTCGGTGCCGCAGATTTCGGGTTCGAATCCCGGCAGTACCATGTATATTTGTAGTGGTTCAGAATCCACAATAGGTCTCGGTCTAATAAGATTGTTGGACGAAGAGGGCTGATAGCCTTATCCCGTAAAAAAATGCAATTAGACAGACAGCAGCCTTAGCCCATCATGGGGCTGTTGCGCCATATGACGAAGAATTATTAAAACAATATGTGATTTTTTAGTAGTATTTAATTATACATAATTCAAATTATAATCCACTTGTATTTGTGTCTTCTGTATCACGATAATTTTATAGCAAGAACTATTCATTTTGAAACACGATAAGAAGTTTTTCAGCAGTTTCATTTTTAAAATAATTTATAAATTAATAAATTATATTTTAGAATATTAACTATGTAAACTGCATAGGAATACAGATAGAAATATATTTGAAACAATAACTTAAATTTTATGGAACACTGAAAATAACTAATTTTAAAAATAGTAAATAATTGTAATCAATCTGTAAAATTTGTAAGCATAGAAACTTACGGATGTGACACACAGAATGTACAGCATAGAAACATTTGATTATAAAAACTACATTTTTAGCAGAAAAAATTTTTTTTTTTTTTTTTTTTTTTGCATTTTTTAGCTCCATTTTTAACCTACATTTTGAGCATAGAAACTACATAGCAAAATATATTTTACTTTATGGGTTTAATTTCAAAAATGAGATGCAACTAAAGTTGTATTGCGTGTAAAAAAATGTAAACAGTTTCTACAAAAATTTTGGTTTTAATTAGTAAAAATAGACTTTAAATAAATATTTTAAATTCAAATATGAATAATTGTTAAAGGAAAAAAATCAACCAATAAATATAAATATTTATTCCGAATTATGAATCACATGAGAATGTATATTTAATTTTTTTAATTTTTTCACTAATTTGCAACAAAAAATGCTTTACATAATTTAAAATAAAGCGAAGAATTTTTTAAAATATTTTTAGCATGTTTTAGATAAATATAGTGAATTCCTTAAAATAATTGTGGTTTTTACAATTTTTAAATTATAATTCACAAACCTGGTTTTGATATACTTTTTATAAATATTAAAGAAAAGGTGATATATGAAAAAGAATTGCGATTTATTAGTTTACAATTTTGCAATAACGATTAATTGTGCTTTTTTTTCAATTCCTTCTATTAGCTCACACTCTCCCTATATATATTTTGTTCATATTTTCAATCGTTCATAAAATACTTTTTATTCATACACTCAAATTCAAATACATTTTTTTTTAAACTTGTAGTGGATGACACTGGATGTGAATACAGTTTTTTCAAATATTAATTCATTAAATAAATTTAATTAATTAATTTTAGTTTTTTCAGATTGAAGTTGAATATATCTACCAGTAGATGACGCCAGATAAACTTAAAAATGAATGAAAATTATTTATTAAGGACTTTCTGCAATAGAGCGAAAAAAAAGCAGGAATTGACTTGAAATTTTATTTTTATATTACTTGTAATTTAATTGAAAACACGATCGGTAAGAAATTTTTAATTTTTGATTACACAATATTAAAAAATAATAAATGTATTAAAAACTTTAAATATTATATACATTTTTTTTAATTTTGAGAATAACATAGTGTCATACATGCACGCCCATCCCACTTTAGAATTTATAAAACTATAAAAACTTAAGTTGACTATAAAAAGAAAAGAAAAAAAAATAGTTATTTAAATTATTTAAATAAATAAAATATAAATTTATTGTTATTATTATTAAATATTAATTAAATAAATGAAATATAATATAAATTATATTTTATAAAAATAGGGAATAAATATAATTATTTTTCTTCAATTTAAATATTCAAAGTAGATATGGAAGCATATTGTGAAATAGATACTAAATAAAATATAAAAAAATATCTAAATATGTAACATCAGAAATCTATAAATCTGAGATATTAAAAATTATTCATTTTAAATGATAAAAGAAATTTCTCTTTATGCTGAAAATATTATAAAACATCAGTTATAAATTATATGAAATTCAGAATTTATTTCAAGAATCATATTAAACACTCAATAATACGAATAAACATATAAATATTTAATTTTTTAATATTTTTTTTTTTTTTTTTTTTGCTGTCAGGAATAATTTTCAATCTTGTTCAGAATCTTACAAATATTTTTAAAAGTTGCAAAAATGTTTGAAAATTTTAGAAAAGTTTAAAAGTTTCATTAAAAATATTGAAAAATGTAGTTTCATTTAATAAATATTGATCTGTTATTCATATAAATGGCATAAATTCACTGTAAAGAACTGAGTTTGCAGAAAAATGCAAGCTAATCATTTTCAATAATAATTAGAATATATTTGATTGTGTAATTTCTATATTCCATTAAAACTATATTATAATAACTACAAATGTAATTTAAGGTCTGCATTCCATGCATAAATTTTAAATGCATTTAGAACAAAAATATTGAAATTAAAGGAAAAAATTATAATGATGGTATATTTCAATAAATATAATTTTTTTTAGAAAATGCTATTAGTCTTTAATTTAACTTTTCAGAAATATATAATGAATAAATTGGAATAATTGCATGAATTGTAATATAACCACATATAATTTACATGAAGATAATTAAATAAATATATTTAATAGAAATATTAAAATGCAAATATTTAAGGGAGATGAAATAAAAAATTAAGAGTTATTTTTCTCTGGAATTATTTGCAATGGTAAAAATATTATAATAATAACAAAGGTAATTTTAGGTCAATTTTCCATCACATAAAAAGCTTCATTTTAAAAAATATTAATAAATTATTAATATAAGTGGCATAAAATCATTGTAAAGAACAGAACTTAGAGAAAAATGCAAGCTAATCGTTTTCACTAACAAGTAATATAAAAAAAAACTTTTTTAAAGTCAATTCCTACTTTTTTTTCACTATAATGGAGAAAGTCCTTTATAAATAATTTTCATTCATATTTTTAAGTTTATCTGGAGATATCTATTGGTAGATATATTCAAATTAAATCTAAAAAAATCTAAAATTAATTAAATAAATTTAATGAATTAATTAGTATTTCAAAAAACTGTATTAACATCCAGTGTCATCCACTTCAAGTTCAAAAAAAAATTTATTTGAATTTGAGTGGATGAATAAAAAGTATTTTATGAACGATTGAAAATTTGAACAAGATATGTATAGGGAGAGTGTGAGCTAATAGAAGGAATTGAATAATTAAAACGTATTTGATAGTGTAATTGCTATATTTCATTAAAATTACTATAAATTACAAAGGTAATTTTAGGTCAGTTTTCCGAGACAGAAAAAAATTTTCATTTCAAAAATATTAATCAATTATTCATACAAATGACATAAATTCACTATAAAGAACTGAATTTAGAGAAAAATAGAAGCTAATTGTTTTTAATACTAATTCGCACATATTTGATTGTGTAGTTGCTATATTCCATTAAAACTATATTACAATAACTACAAAGATAATTAATTAATTACAAAGTTTGTCAGTTTTCCATGACAGAAAAAGTTTCGTTTAAAAAACATTAAGCATAACCCTCGTTTCATTTTGATTTAATTTAAACGATTAATTTTTAAAAATTTTATAAAATTTATTTTTAACGAATAATTCAATTTTAAATCTTAAATTTATAGTAAATGTACTTTAATAGTCTTGTTAAGCACAGAAAAAATAAATGAAATTGACTAAATTTTAGAGAAATTTTATGACTACAAAAATATTAAAAAAATCAATTGAAATATTACAAAACTTGAACTAAATTAATAACCTTAAAATCAGCTAAAATTATTTGATTACTTTGTATTACATTAATTAATTAAGATCTCTTGATTTCTTATTGATTTAATGTAATCCATTTGACAAAGACTTAATTAATATTAATACAATTAGGGAGGTTTTGATTTTAAAAATTACGATTTTTTTATCTAACTCTTCATGAATTTATAATGAATATGTTTTAATAATTTTGTCAATAAAAGTTTTAATTAATATTTTATTAAAATTACAATACACAAACCTTAATATTGAATTAAATCATCGAAATTTCATAAATTTGTGAGAGGAATTAAAATTCAATTAAGGAATTTTTAATTCTGATAAACAAATAATTTTATGTACATAAATTTTGGGGCAGTTTTTTTTTTTTTTTTTTTTTTTTTTTGCAAACAACATTATTTAAGAAAAGTATTAAAATTAAATTAAATAATTTTCACTTGTAAAAACAATTTCGTAATAAAATTAAAAGCGACTAAAATTTAATGAATATAGTTAATGAATGATTTTTTTAAATAAATGGTATTGTCACAACAAAAAATAAAAAAAGATTTAATTAATATTTTATTAGCATTATAAACATTTAATTAACAGTTTATTATATTGTAAACAAAGGTTTTAATTAACGCTTAATTAAATTTTTAAACATTTAATTGTTTTATAATATTATAAACAAATGTTTTAACAAACATTTTATTATAATTACAATGTACATTAAAAAGGTTTAATAACATTAAAGGTGATTAAAATTTAATATATAAATAGTAAATGAATGATTTTTTTTAAATGAATGGTATTTTCACCACAAAAAATAAAGAAAGGTTTTATTAACATTTTAATAAAATTGTAAATATTTAATTAACCTTTTATTATATTGTAAATAAACATTTTAATTAACATATTAAAATTACAATATACAAATTTTAATATTGAATAAAATCATCAAAATTTAATAAATTTGAGAGAAGTATTAAAGTTCCATTAAGGAATTTTTAATTATGAAAAATAAATAACTTTAATGTTTAGTTAAACTGAGCAATTTATTTTTCGTAAGAAACAATATTGAAACAAATATTATAATTAAGATCTGTAATTTTTAAACATAAAAAAATAATTATTAATAAAATTAAAGGTGATCAAAATTTAATATATAATTAGTGAATGAGCGATTTTTTAAAATAAATGGTATTACATTCATTACAAAAAAATAAAGAAAAAGAAGAAGAATATTTACAATATACAATATATATTTATTATACACAATTGAAGGAAAGTATTATCTTCTAAATGAATGGCAATTAAAAAAAGAATTGAAAATAAAATTGTTAAATGAATGGAATTTAATGATTTTCAATTATAAAATAATTAATTCTTATTAAAATTAAAGATGATTAAAATTTAATATACAATTAGAGAATAAACGATTTTTTTAAATGAATAGTATTATCTTCACTACAAAAATTAAAGAAAAAGAAAAATAATATTTACAATACAAAATATATATTTATTATACATGATTGAAGAAAATATTAAAATTAAATTCAATAATTTTTAATTATTGAAAAAATTCAATTCTTAATAAAACAGGTGATTAAAATTTAATATATAATTAGTAAGTGAGTGGCTTTTTTTAAATGAATGGTATTAACTTCCTTACAAAAAAATAAAGAAAAAGAAAAATAATATTTACTATACACAATATATATTTATTATACGCGATTGAAGGAAAGTATTAAAATTAAATTAAATTTTTAATAAAATTTTTCAATTATAAAAAAATTTAAAATACTTAGTGAAAGAGCAATTTTTTATTCAATAATAAAGAAAGATAAAAATATTGAAGATTAAAAATTTTGAATAGGTAAATTAAAAATAGTTTTCAATTATACAATTATTATAGGTGAAAAATTTAAAATACAATTAGTGAAAGAGCAATTTTTTAATGAATGGTATTATCTTCACTACAAAAAATAAAGAAAGATAAAAATAATATTTACTGTACACAATATATATTTATTAAACAGGATTGAAAGAAAGTATAAAAATTAATTGAATAGGTAAATTAAATTGAATAGTTTTCAATTATAAAAAAAATTATTTCTTAATAATATTATAGGTGATTAAAATTTAATTTACAATTAATGAATGAATAATTTTTTTAATGAATGGTATTATCTTCACTACAAAAAATAAAGTAAGATAAAAATAATATTTACTGTACACAATATATATTTATTAAACAGGATTGAAAGAAAGTATAAAAATTAATTGAATAGGTAAATTAAATTGAATAGTTTTCAATTATAAAAAAAATTATTTCTTAATAATATTATAGGTGATTAAAATTTAATTTACAATTAATGAATGAATAATTTTTTTAATGAATGGTATTATCTTCACTACAAAATATAAAGAAAAAATAATAATTTGTATACTATGCACAACATATATTTATTATACAAGATTAAATTAAAATATTAAAATTAAATTTAATAATTTTCAATTATAAAAAAAAATTAATTCTTAATCAAATTAAAGGTGCTTGAAATTTAATATACAATTAATGAAGAAGCGAGTTTTTTAAATGAATTTTATTATCTTCACTACAAAAATTAAAGAAAAAGAAAAATTATATTTACTATACAGAATACATGTATATATTATACACAATTGAAAAAAATATTAAAATTAAATTCAATAGTTTTCAATTAGAAAAAAAAGTACTTCTTAATAATATTATAGATGATTAAAATTTAATTTACAATTAGTGAATGACGGTTTTTTTTAAATGAATTTTGTTATCTTCACTACAAAAAAATAAAGGAAAAGAGAAAGAATATTTACCGAACTTTATATCCTCATCCATGGTCATCTTTCGTCTTCACTCTAAATAAGCAGACAGCAAATGCTATTGAAGATCGTATCACTGAATTGTAGTTGATGCAACAGGCTACATTTTCCAATGCAAATGAAACTATGCATATAAGACTTTTTTCTTTTTTTTTTTTGCCCATAGGGGGAGTTTTTATATGAAGGCGGTATCATTGCGAACCAATAGTATTCCTTAAAGTACCCTAATATGCACTGACAGCACTAAATACTTCCCAACGAATCAGATCGGAGTTCTTTTTAATTTAATTCTTTATGAGTTTCCGGAAATGATTATCTTGGGAAGATAATGAAATAATCCAAGACTTACTGTCATCTGTGTCAGTAGTGCTGATAGCCATTGTAATTGTGTTATTCGCAGAAAGAGCGAAATCAGCAAAGAATCAAGCAATCAATTTTTTTAGTAGTCTTATTTGACTAAAAGGAAAATCAATTTCTGTTTTAATTTGAAGATTAGAATGGAGTCAATTCTATTACAGGTACTTATGTCGAGACTAATATGGTGTTAAAAGAATAAATTGAGTTTCTTTATGCAATTTGTACGGTGTTGCTTTCAAAGAAGTAACAAGTGCTTTAAGTAAATAAAAGAGCATCTATTAGTGTTTAATAGATTTGAAAAAAAAAAAGGGGAAAAAATTTTCATTAAGAACATATTAAAATAATAGATTTTCTTGAAATTATTTTTCTGTAAAAGATCATTTTCCGAGTCCAATTATTTAGAGGCCAATAGAAATTGAATTTCTAATATTTTATTTACTATTTTTTTTATGCATTGATGTGAAATATTATAATAATGATAATTTTGTGTACGATAACCTAATTAAGAATGGAGTCAATTCTATTACAAGTACTTATGCTTTGACTAATATGGTGTTGAAAGAATAAATTGATTTTCTTTATGCAATTTGTAAGACGTTGCTTTCAAAGAAGTAACAAGTGCTTTAAGTGAATAAAAGAGCATCTATTAGTGTTTAATAGATTTGAAAGAAAAAAAAAAGGGGAGAAATTTTCATTAAGAACATATTAAAATAATAGATTTCCTTGAGATTAAATGGGAAATATTCTCCATCATTTTATCTTATTTCTGAAAGTGAGACAAAATTATTTTTAAAAAAAATTTTATTTAATTAATTGTCCTTCATCTTAATGTCGATTAAAGCAGTGGGTAAAAAGTTCTTTTACATGATTCTTATTTTTTTATTAAAAATAATTTTTCTGTAAAAGATCATTTTCCGAGTCCAATTATTTAGAGGCCAATAGAAATTGAATTTCTAATATTTTATTTATTATTTTTTTTCATGCATTGATGTGAAATATTATAATAATGATAATTTTGTGTAAGATAACCTAATTAACGATGCTGAATTTATTTGGTGAATATTTATTTCTCTTTATTTTCTTATTATTATAATATTCTCCATCACTTTATCTTATTTCTGAAAGTGAGACAAAATTATTTTTTTTTTAAAAATTCAATTTAAATAATTGTCCCACCTCTTAGTGTCGTTTAAAGCTGTGGTTAATTAAGGGTTTTTTTTTCAGGATTCTTATTTTCTTATTAGAAATAATTTTTCTATAAAAGATTATTCTCTGATACCAATTGTTTAAAGGATAAGGGAAGTTGAAATTATAATACTTAGACTTTTTTCCATGCATTAATGTGAAATATTATAATGATAATTTTGTGTAAGACAACCTAATTAACACTGTTTAGTTTCTTTCAGTTCGTTAATTTTCAATTATCTATTTATATTTTATAATTTAAATGTGCTGTTCTACTAAGATCATTCTTAATTTTAAAATATCCAAATAAGTATAAGTTAGATGAATTTTTTTATTTAATGTTATTTTACTGAAAATTTTCCCTTGATTTTTTTTAACTTCATGTTGATAGTTGTTACGAATAAAATTTATGGAACAAAAAAATGTATTATTTCCTGAAGCTGGCCAACTGTGGTTGATGTCTACTAATTACACTCATGTCCATAAATTAAGGATAATTCAGAATCACACAGAAATTGAACTCTAAAATTAAAATTTCACCTGTAGAATTATCACACGCATCTTGAAGAAGAATATGCAAATTACAGGAAACCACCAGATGGCGCGGATAGTACGTCACAATGACGAGAGTGTAAGAGAGGGGTATATAAGGAATGGTGGCAAAGAAGTAAAATTGTTCACAAGCGCTGTCCGGGAGACATACTCCATATTAACCATCATACTAACCATGTTATACTGTTTTTTGTGAATAGGCCCTTTTTTGAAATTTGCTCCAGGGAGTAAAAAACTCAATTTTTATTAATTATGTCAAACATACAGCATCTTTTTTGCTCTTCACCTTTTGTTTAATAAATAGACTTTACAAATAAGTCAAATTTGTTTTGCTTCTGTCTCTTTCTTTGCCTGAACTTCATTATCCTTAATTTATGGACATGAGTGTATAACACATCACTCAATAAGTCTCCGGTCTGAGACATATATGGCAACACTGTTGACAGACCCATACGACTTTTGGATAGTAGCTTCCTTCAAACAATATGTGTCAAAATTTTATGATATTCTAATAATTAGTGTACGGGTTGCAGTGGTTTTAGTGACCCCAGTTTTGAATTTTGAAAATAGAATTTCATGTGTTGATTAAACATGAATGTTGAAGCCAAATGAAGTTAATGTTGAAGCCGAAGAATCGTTTTATAAGCGTTATGGAGACTCTTCATTAGAGAAATCAACTATTATTGACTAGTATATTGAATTTAAAGGCGGTCGTACAAAACTGATGAAACTGAACACTCTGGTAGTCCAAAATCGGCAAAATTGTTCCTGAATCAAATAATTGTTCCTGAAACATAACAAAACAGTTTTGAAAGACTTTAAAGTGAAGTTGCGGGAGATATGCGACACCTTAAAGATATCAGAAGGTAGTGCGTTTACAGTTTTACACGAAATTTTGGACATGCTTAGGTTGCTTTCGAAATGGGTGCCGCGTTTGCTCACACTGAACCGAAAACAACAGTCGACGATTCAGAGCTCTGTTCGGAGCTTTTCAAGCGAGATAAAAAGAATTTTTTGCGTCGGTATGTGACATGGATCCACTACTACACACCTCAAAAGACCAACTACAACGTCGGTATGTGACATGGATCCACTACTACACAGCTCAAAAGACCAACTACAACGTCAGTATGTGACATGGATCCACTACTACACATCTGAATCAAAGTGATCATCAGCTGAGTGAACAGCAGCAGGTGAAAGTTACTCAAAAGACCAAAAACTCAAAAATCAGCAGGCAAGGTTATGGCATCCGCATTTTAGGTGATATTTCTTGATACTATCTTGAGAAAGATAAAACTATCTATAGCGAATATTACATGTCGTTATTGTTCGATTGAGTGTAGAAATTAAGAAAGAAAGTGCTGTTTCACCAAACCGATGCCCCATGTCACAAGTCGATTCATTCAATTTAAAGATGGTCAAATTGAATAAAATACTCTTCGAATTGCTTCACCACCCACCGCATTCATCAATTCCCGCCCACAGGGACTACTGGCTTTTCGCAGACATCAAAAAGATGCTACAGGGAAAGAAATTTGGCTCAAATGAAAAAGTGATTGCCGAAATTGAGGTCTATTTTAAGAGTAAAGACAAAGCATACTACAAAAAAAAAAAAAAAAAAAAAAAAGAATCGAAAAACTAGAGGAAAGTTGGAAAGAATATATCACTTTTGAAGGAGAGAATGGTGACGAATAAAGTCGAATTTCTAAAAAAATTGTTCTTCTTAGCTACATCGGAGACATAATGAGACTTATTAAATAACTCAAACTCTAAAATAATGAAAAGTTTACATTTCTTTTCTGAGTTATTTATAATTTTTTTAAGTGTTAAAAATTTTAATTTACTGTGAATTTAATTTTAATTTTTCAAATATTAAAAATTTCATTTTATTAAATTTTTTTAAACTAAATAAAAATAGTCTAAATAATAAATTTTAGATGTAAAATTGTATTTTTAATCTGTTTCAATTGCCTTCAGCAATATTTTCTAACTAATAATAAAGTATTGAAAATATTTCAGATGTGAAATAGATTAGATTTAGAATTGTGTCGTCATAACTTTAAAAATATAACACTCAGAAAACTATTTTTTTTTTCTCCCTTCTAATAAAAATATTTTATCCATATAAAAATTAAGAATTGAGTTGAAGAAAAAAAAATTTTCATTAAAATTGTAATTTACATGCTTATTAAAACTTTTCTTATGTTTTTTTTTACTATTAATTCTCATGTTTTATATTTTACAATTCGTATTTAACTCTAAAATATTATATTATTAATATTAAAATTATTTCCGTATATAGATTTAATGCTAATTATTGTAAGTAATAAATAATTGACTATTATATCCTATTTTATTTATTTTGTGGTTATAAGTTTTCAAATAAGTTTTCAATTTATGAATAATTTTATCTACAAATATATTTGTTTTAATCTTTAAAAAGAAATATTTTCTTTTCCTCTTTTACCATTTGCCAAGGGGCCAGGGCTTTGGCCTTTGATACCACCAATGAATTTGATGATTTTATACCACATTTGTCTCAGGTTCGAATCCTGGTTTTGTCATTGATATTTGTTGTTCGGAATCAACTTCAAACTAAGGTCCGCGATCTAATTAGACCAAAGTGTGCAAAAAAGGACCGTTTAGCGACAAATCAAACAAGACCTTTTTCTTAATGGCATATAAAGCGACATACATATTTCTCTATTAAAACCAACCGTTTCGGCCTGTATAGAGAGAAGGCATCTAAGAAAAAGTGAAATTCCCTATTGAATATGTCAACAAGATTTTCCAGTTGCTTGCCTAGAGAGGTCTGTGTGGCCTGCTTTAGACTTGTCACAGGCCATGACTACTTACAGAGTCGGCTGCTACAGATATTTGCCCCTTTTGCGATTATGTTGCGTCCATGACTGGAGAACTCCTCACCTCTTTCCCTACTGTTCTTAACTGTATCCCTTTTTGTGTTAATGACAATGTGCCTTTAATGATTGCTTTTATCATTTTTTTCTAATGCAGCCGGCAAACACAGACAGCTTGGTATTTGGATGTCTTAAGGCAAGTGCTGCACCGATGTTACTCACTTTGCATTACTCAGGGGAGGCGTGTAACGTGAAGATAAGCCACGGACGCGGAGTAACAGTGCCCCCGCAACGCTCTACGATCCTATTAAGACCGGTACCTACTTTTTAAAGTGGATTCCGAACCATTACAAACAACCATGGCACCGCCGGGACTTGAACCCGAAACCTGTGGTACCGAGCTCCAGAGCGCTAGCCACTCGGCCATTCAGGCCCTTGTTTTTATCATTCTTTATTGTATTGGGCTGCTCGTCGACTAATGATTGTTGCATGTCGGTGACTGGCATACGATTAAAAAAAATCTTTAAAAAATTGAGGATTTCAAAATTTTCATAATATGCGTTCAACAAATTTTTCATAACATGCGTTAAATTCTAACTGAAGAAAGAACGAAATATTTTTTTTTTTTTAAAAATTCATTTTGATTTTATAATATAAACTAAGTATCCCTATTTTTATTTGTTTTTTTTTTTTATTTTAATATTTTCACCGTCATAATGAAAAAGTTCTTTTTTCTTAAAAGGAATCGCTAAGTCAATAAAGCAATTTAAATTATTTTTAATTTTGAAAGAATGTAGTCAGTTATCTTTGAAACCAAAATTAAATTACTTCAGAATAAAAGAAGGTTTCTCAAATTAACGATAGAGGCGCTGCTACTGTTAAAATCGTCTGAAAAATATTTTGGAAAGAAGGAATTATTATAGTTCAATTAAAAAGATTGTAGCTAGTGTATTTTCTCTGACACCTTTTGTCTGCCATTACGAATTATAAGTACTTGTATAAACTTTCTAATTTGTTTTTAATGGATAATAAATGGCCCTTTCTTAAGAAAACATTGATAAATAGTTCAAAAGTTCTTTTGCTTCTGATCATGAAGGAAATTAAATCCAGAAATAATTAATTTTGATATAAACCAATGAATATGCTTTAAGAAATTTAGCATTCTTTACTTTAAAAAGCAACGCTTATTTAATTAATATATTTTGATATTTTTGATAAAAATTAAATAAAAAAATTTAATTTATATATTTGGTTAAATTTTTAATATTAATGACACAGAATTTGAAGGCTCAGATATTCTTTCGTTGTAAATGTTTAAATGAAAAATCTAATGGTCAAATCGAAGCGAGATATTTAATTTAACAAGTTATTAGAATGAACAATTATTCAGGGAAAGTAAGGACATTTAATTAGAATTCTTAAGAATTCTTAAATTCTCAGAATTGTTAATTTTCTGGTAATTCCTAAATCTGCTTTTAATTGAAAATACTTAGAAGTAATATTACTGCAACTTTTTTAATTTATGTAGGCTAATAAGTTTTATAAGCATTTAGCATTTTTATATACATTTAATTAGAATTCTTAAGAATTCTTAAATTCTCAGAATTGTTAGTTTTCTGGTAATTCCTAAATCTGCTTTTAATTGAAAATACTTCGAAGTAATATTACTGCAACTTTTTTAATTTATGTATGCTAATAAGTTTTATAAGCATTTTAAAGTGTATTTTTAAAATATATTTATAAAATATATATTTAAAATATATTTTAATGGAATATTTCCATTTTTAAGAATTTTACATTTTCGTTTTTTTTTTTTTTTTGTAATAAATGTTAGTTCAATTATTTTAATTCAATGGTTTTTATGTTTATTGTTTTGAAATAGGAAACCTAATTATGTTTAAGCCCTTCTTTGTGAGGCTTTTGTTTTATTTCTCTAATAAATTCATTGTAATTTAAAAATTCATTCTCTAAAAATATGATTACAATAACCAAATTCTTGTTTTCCATCTGAATTAAAAGGTTTTCACAGCAATTCTTGTGAAATCACTAAGATTAAATACATAAATGTTAAGAAAAACAGTCATTCGAAAGTTAAATTTAGAGACCAAAATGGAAAGAGCATTGGGTTTTGAAATATCTGTCGAAATCAAGTTAAAAGTTCTTATATATATGCCTTAAAAAAACTGTAGCCCAGAAATATCAGACTCGAGAATGAAGAATGATGGGTGCGAATTCTCTAAATGATATTTCTTTTCCAAATTTTGGTGTTCAATATAGCCTGATGTCCGAGTGGCTGGCGCTCGGTGCCACAGGTTTCCGGGCGGGCCATGGATATTTGTAATGATTCGGAATCCACTTTAAGCCGTAGGTCCCTGTCTCATGTGACGGTAGAGCCTCACAAAGCCCAATCAGATTTCTCACCCACATTATTCCCAAACTGTAAAGGGCAACTCAGTATGTGGTGTGGTGTAGTAGTAGTAGTAGTAGTAGACGTCTGATGGCGCTGAATCAGTCTCTGATCTGCCTTTTAAAAGGTAAGTGGTCCTCACCTCAGAAATGCCTTTATTCAAAAACAACTCCTCGCTTAATTTAGTTCAAGAAAGGAATACGAGGGCCTGAATGGCCGAGTGTCTAGCGCTCTGGCGCTCGGTGCCACAGGTTTCGGGTTCGAGCCCCGGCGGTGCCATGGATGTTAGTAGTGGTTCGGAACCCCCCTTAAAGCCGTAGGTCTCGGTCTCCTATGACTGTAAGAGCGTCACGGACAAGAAGTCAGACTTTTACCTACGAGTGCTCCATCAGAACGGAAGTTGCACTCCTCTTACCTCCTTCCTTGAGGGATACGGCAACAAAGGAATACAAGAATGTAAAACAAAACATTAATGCCACATGACAGCATAATTAATGTTTACCAGGAAAGTCTACAATATTGAATTTATGTCATGTATTATGTGTTCGCATATACCCTCTTAACCAAATCAATTAGACATGTGGTAAAAATTGACTCTCAGAATCAAAGTGGCGCAATATTCTAGAATTATAAGAATTGCTCAAAATTCAGTCTACGAACTCAGCTTCAAGGGTCTTGAGCAACTCAAAAAAGCTTTTTTCCTTGCCATTCCATCAACATAATCATCGGTCTGTCGCATATTTCAACATATAAATTTCTTTTCAAGCAGTATTTATACTAAAATAATGCTACATATTTTTTAACAGATACTATTCAGAAAATACACAATTTTTTGGCGTCAGGGTCAATTTGATAAAAACTATAACTTCATTAACGAAATTATTTTAGCAACAAAAATTTCTTCTTTTATCTAATAATTGTGAACGACCCTACATTAAAAATACAATTCCTTTTCAGACACATTTCGTAATAATGTTCCGCAATAATCGAAGCTTTTTCTTCCTTCTCTATCGATGGAAATATTCGCAAGAATACTTCTAAAAATAAAAACTTTCAAATTCTAATTTTAGAATGCTTCGACAAATATTAAAGTTTAATGAATATGACAGTCTGATTCGTGGGATATCCGCTCCATAATTTGTTTTCTGGTGACAGAGTTTACAGTGGGTTAATTTAATCTTAGTAAACACATAAAAAAATTAATCTATTTACAGTGTTTTTGCGTTCTGAAAAATTCAACGCCAACTTCATTATTTATAAAATTAAAGTCTTAATAACGAAATTCGAGACCAAATAAATGTTAACGTGCGAAAGATTTCTCACCTTGGAATTAACCTAATGGCTTCCATTGAAGTCACTGTTTTTGGAAATGAGAAGATTTGACGGCGATTGTGGCAATTTGTGTATAGAATCTTGTTTCGATGGGCCTGAATAGCCTAGTGTCTAGCGCTCAGACGCTCGGTACCACAAGTTTCGGGTTCATTTTCGAAAAAAAATGTAAGTTGAACCAAAAGAGCTAACAACTTTTTGCGCCACATTTCTCAAATTGGAAAATTTCTCTTTTGTGACGTAAGTGTTATAAAAATCTATTTATGTTTCAAAAATGCGTTTTAATTCAATATTGCATTGTAAGTCAACCAGTTCCATTTGGGGATATTGTGGGGCCGACTCGATTTCAACGTGAAAGGGTGATGAATATATATTTCAAAACTTTTGTTGTATTTGTCTAACTCTAAATTACTGAATAGGCTTTCAAAACTACTTTGGCCATTTTCACTACTTTGGCCATTATAAAATAAATATATTTTGTAAAAGTGGGATTAATCTCACGGGCCAGAAAAATGTTCAAGGCGGGCCACGGGTTGGCCATCTCTGCTCTAGACCAATTTCAGAGCCCATCTGGTCTAATGGAAAGAGGGAAAGGGGAGGGAGCAACTTCTGTTGTGATGGAGCATCGGTAGGTAGAAATTTTGACTTGGCTCCGTGATGCTGAAGGAGGGAAGTGCCTTCCGGGAAGACTTTTTAGGAATAACTACCCCGCATTTGAGCATTGTATGGGAGAAAACCCGAAAAGCTACTATCATGTAGTCCGACTCACGAGCAAGATGCTGAAAATCATCAAGTCTCCTCGTTTTTGAAGCAATATCTACAACAAAGCTGCCGGTGCATTGAACCTGAGACCTCATACTCACCAGCGGTAAGCGTTGACACTGAGCCACTGAGTCGGGCATTCTTAAAAGTAATTATAGTGAAATTAAATGTTAAAAAGATATTTTAAAAACTTTTAAGTATTATTTAACGTAATCTTATAACTTAAAATATGTTTAAAAAAA